>UESW01002373.1:0-109414 GCA_900491605.1 Calamus simplicifolius | reverse complement strand
AAGGACGTTGAGAAGATTGATGTTCAGGAAAGGTGTAGGGTGCCCTTTTCCATTGGAAAATATAGTGATAAAGTCTACTGTGACATAGTAGACATGGATGCTTGTCATCTTCTATTCGGGCGCCCATGGCAGTTTGATGTGGATGGCAAACATTCTGGCAAAGAGAACCTCTATAGGTTAGCGAAGGATGGCAAGAGATACACACTATTACCTCTTAAAGTAGCGCTATGTCCAAAAGGCTCTAAGCCTGAAAGACGGTCTTTCCTATCCATTGTGAGCTCAAAGAAGGAAGTAGAGGAAGATATGAAGTAGACCAAGGAGGTGCATGCCTTGGTGGTGAAGAATATACTGAAGGTAGAGGAGGAGATTGTTGACGAAGTTCCTGAGATAGTGAAGGGGGTTTAGAAGAATTCAAGAAAGTGACTCCAGATGACTTACTTGAGGGGCTTCCTCCTATGAGAGACATATAGCACCAGATCGATTTGGTGCCGGGGGCAAGCCTTCCTAACTTACGACATTACAGGATGAGCCCCAAGGAAATGAAAATCCTTGAGGAGAAGGTTCAAGAATTGCTAGACAAAGGCTTCATCAGGGACAGCCTGAGTCCATGTAATGTACCAGCCCTGCTCACTCCCAAGAAGGATGGGAGCTGGAGGATGTGTGTTGATAGTAGGGCTATCAACAGGATCACCATTGGGTATAAGTTCCCAATACCCCGTATTGAAGACATGCTTGACAGGTTGAGTGGGTCAGTCATCTTTTCTAAGATAGACTTAAGGAGCGGATATCACTAGATTAGAGTGAGGCTAGGCGATGAATGGAAGACTGCCTTCAAGATAAAGGAAGGATTATGTGAATGGCTAGTGATGCCGTTCGGTCTCAGCAACGCACCTAGCACCTTCATGCGTGTTATGAATCAGGTACTTAAATCCTTTATTGGCTAATTCATGGTAGTGTACTTTGATGATATATTGATTTATAGCAAGTCTGAGAACGAGCACAATGACCACTTGAGGAGTGTATTGGCTGTATTGAAGGAGCATAAATTATATGTTAATTTGAAAAAGTGTATGTTTATATCTAAAAGGCTATTGTTTCTGGGGTTTGTGTAAGTGGTGATGGCATTACTATGGATGAAGGAAAAGTGAAAGCCATTAGAGAGTGGCCTAATCCCAAAACTGTGACTGAGTTGAGAAGCTTCTTGGGATTGGCTAGTTTTTACAGGCACTTTATCAGGCATTTTACACCATTACTGCTCCTTGACAGAGTATCTGAAGAAAGGGAAGTCTAATTGGAGTGAAGAAGCTGAAGCTGGGTTTGCCCTTTTAAAGAGAAGTTGTGTAGTGCCCCTGTGTTGGCATTACCCGACTTTGATAAGTTGTTCACAGTTGATTGTGATGCTAGCGGAGTAGGAATTGGAGCTGTACTCTCCCAGAAAAAGAGACAAATCGCTTTCTATAGTGAAAAGCTCTATGATGCTAGAAGAAACTGGTCCACCTATGATAAGGAGTTCTATTCGTTGGTAAGAGCATTAGGAGTGTGGGAACATTATTTAGTAGGTAAGGAATTCGTTTTATATTTGGATTGTGGGGCTTTAAAGCACTTGAGTAATCAAAACAGGATTAGCAAGGATATGCATGCTAGATGGATCTAGTTTTTGCAAAGGTTTTCCTTCAAACTAATGCATAAGTCTGGAACCCAAAATAGAGTTGTGGACGCTCTGAGTAGGAGGGCAGATGTGTTAACTATGATTAGTGCTGAGGTTATTGGGTTTGAACAGATGAAGGAATTGCATGCTGAAGATAGTGATTTTGGTGAGATCTGGGAAAAGTGTGGTAGTAGGGAACCCTGTGGGGAATACCATGTACATGAGGGTTATTTGATGAAGGGCAATCAACTATGTATTCCTCAATCCTCTTTAAGGGAGAAGTTAATCAGGGACTTGCATGGAGGAGGATTGGCAGGCCACCTGGGAAGGGATAAGACCCTTGCAGCTATAGCTGAACGATATTTTTGACCTCAGTTGAGGAAGGAGTTGTACAAGATTGTTCAGAGGTGCTATACTTGCCAAACATCCAAGGGACATTCTCAAAGTACTGGGTTATATACACCCTTGTCAGTACCTGAGAATATTTGGGAGGACCTTTCTATGGACTTTGTCCTGGATTTGCCTCGTACCCAACGAGGTGCTGACTCTGTTTTTGTAGTGGTTGACAGGTTCTCCAAGATGGCTCACTTCATTCCTTGTAGGAAGACTTCAGATGCCCATGCCATTGCCAAAATATTTTTTCGGGAGGTTGTGAGATTGCATGGAGTACCCAGATCCATCACATCCGACAGAGACACCAAATTCCTCAGCTACTTTTGAAAGACATTATGGTACATGTTTGATTCCACCTTGAATTATAGCAGCACGGTGCACCTACAGACAGATGGACAAATAGAAGCTACCAACAGGACTTTAGGGAATCTCACAATATGATTTGTGTTTGCCACAGGCGGAGTTCGCCTACAACAATTCCATCCATCGAACCACAGAAGATCCCCATTCTCCATCGTCTATACCAAAGTACCACAACATGCACTAGATTTGGTGAAGCTTCCAAAGCTGGCTGAGTACAGCATACCGGCTAAACATATGGCAGAGCATTGGCAAAGCACTTCAAAAGAGGTCAAATCAAAGATTGAGAAAGCCAACGCCAAGTACAAGGAGGTGGCTGACAAAAAGATGGAAGGAACAACTCTTTGAGGTAGAGGATTAGGTGATGGTCTTTCTTAGGAAAGAGCAGATTTCCGTGGGTACTTATAACAAGTTACAACCACGAAACAATACAGTAAATGCAAGGGCTAACGACGCTTTTAAAGTTATTTCCCGATGCTTTTTTAGCATCGGGATATAGCCTTCTAACGCTTTTAAAAGCGTCGTTAGGAAGGAGGTGGAGAAGAAGTTTGCCGACGCTTTAAAAAGCGTCGGTAAAACTGCCGACGCTTTAAAAGCGTCGGCAATGTTTTTACTCACACACACACCCAACCCACGCGCCCGCTCAGCCCACATCCCCCCCCCCCCCCACGCGCCCGCTCAGCCCACCCCCCCCCCCCCCCCCCCCCCCACCACCACACCAAACGCAACCCACGCGCCCGCTCAGCCCACATACCCACCCACCCCCCCCCCCCCCCCCCCCCCCCCCCCCCTGGATTTTCAAAGTTCATTCTTTAATTTTGATTTCAATTATTTGTAGAAGATTGCACAATAGTGCATGGGTTTGGCAGGGGAAATCTTTTTCTACGCGCATGTGCGGGCACCAAATATTTTGGAAAATCCGAACACGCTTGAAGTATTTAACAAACGCAGCTTAGTCTTCCAACAGCCTCCATGGCAATAGAACACATCAATGGCAGAATGAACTCCCTCCGAGTGAAAAAAAAAAAATAATAATCAGCCCGTTGAGGCTTCAGATAAGGTCAAAGTGCCCAGATATGGAAAGCAAGTCTTCCTCATCGAAAAATTCAATTTCTAGTGCTACAAATAATATCTGTAATAGTATAAAACAAATAGAAAGTCAAGCCTATTGATTCCAAAAATTTAAATATTCTTCTTTCCTGATAACTTGATCTCAAACAGCTTACCGGCTAGATTTATAATTGTCTTGGTTCACCAAATCAGCGCCACTGACATACTTGGCTACAAAAGAAATCAATCGGAATGGTGCTCCTATCAAAGGGGCATCTGAGAATGGAACCTCTGGTGGTTTCTCATTATTCTTCATGCCTTGCAAGTCCTCATGAATTTGGATTTCATCCAGTGGAGCTGACACAATATCTTCACTAATCTTTGGTTCGTCTATTGGAGGCTGTGCTGATTGTACTCCAGGATCAACCACAAAGTCCTCAACACCATCGCCATTGTTAGATCTCACCTGAATTTCAACTGAAGGTGGAACTTTTTCACCTGATTCATATATCTTTTCACCATACTGTGATGCATAATCTGTAGAAGATCTTCCTTGTGTCATTCCATGATTAAGCTCAGCATTAGAATGTTGGTTTGGCTCCATGTATTGTTCAGTCACCTGAGAAAAAAATCATGGCCAACTTGAGATGCACTCAAACCATCTACTTACATAACCACACTCTGCATGTTTGAATTGCAACATCAGGAAAACAATCTATTGTTAAAATTATATGGGGGAAAAATGATATTGAAAGATCTACTGCATGCCTGCGAACCATGGGTGACAATTATACAGACCTTCAAGGGTTAAGCAGAGCCCATATTAAAACCTACTTCAACCCTAATATTACACAATCTATTAACAGAGAAGCAGATGTAGAGAAAGAAAGGATCACATACTCAAGTTTAGCAACCAATACCATCATACCAATATACTCTCCGAAATACTAAATAGAATATATGAATATATCAAGAAAGCAGCAGTGAGGAAATACACTGAAATTTCCGTTGTTACCTTTCCAGCAAGCTCTCCATTTCCTGAATCTGGCTTCTCAATTAATGCATGGGTTGACGGTATCTGATCGTGTGATTGTATCTCTTCAGGGAACTGGATCAAACATGACATTCTATTACTTTATTTAATGCTAAAAAAAGAGAGCGATGGATAATGAACGAGGCAGCCTCAAGGTGAGAAAAAATTAAAAAATTAAAAACACAATTTCAACCAACCAGAGATAATCTTCATTAAATTTTTTGGTAAGGATAATCAACATAGATAGAAGTACCAAGCACCCTAGAGTTTGATGGATACCATAGAAGAACCACCAAAAACGCATGCACTGAGGGTTATCCTCTTCCCACATTAATTGAAAAATAAGCATGGCAGTATGATGGATTCTGATGGCCTTAACAGCCATCTTCCAATTTAAAAAGAAAAGAAAAGAAAAAACAATTCAATATTTGTGGTCATAATGTCAAAAACAATGAAACTTCTTTGGAAATGTAAAACTTTTGTTTCAGATAAACCTTCAATTTTCAACACACCTGAAAAGAAAGAACTCCGACTCTGATCAGATATATTTTCTCAAGCAAGCAGGTCAAAAGTTTACAAAGTTGAGTATCACAAAGAATGAACAAGCAAGAAGACATTACAAGCCAACAGATTTGGAATGAGAAACAGTTGCCAAATTTTTTGACAGAGTTTTGGTGTCCTAAGATCAGACATCTATCAGTTTGTTTCCTTCCTCCATCCCCATCAGCTGCTCTCTCTCTCTCTCTCTCTCTCTCTCACACACACACACACACACACACACACACATCTGTCTCTACAAAGCCAATTACTCTGCAAGAGCCCATTACATGGCTGATTTATTTACAGAACATTAATAATAGAATTTGAAGGCATTAAGACAATAAGTGGAAGGTCATTTTCATTTAATTCAAACTTCAAATGCCAATTTATTGGAAAGTGAAATATTACGGGCTGCTGCTTGAGACTTTGTAACATCCTCATGTAGCATATCTTGTACTGCTGCTATCATCATCACATATAAACCATTCACAAGGCGATGACTGCGGTGAGTTCAAGTCTTTGGCAACAGCTTGCTTCATCTCCTCCTTCCCAGCAACCATGGCAGTGACTGAATTTGTAGTGGCAAAAAGGAGGCCTCCTCAGAACTCACAGGACCACTACGCTCCATTTCATCTTTTTTTCTTTCTTCAGTTGAATCCTGTCCCCCCTCTGCCTTTGTAGACCCGAAGGGAAGAATACCCTTTGTTTGAGATTGCAGATAAGAGGCAGCAGATGCTGCAATCTGATAGGCATTTTCCTGCTGTTTCCCCATGATTGTTCTCATATTTTGTAAAATTTCTTCCTCTAGAATTACAAATTTATGTTAGAGCAATCACTTGAAAAATGCTTTCTACAATTTCAAAGCTCAACTCTCCACTAGTAATCATCATCTTAGCTGTTGATAAGAAGCAGGCCATTGTGGAAGTTGCATGTAAAAAATATATCCATGTCCTTGTTGCTTTACAAGAAACATATATAGAGCAACAACCTTTTGTATCTGAGAAGGCATGCAACATTATAAACCACAGGTTGCACCATGTGGCATGAACCATTCTCCGATCCTGGCTTTTGTTGGCGCATAGGACAAAGGTAAGTCATTGAACCATGCAATATTTCTTACAGATGGTGCTGAGGGTTCAAAATTATGGATTCAATCTATGTCAATGACACTATTTTTACTTTCTAGATGCAGTGCTTAGGAATGGGAAATTTGAAAAAGTGTCTTCCAAAAACATATATAATCGACAAAGAACTTGGATTTCTTGAGTCACTTCATTGGAATTAAGGTAGCAAGATAAACAAAAGGGTTAGTTTGTCAAATGAATATTTGCCATTCAACATCATAGAGAAGCAGAGGTGCTGGAACATATAGCTGTGGATGCTTATATCAATCAAATACTAAGCCTTTTGAATCAAGGATACTTACTTGATCTAAAATCTCTGAAGATTAGCAAGCTATTAAATATCACTAACTAGATGATACCTCCGTTGTGAATTTGATTAGCTTTTATGCAAACTCTGGTCTGCAATGGCTCAGGTTCCCAGAATGCAGCATTTTGTAGTCTATGTTATTGTAAAGCCACTTCGGGACTCCGGCGACTTCTCACGGCAGCATCACCACGACCTCCCTGTGACTGCTCAGAGGTCAGTCGCAGTTTCGATCTCCCCCGCATCTCAACCTCCCTTGACAGATCAGAATGATAAGACCGGTGGCGGTGACGATGATGGCTCGAGCACAGGCCACAGTTTCGATCGAGAACATTCGCTGGGTTCGATCTCGTGGAAGCCCCTCAAGTGGAGCCGTACCGGTAGCCTTTCCTCCACGAAGGCTGCCAGATCTGAGTCGGAGGAGACCGGCCTTGAGGTGTCGGTTCCTCCTGGAAAGGAGTCACTGATCGGGAGCTCGGGGGAGGGGGGTTAGGGCACTTGATCGGAAGGAGGGAGGAACTCGATCGGGAGCTCGAGGGGGCTAGGGCGCCGTTGGGGGGGGGGGGGGGGGGAGGTGGCCACAGGAGGTTTTCTCTATAATAATAGGTTAAAGCCTGCCGATGCTTTAAAAAGCGTCGGCATGCTGCGTGAATTCCCCACGCTCAACCTGTGCGTCGGCAAAAAAGGGTTGCTACACCTAATTTTTCCTGTAGTGAAAGTATGGACCTTACAAGATTGTCCAAAAGATCAATGATAATGCTTATGTTGTTGATCTTCTTGCGACTATGGTGATTTCGAGGACTTTCAATGTGGCAGATTTACATCCATTCTTTCCGGACAATACACCTTTATATCCAGATGAGAACTCAGAGTTGAGTTCTTCACAGGAGAGAGAGAATGATGCAAACAGGGTTGCAATGAGATATATGGACAAGTTGAACGCACAAAAAGTAGCCAAACCGAAGTAAGGATGAAGAGAAGTTGTTTGAGAGCAAAGCTAGTTAGTTTCCTAAATTATTTTATTTCCTATAGCTTTTTAGTTTCCTAAAATATTTTATTTCCTATAGCTTTTTAGTTTTCTCAATTATTTTATTTCATATAGCTTTTAGTTTCCTAAATATTTTATTTCCTATAGCTTTTTAGTTTCCTAAATTATTTTATTTCCAATAGACTATAAATAGTTGTTTTAGGGTTTTTGAGACGATGGGATCAATTTTGTTAAAGGTTGAAAATTCATCTTGAGAGAGGTTTTCTCTGAATCGCTTGCCAGTGATTGTTTATCTTGGAGTTCAGTCGTTGTTATAGAATTATTGTTTATTCCAACACTTTCGCACTGCGTTAGATTGGTAATGATGCAAGTAGGGTTGCAATAAGATATATGGACAAGTTGGACACACGAAAAGTAGCCAAACCGAAGCAAGAACGAAGAGAAGTTGTTTGAGAGCAAGGCTAGTTAGTTTCCTAAATTATTTTATTTCCTATAGCTTTTAGTTTCCTAAATTATTTTATTTCCTATAGCTTTTTAGTTTCCTAAATTATTTTATTTCCTATAGACTATAAATAGTTGTTTTAGGGTTTTTGAGATGGGGGGATCAATTTTGTTAAAGGTTGAAAATTCATCATGAGAGAGGTTTTCTCTGAATCATTTGCTAGTAATTATTTATCTTGGAGTTCTGTCGTTGTTATTGAATTCTTGTTTATTCCAACGCTTTCGCACTGCGTCAATATGTCAAACCACTCCAAGAAGGGTTTAGGTGGTGCCGTGAGGTTTAGGTGGTGGTTAAAAAAGATGTGCCACCTATGGAGACGGCGAGCAAGTTGAAGAAGAGGTTAGCTACGGTTGATGAAGTAAAAGTTTCTTAAGACTTGTCCTCCAGTACCTTTAATCACCACCTGTAATCTTAAGCTTCCAAATCCATAAGGTGCACCAACTTTCACTATAGCATGAAGTTAGAGGGTAGCGTGATCAGTTCTACCCTCCAATGCAGGGCTCCAGCAAGGTGACCTCTGCTGCCTTGCGACAAAGAGGCTGCGTTGATCCCTCGGTCACAAAGTATTTAGGTATGGATGGTATGGAACAATATAAAAGAACAGTAGTCACCATGAATGATGGTTTTCGTTTTCGTTTTCTCATCGGATAAGAGTGGCAGAAACAAACACAATAGGAGGAGAGGGGTCAGATGGTTCACAAGATATGAGAATGAGGAGGAGGAGAGAAGATGAATGCCAACCTCATCCCTATATGGCCTTTTATGGAGGCCGGTGTCTTTCTGGAACCTTCGGTCCATCCTATTTAATTATGTTTCTCTCGAATCTTCTGTTAGAATAAATATATTTGAATAGAAAACTTTTAGTCCTTTGAGTAGAAAACCTTTAGTCCCACATTGGTTAAAACAAAAAGGGACTAGAAGCTTAAAAGTACACAAAGCCTTAAGTCTTTGATTTTGAAGAAGAACCAAAGCTAGTAGGTTCTAGTGGTTCTTGGGCTTGAATCTATAAATAAATTATTATTATTAAATAAATCAAAGATTGGGCCTTGGCCTTGGGGCCGTTGGGGCCTTGATTCATGAATATAACTACCAAGTAGTTATATATAACTATTTTTTTCGAATAGCCACAAAATTTGAATTCAAATTTCAAAGGACATGTCCTTTTGAAGAGGCAAACTGTTTTCTATAAATTGAATACTTAATCTGAGTTTTTTGCATTGAATTTTCGTTTTTCTATCCTTGAGAGCACATATACTTAAGAGGGGAACAATTCCAGTTTGCCAGAGTCTAAATTCTAGTGCTAAGAATTTAGATTATTGACAGTCGAATCCTGGGAAGACAGACACTCACAGATCTTCTAAGCACAAGGAAGGAGTGGAAAATTTCTGTCTTAGGACATTGCAATCAAGCAAGCTTCTGTCCAAAAACGGTTCTATTTCTCATTCGTCTATTTTATTTAAACTTATCATGAATTATTGAATATAGATTTCTAACAATCTAAGACAAAAATCCTCTCTCATCTGTTTCTATATTTATTATATTATTGTTTGTGTTGTTGTATTTAATTAACAGAATCTGTGAATATGGCATCACAACCAATTGATGGGACCTAAAAAATTTAAGGGTCTAGACTTCAAGAGATGGCAACAGAAGATGATCTTCTGCTTGACAACCATGAATTTGGCTCATATAGTCAAAGAAGAAGTTCCAAAGACTGATGAAAATCCAGTGACTAAAGAGACACTTATGACAATTGAAGCCTGGAGACAGTCTGATTTCTTATGCAGAAATTATATTCTGAATCGATTGGATGATACACTTTATGATGTGTATTCAGAATGTAAGACTGCAAAAGATGTTTGGAACTTACTTGAGAAAAAATATAAAACAGAAGATGCAGGGGCAAAGAAATTCGTGGTTGGTAAATTTCTCAAGTTCAACATGGTTGACACAAAATCAGTGATCAAACAAGTGGAAGAATTGCAAGTGTTGATTCACGAACTACATGCAGAAGGTTGTGTTGTGAATGAACACTTCCAAACTGGTGCTATTATAGAGAAGTTGCCACCATCTTGGAATGATTTCAAGGTCTATCTAAAACATAAATGCAGAGATATGTCTATTGAAGACTTGATCTTGAGGCTGCGTGTTGAAGAAGACCATAGGAAAGGAGACAAGACTAATGTTCCTAAAATTGAAGCCAAAGCAAATATGATTGAAGGACAACCAAATAAGCCAAAATTCCAGAAAAAGAGAGTCCAAAAAGATACAAAAAGAAACACAAACCAGTTTGCACCAAAAGGAAAGAACTTCAAAAGAATCAAAGGAAGTTGCTGGGTTTGTGGAAAGGCAGGGCATAGGGCTCAAGATTGCCGCCACAGAAAATATCAGAATTTAGCAAATTCGAGTCATAATAATCAGGCCAACATTGCTAACTTGGATGTTGATTTGGTTGCTGTTGTGTCTGAAATCAACATGGTTTATGATTTGAGAGGCTGGTGGATTAACACAGGTGCTACAAGGCATATTTGCAGTGACAAGAATCTATTTTCTGATTACAATCCTATTTCTAGTGGAGAAAAGCTCTTTATGGAAATTCTTCTTCTTCAAAAGTGGAAGGAAAAGGAACTGTGATGCTCAAATTCACTTCTGAAAAAGTGATAACTTTGGTTGATGTGCTACATGTACCTGAAATAAGGAAGAACTTAGTTTCTGGCCCTTTACTTAGTAAGAAAGGGTTCAAACTTGTATTTGAGTCAGATAAATTTGTTCTGACTAAGGGTGGCATGTATGTGGGGAAAGGTTATTTGGCTGATGGTTTGTTCAAACTAAATGTAATGGTTGTTAATGCCAATAATAAGAATAAGGCTTTTGTTTATATTGTTGATTCGTTTGACCTATGGCATGCTAGATTAGGACATATAAATTCTAGGTCAATACATAGAATGGTTAATCTGGAATTAATACCAAAAATTAATGTTAATATAAAGCATAAATGTGAGATATGTACAGAATCTAAGTTTTCTAGACAACCTTTTAAATCTGTTCAAGATAGGTCAAATGAATTACTTGGTTTAATTCATAGTGACTTGTGTGATTTTAAGTCTATACCTACAAGAGGTGGACGAAATTATTACATAACATTTATTGATGATTGCAGCAAGTATTGTTATGTCTATTTGATTAAAAATAAGGATGAGGCCTTAGAAATGTTTAAATTATATATGGCCGAAGTTGAAAATCAATTAGATAAGAAATAAAAATTATAAGATCAGATAGAGGTGGAGAATATGAGTCCACTTTATTTTCAGAATTTTATGCATTACATGGAATTGTACATCAAACTACTGCACCTTATACACCACAACAAAATGGTGTGGCAGAAAGAAAAAATAGAACATTTAAAAATATGATTAATTCTATGTTAAATAGTTCTGGACTTCCACATAGTTTGTGGGGTGAAGCTTTACTTACTGCTAATCATATATTGAATAGAATTCCTTTTAAGAAAACAAATAAATCACCTTTTGAAGTATGGAAAGGTAGAAAACCTACTTATAAAACTTTAAAGGTGTGGGGTTGCTTAGCAAAGGTCCAAATTCCTTTACCAAAAAGAACAAAATTAGGACCTAAAACTATTGATTGTGTGTTTATTGGCTTTGCAAAGAATAGTGCAGCATATAGATTTTTAGTAATTAAATCTAATGTTTCTGATGTTCATGAGAATACAATTATAGAATCTATTGATGCTGAATTTTTTGAAGGAATTTTTCCTTATAAAGAGGAAAAATACAGTTCTTTAAGGAAAAGGACTTTTGAAGTAAGTCAAGAAGAACCATCCACTTCAGAAGTTCAAAAACAAGATTTAGAACCAAGAAGAGGAAAAAGAATAAAAGTTCCAAAGAATTTTGGACCAGACTTTATAAGTTTCTTGACAGAAAATGAACCACTAAATTATAAAGAAGCTATATCTTCTCCTGAGGCTCCTTTATGGAAGGAAGCAATCAATAGTGAAATTGAATCCATTTTACAAAATAATACATGGGAATTGGTTGATTTACCACCTGGAATCAAACCAATAGGTAATAAATGGATTTTTAAAAGGAAGCTAAAAGCAGATGGAACTATTGATAAATTTAAGGCACGTTTGGTTGTAAAAGGATATAGGCAAAAGAAGGCTTGGATTATTTCGACACCTATTCTCCAGTATCAAGAATTACATCAATCAGAATGTTAATTTCCATTGCTGCTTTATATAATATGGAAATACATCAAATGGATGTAAAGACAGCATTTTTAAATGGAGAATTAGATGAAAAATATATATGGATCAACCAGAAGGATTTGTGGTGAAAGGTCAAGAAAATAAAGTTTGTAGACTTGTTAAGTCATTATATGGACTTAAGCAAGCACCAAAACAATGGCATGAAAAATTTGATCATATAATGCTAGCACATGGTTTTAAAATTAATGAGTGTGATAAATGTGTTTACATTAAGAATATGAAAGATTCTTGTGTGTTTGTATGCTTATATGTGGATGACATGCTAATAATTGGAACAAGCAAGGATGCAATAAACTCTACCAAGAGAATGTTGAATTCTAAATTTGACATGAAAGACTTAGGTCAAGCCGATGTCATCTTAGGAATTCGAATAATAAGAAATGAGAATGGATATGTTCTGTCTCAATATCACTATGTTGAAAAAATATTAAAAAGGTTTAATCAATATGATTGTAAACTTGCAGTGACTCCTTTTGATGCAAATTGCAAATTAAAGAAAAATACAGGTGATGCAATTTGTCAATTGGAATATTCTCAAATAATTGGAAGCCTGATGTATTTGATGAATTCTACTAGACCTGATATTGCTTATTCAGTAAGCAGGTTAAGTAGATATACGAGCAGTCCTGGAAATGATCATTGGGAAGCATTGATCAGAGTTTTAAGGTATTTAAAATATACCTTGAATTATGGATTGCATTATACAAAATATCCACCGTTTTAGAAGGATATAGTGATGCAAATTGGATTTCTGATAACACAGAAACTAAATCAACTAGTGGATATGTTTTCACTTTAGGTGGTGCTGCTGTATCATGGAAGTCTTCTAAACAGACGTGTATAGCACGTTCTACGATGGAATCCGAATTTATAGCGCTAGATAAAGCTGCTGAAGAAGCAGAATGGTTAAGAAATTTCTTAGAAGACATTCCAGTCTGGCCTAAACCTGTGACAGCAATTTGTATACACTGTGATAGTATGGCAGCTCAAACAAGAGCTAAAAATAGTGTATATAATGGCAAGTCAAGACATATTAGGCGCAGACATAATACAATCAAGCAACTGCTCTCTACGGGAATTATTTCTTTACAATATGTGAAATCAAAGGAAAATATTGCAGATCCATTGACAAAAGGATTACCTAGAGAGCAGACTAAGCTTACGTCAATAGGAATGGGACTAAAGCCAAAACAATGAGTTACTCCAGGCGAAACCTAACCTATTTGATTGGAGATTCCATATATAGGTTCAATAGGCAAACTGGTTTGGTGAAACTCAATAAGTTGAACACAATATAGCTCATTCCATAATGATGATAGTGTGTGGATTGATGCTCAGGTTATGCAAAAGCATTTAATGACATTAATAGAAGAAAATTAATGTCACCTATATGATAGTAAATGTGGGGTCGCATTTATGAGAATGAATATGGCTAAATTCTCTAAAGCTATCATGAAACCCGGGAATTGTTCAGGACCAAAATGAACACAATCGTATAAACTGAATTTGTGAAGATGTGTTATGTATGAAACATATTGTCTTGATTTACTTTACAAAAGGTGAATAGTTCAAGATTATAAAATATCCACTGCGTCTCCAAGTAAATCCGATATGATTTCATTAAGGTAAGTTCAAGTCTTTTAGACACTTTTCCTGATACATAACATATATACATATGTGAGTATTTAATTATTTTTTTTTTATTAATTTTCTATTCAAATGTGGGGTATTGTTAGAATAAATATATTTTGAATAGAAAACTTTTAGTCCTTTGAGTAGAAAACCTTTAGTCCCACATTGGTTAAAACAAAAAGGGACTAGAAGCTTAAAAGTACACAAAGCCTTAAGTCTTTGATTTTGAAGAAGAACCAAAGCTAGTAGGTTCTAGTGGTTCTTGGGCTTGAATCTATAAATAAATTATTATTATTAAATAAATCAAAGATTGGGCCTTGGGCCTTGGGCCTTGGCCTTGGGGCCTTGATTCATGAATATAACTACCAAGTAGTTATATATAACTATTTTTTTCGAATAGCCACAAAAATTTGAATTTGAATGTCAAAGGACATGTCCTTTTGAAGAGGTAAACTGTTTTCTATAAATTGAATACTTAATCTGAGTTTTTTCATTGAATTTTCATTTTTCTATCCTTGAGAGCACATATACTTAAGAGGGGAACAATTATAGTTTGCCAGAGTTTAAATTATAGTGCTAAGAATTTAGATTATTGACAGTCGAATCCTGGGAAGAGAGACACTCACAGATCTTCTAAGCACAAGGAAGGAGTGGAAAATTTCTGTCTTAGGACATTGCAATCAAGCAAGCTTCTGTCCAAAAACGGTTCTATTTCTCGTTCGTCTATTTTATTTAAACTTATCATGAATTATTGAAGATAGATTTCTAACATCTTCTCATCCCGCGTCCCATTCATTTTCTCCTTCCCAAACGTTTTAATCCCCGGTTGCATTTAATTTGGTAACGGTTGTTTAAGTGGAAAATAAATATTATAACAAACTTTCATCCGCGGCAAAGCTTACATTGTTCTTCCCTTTCATACTACATAATAATAAAAAATACAAGGCCATAATCCATAATATAAACCTGATTGCCTTCACGACCTCAATCCATGAGCTTGAGTTGATCCACAGACATTAATCTTTGAGGAGAATTTCCGGTTGTAGAGATTGAAAAGATCTTCGAAGGTCGCCGAAGACGCTCATGACATCCCTTCATATCGAGCCACTTCAAGCAGGAAATTCCGGCTCCGCTACGAAGGACTCATAGCGAAGCTCGAGGTGCCGTGCGGTTAGGGTTGTGGTAGAAAAGAAGTGCCACCTTTGGAGACGGTGAGAAACAGGCTGTAATCTGGAGCCTCCAAAGAACCAAAGCAACAAGCTGCTCGTTCCCATGCTATAATATGAAGGTAGAGAGCAGCATGTCCAGTCATTCCTCCAATGCAGGACACCACCAAGGCGATCTCCACCGTCTGGCGAGAAAGAGGCTGCCTCGAACCCACCGGTCGCAAGATATTTAGGTATGGATGGTATTGGAACAACAGCAAAACTAATGGCGCCAGCCACCATGGATGATAGCTTTTTTGGTTTGGGTTTTGGTTTTCTCATCGGATAGAGTGGCAAAAAGAAATACAAGAGGAGACCAGGGAAGGAATATTGTATGGAAGATAGCGAGGAGAACGAGAGAACAGGTTAATAATTAATCCTTATGGCAATTTCATCTCATCTCTGCATGGCCTTTTATAAAGGCCGGTGCCTCTCTGGAGCCTTCTGCCTTCGATGTCTTTTTCCGAAGAGTGCTGTTTCATTACGTCTCTCTTGATTCTTCTCATCCCGCGTCCCATTTATTCTATCTTTCCTGAACGTTTTATACACGGTCGCATTTAGTTTGGTAACGCTTGTGGTGGTTAAAAAAGATGTGCCACCTATGGANGAGATGGATCACCTATGATTAGGTCCTTAGGATGACCATAAGCAATCTCCAATCTCTAGGTAGATCTTTATCATTATGAGTAGTATCAATACCATCATCCTTAGGTGAGTCATCATCCTTAGCTTCAGGTTCTTGATCTGAAGATACATTTAATTTTTCAATATCTCTTTCAATCAAAGATGTATCTTCCTCATCATCAATTTTATCTGAACTTGATGCTAAAGACTCATCAAACACTATATGAATGGATTCTTCTACAATTAAGCTCTTCTTATTAAATACTCTATATGCTTTGCTAGATGTAGAATATCCTAAGAAATACCTTCATCAGACTTTGCATCAAACTTCCCAAGATTATCCTTACCATTATTATGAATAAAACATTTACAACCAAATGCATGAAAATAACTTAAATTTGGTTTCCTATTATGCCATAGTTCATAGGGAGTTTTCTTAAGGATAGGTCTAATTAGGGCTCTATTTAGGATGTAACATGCTGTGTTTATAGCTTCCGCCCAAAAATATTTTGGAAGTTGGCTTTCACATAGCATGGTACGGGCCATGTCTTCTAAAGTCCTATTCTTTCTTTCTACAACTCCATTTTGTTGCGGTGTTCTAGGTGCTAGAAAAGTTATGATGTATGCCTTTTTCAAAACAAATTTTTTAAATAAGTGATTTTCAAATTCAGTTCCATGATCACTTCTAATAGACACTATGGTAGTTTTTCTCATTAGTGACTTTCTTAACGAATTTCATGAATATTGAGAAAGTCTCATCTTTGTGAGCCAAAAACATTACCCAAGTGAATCTAGAGTAATCATCTACTATCACAAGACCATATTTCTTTCCTCCTAGACTTGTGGTTCTAGTAGGTCCAAAAAGGTCCATGTGTAGTAGCTCTAGTGGCCTAGTAGTTGAAACAACATTCTTAGATTTGAAAGAAGTTCTTGTTTGTTTTCCAAATTGACATGCATCACATATTCGATTATTTTCAAAATTTAAGCTAGGAATACCTTTAACTAAATCCATTTTTAATAATTTAGAAATTAGGTGTGTGCTTGCATGACCTAATCTACGGTGCCATAGCCAACCAATCTCATTCATCTTAGCATTATTAGCAACTAAGCAATGATTACTTAGATAAATTACTCAAATCAATTAAGTACACATTGCCATAACGTTTACCAACAAGAATAATGCTGTTATCAATGGGATTAGTAACAGTGCAAATAGAAGCTTCAAAGGAAACTTTGAAACCTTTGTCACACAGTTGGCTAATACTTATCAAATTATGTTTAAGTCCATCGACATATAAAATATTATCAATATGAGTAGATGGAGTAATTTGAATCTTACCAATACCCATGATATGGCCTTGACCATTATCACCAAAAGTAACTACTCCACCTCTTTTTGATTCAAGGGTGATGAATTGATCTTTGTCACCCGTCATGTGTCTTGAGCAACCACTATCCAGGTACCATTTTCTTTCAATCTGATGGCTGCAAGACACTCCTGCAAAAATTCATGTCTTAATTTTAGGTACCCAAGCCTTCTTGGGTCCTTCATGGTTAGATGCATTAAATATTGTTCCTTTGGGAACCCAAATCATCTTTCTCTTATTATGTGGAGATTTACACATATATGATTTATGTCCTTTTTTCCACATTTAAAACAGTAATATTTAATGATTTTTAGCATGTATAAAAATATTTTTCAATGATTTTTGCTTTTTAAGTGGATTATATCCTAATCCAGCTTTATCAAAAATAGCTTTTTGATTATTCAAATCATATAAGTTTGATAGAGCTTAGAGTGAATTTATCAACTATAGGCTTAAGTCTATCAACTTCATTTTTCAAACTTTTTTTTCTTTTATCAAAAGTTCTTTATCTACAACATGCTTTTCATTTTCTAAAGATAGTTTTTGCATTGAGTTTTCAAATCTTTGTTCTTTGAACTTAGGTTCACAAAATCATCCATTAATTCATAAAAAGAACTATGCAATTCATCGAAAATGAAGTCATCAAGAAAACTCGGACTTACCTCATCATTGTCCGCCATGAAGCATAGTGTCACCGCCCCAGTGATGCGCACGGCTAGGAGGGCATAGCCCGTGGCGCACAGCACGGGCAAGGCAGGTGGCCGAGGACCTGCCAGGATGGACTTTGACCATGCCATGGGATGCGCACGTCCGTCCATGGGGCTGGCAAGCCCCACACTTAGTCAGACACTTGGTGCGAGGTTGGTGGACCAAGCGCCAAGGCCGAATGCGGACCCATCTCCCGATGCGACGGCACGCAGAGTCGGCATCAGCAAGCCCAGTTTCAGCAAGGCATGCACGGCCAAAGAAGACCCGGAGCCAACCCTTAGCAACGTGGAGTGCGGCAAGCCCAAAACCGCCCAGACGCACCTGCAACGGCCTCAACCGTCCAACAGACTTCCAAGCCGATTTTGGGGGAATAATTTCGTCCAGATCAGATGAATCCAAACCTTATCCTATGGATAAGATTGGGGGATCCAGCTGGGAGGTTTTGGATAAGATGTTGGATAAGATTTTCAGCCCTTATCTGCAACTAACTAACTTGAAGATTTGAGAGACTCTTGGGGAGTTGGTTGATGGTTGTTTGAGCATTATCCTAAGCCATCGGTGGAGTCCTTTTGATGATGTTTGGAGGCATCTACCCAGCGGCAACGAGATCTCCTAATCAGCCTATACAACCGGTTATCTAGAAATAAGATTTGGAGAGGATCAAGCGGTAATTCAAAAGTGGCGTGCATGGAGATAAGGCCAAGGATGTCAAAGGGATAAGGACGCAGCTTTGGATGAGGCGGTGGCTCAATCTTATAAATAAGAGGGAGGTCTTCGTGAGGAAAAAGCAATCAACACAACATACGGAGGGATCAAGGAGGTTCCCGTCCCACCTCAAGACGTGAAGGCAGCTTCTATCTCCACCTTTGGACGAGAAGGAGGAGAGAGAAGACGATCGGTGCTTGAGGAGTTTCCTACGGGCGATCATCATGGGTTACGGGTGAGTGATCTTGTAGCCTAAGGGCAAGGTGAGGGAGAGATCGTGAGAGGTTTCTTGTAGTGCTACGGCACATTCATCTTGTCTTCCTCTTAGGATTGTATTAATCAAAGAGGTTGGGGTAGTGTTGACCCTGTACATCTTGTGTTTGGGGCTGGGCATTATCTGTGATTACTTGTTGGGGTTTTTGGGGTTCCTGTAGGGGGAGGTCTCGATCAACCTCACCCTACTAGTTGTGCGCAACAACTCTGAGAGAGAGAGGCTGACTTAGCACGAGGCGTGCTAAGGCCGGTCCCCTGCTAGGACGCTTCCGTACTTAGAAAAAAAATAGCCTATACCTAGCCGGGTGACAAGAGGGTATCAGAGCCAGGTTCAATACAAGAACCCAAGAACAGATTTTTTTTCTTCTTCTAAAAATCAACCATGGTGAATCACAACGATCGAATAGCAAGGCTCGAGGCTATTGTTGGGATTCCTCCAGAGGATGGGTTTACTGATCTCATCACCCGATCCTTGGAGCAGCAGCAGCAGATCAATCAGATCCAGCAGGCGATCCCGGCACAACCAGATCATGGAGCCGGGCCAAGCTCTTCCAATGAAGGCCAACAGGACGGAAGAGATGCCGTTCTAGAGGAGGTTCTGAATCGCATCAAGGAGCTGGGAGATGAAGTGGACGCCCTCAGGAGAGAGCGCACACCAGCCCTACGCGAATCTACCACATCCATCCCAGATCCGCGTACCTGATCCGAAGCCTTTCAGCGGCGCGCGCAACGCCAAGGAACTGGAGAACTTCGTATGGGACGTGGAGGAGTACTTCCTAGCAATGAATATACCGGAAGCGCAACGAATCCGCCTCGCCAGCGTGTTCCTTGCTGGTGATGCCAAGCTATGGTGGCGTACTCGCAACGCGGAGGATCGAAACGCCGGTAGGCCAGGAATTACAACTTGGGAGGCCCTCAAAGAAGAGTTGAAGATTCAGTTTCTCCCTCATAACGTCACATGGGTGGCGAGGGACCAACTGAAGAAGCTGAAGCAGACGGGTTCCATCAGAGACTACGTCAAGGAGTTCAGCTCATTGCTACTCGACATACCAGACATGTCCGAAGCCGACAAGTTGTTCAACTTTCAGTCGGGGTTGCAGAATTGGGCGCAAGTGGAGCTGCGAAGGCAAGGAGTGAAAGATCTCAATTCGGCGATGGCTGCTGCCGAGAGCTTCGTCGACTTTCGTACCACTACGCCTACCCCCGCCCCTGGCAAGCAGAAAGCTAAAGCCAAGGAGGGCAAGACGTCTCATCCCAAGAAGCAAGGGAAGAAGAAGAAGACGACAGCCCAAAAAGAGAAGGGAACTACTCAGCAGTCTAAGGATACCACGACCAGATCTGAGCGGCCCCAAGGCTGTTTCATCTGCGGAGGTGCACATCGGATGCGCGACTGTCAGAAGAAGGGGAAGCTCACGGCCTTGATCTCCCAATTGGTCGAAGAATCCAGCGACTCAGAGGGACCCTCCCGGGTGAACCCGTTGCAAGCGATTAATGCGCTTGTCACCAAGAAGCCGCCATCCTGCAAAGGGCTTCTTTATGTTTCGGTGAAGGTCAATGGCCACCAGCTGAGGGCCATGATTGATACGGGTGCCACCGACAACTTCATCGCGGAAGACATAGCGAAGGAGTTAGGGTTGCAGACTTCCACGCTGCAACCATGATAAAGGCCATCAACTCGAAGGCAGCGAGGGAATGGCCTTACAAAGGCTGATTTAGAAATCGGCCCCTGGAGAGGGCCGTGCAGCTTTTTGGTGATCCCACTGGACGATTTTTAGATCATCCTTGGCCTGGAGTTCTTCAAGGCAGCCAAGGCAATGATCATTCCACATCTCAACGGCATGCTGATAGGAGCGGAGGACAGCACCGGTTTCGTTTCAGCATTGCCACCAGCCGCTAAGGAAGAGAGCAGCGGTCAGTCAACCGTTGCAAAGCAGAAGACGGCCAACACCAGTTCGCGCACAGTTCCAGATAGCGGGCTGATATCCGCTAAGCAACTCAGCAAAGGCCTAAGGAAAGGAGACCAGACATATGTCGGCACTAGTCCAGGTTCAGCCCGAATCGAAGGACAGAGGAGGTGCCGCGCAGGTGGGGGAGATACTACAGGAGTTCGCCGATCTCATGCCCGATGAGCTACCAAAGGAATTACCGCCACGGCGCACGCACGACCATCGAATCGAGCTGGAGCCCGGAGCGCGTGCCCCGGCAAAGGCCCCCTACCGCATGGGCCCTGCAGAACTGAAGGAACTGCGCACACAGCTGGATGAGTTACTGGCCGCGGGACTGATTCAGCCATCCCGCGCCCCTTTCGGAGCACCGGTCCTTTTTCAGCGCAAAAAGGATGGATCCCTGCATGTGTGTGGACTATCGAGCCCTCAACAAGGTCACCGTGAAGAATCGCTACCCGGTGCCCAACGCAGTGGATCTGTTCGACGTCTTTCGAAGGTGGAATACTTCAGCAAATTGGATCTATGCTCTGGATATGGCAGGTACATATTGCACCAGGTGATGAATCAAAGACGACGTGTGTGACCCGGTATGGCTCATTTGAGTTCCTGGTCATGCCCTTTGGCCTAACGAACGCACCAGCTACCTTCTGCAATCTCATGACAGACGTCCTATATGACTTCCTGGATGACTTTGTCGTAATCTATTTGGACGACATAGTCATTTACAGCGTAGCCTGCAGCAGCATGTGGAGCACTTGAGGCGAGTTATGCAGCGACTTCGGGAGCATCACCTCTACGTCAAAAGGGAGAAGTGCGAGTTTGCACGCACCGAGGTCCATTTTCTTGGACACATCGTTGGCCATGGCACGATACGGATGGACAACGCCAAGGTCAGGCCATCCTGGACTGGTCAACACCTGCTACAGTGAGCGAGCTCCGATCGTTCCTAGGACTCGCGAACTATTACCAGAGGTTCATCAAAGGGTACTCGGCCATCGCAAGCCCTTTGACCGATCTGCTCAAGAAGGAGCGAAGGTGGAGTTGGTCCTCCAACTATGAGGAGGCTTCGGTAAGCTGAAGACGACGCTAGCTACGGAGCCAGTCTTGCAGTTACCCAGATTTGAGGATCCCTTTGAAGTGCACACGGACGCATCCGACCGTGCGCTTGGTGGAGTCTTGGTCCAGGCGGGACATCCAGTAGCATATGAGAGCAGAAAATTCAAGGACGCCGAGACACGGTATTCGGCGCACGAGAAGGAAATGACTGCTGTGATACACTGCTTGGAGGTATGGCGCCATTACTTGCTCGGAACTAAATTCAAGATTGTTACCGACAACGTCGCCAACACCTACTTCAAGACCCAATGCAAGTTGACGCCCAAGCAAGCTCGTTGGCAAGAATACTTGGCGGAGTTCGACTTCGATTGGGAGCATCGGCCAGGACGTCAGAATCAAGTGGCCGATGCCCTCAGCCCCAAGTCGTACAGGAGTACATGGCCGTGGTGGTGACCATGCAGTCAGGCGTTATAGAGCGTATCCGCGAGGCAGCGCAGGCAGATGCGGCATACGCCAAGCTAATGCATGATGTGACGAGCGACTGGTGCGGCGCTTCTGGATCCAGGACGGCTTGCTTCGCGCACATGGAGGCAGGCTAGTCGTGCCGAAGAATGAAGCTTTACGGCGTGACTTATTAAAAGAGTCCCATGACTCAAGGTGGGCAGGACATCCGGGCATGGAGCGGATGTATGCCCTGCTATCTCGTGACTTCTACTGGCCAAATATGTGGAGAGACGTGGAGGCCTATGTGCGGAGTTTTCTGATCTGCCAGATGGACAAAGTGGAGCGCCAGGAGCCAGCGGGACTACTGCAACCGTAGCCCGTCCCAAGCCAACCATGGGCATATGTTTCCATGGACTTCATAGTGGGATTTCCGGAGGTGGATGGCAAGCGGACCATCTTTGTAGTGGTGGACAGATTTTCCAAGTATGCTATCTTCATGGCGGTACTAGACCCATGCACAGTCGAGACGTGCGCGACGCTCTTCTTCACCCATGTGGTCAAAATCTTCGGTTTGCCCAGAGATATCATCAGCGACCGCGACGTCCGATTCACGGGTAAGTTCTGGACCACACTTTTCCAGATCATGGGTACGGAGCTTAAATTCTCCACAGCATATCACCCTCAGACGGACGGCCAAACCGAGCGGGTGAATGCATTGCTCGAGGAGTATCTGCGGCACTTGTCACCGCAAGACAACGAAACTGGCTTGAGTTGTTGGATGCGGCACAATTTTCCAACAATCTAAACCGATCTTCAGCAACAGATCAAAGTCCAGCAGAGTTATGCCTAGGCTACCAGCCTAGGATGCCCTGGAGGTTGCACGACAGTATGACGGCCCATGTCCAGCGGCACATCTATTTGCAAGGGACAGGACCGAAAACATCGCTAAGGCGCATGACAGCCTTGTGCGGGTGCTATGCAGATGAAGCTACGCGCAGACGAGCATCGACGACCAATGGAGTACCAGGTCGGCGATCTTGTGATGTTGAAAATTATGCCCTATCTTTGGAGGAAAGCGACCAAGCAAAAGTTCCACAAAGGCCTTTTGCCAAGGTATGACGAACCCTTCAAAGTACTCAGACGGGTGTGAGAAGTTAGCTTACAAACTGGCCTTGCCGGCCAGACTGAAGATTCATCCAGTCTTCCACGTTAGCTTCCTCAAACCATACCATGGAGACCTGGCTGCAAACGAGTTAGAGAACCCAGGCAGGATGCGCCCTGCCATCCGACCCAAGTTCGCAAGGAAGATTGCAAGAATTTTGGCAGACCGAAAGGTGGGTACGAGTCAAGGACCCCAGTACACGGAGTATCTGGTACAATGGCACGGAGAGGATGTTTCCGATGCCACCTGGAGGTGAGCAGAAGAACTTTGGCAGTTCGAAGGACATTCAGGCCTACGTGAGGGCGAGCGCGATGGGGACGTCGGCGTCTTCAGGTGGGGAAGGATTGTCACCACCCTAGTGATACGCATGGCCAGGAGGGCCGTAGCGTAGCCCACGATGCGCAGCGCGGGCAAGGTAGGTGGCCGAGGACCTGCCAGGACGGAGTTTGACCGTGCCACGGGATGCGCACGTCCGTCCATGGGGCCAGCAAGCCCCACACTTAGTCAGACACTTGGTGCGAGGTTGGTGGACCAAGCGCCAAGGCCGAATGTGGACCCATCTCCTGACGCGACGGCACGCGGAGTCGGCATCAGCAAGCCCAGTTTCAGCAAGGAATGCGCGACCAAAGAAGACCCGGAGCCAACCCTTAGCAACGTGGAGTGCGGCAAGCCCAAAACCGCCCAGACGCACCTGCAACGACCTCAACCGTCCAACAGACTTCCAAGCTGATTTTGGGGGAATAATTTCATCCAGATCAGGCGAATCCAAACCTTATCCTATGGATAAGATTTGGGGATCCAGCTGGGAGGTTTTGGATAAGATGTTGGATAAGATTTTGGATAAGATTTTCAGCCCTTATCTACAACTAACTAACTTGAAGATTTGAGAGACTCTTGGGGGAGTTGGTTGATGGTTGTTTGAGCATTATCCTAAGCCATCGGTGGAGTCCTTTTGATGACGTTTGGAGGCATCTACCCAGCGGCAACGAGATCTCCTAATCAGCCTACACAATCGGTTATCTAGAAATAAGATTTGGAGAGGATCAAGCGGTGATTCAAAAGTGGCGTGCATGGAGATAAGGCCAAGGATGTCAAAGGGATAAGGACGGCAGCTTTGGATGAGGCAGTGGCTCAATCTTATAAATAAGAGGGAGGTCTTCGTGAGGGAAAAGCAATCAACACAATATACAGAGTGGGATCAAGGAGGTTCCCGTCCAACACCTTCAAGACGTTGAAGGCAGCTTCTATCTCCACCTTGGACGAGAAGGAGGAGAACGAGAAGACGATCGGTGCCGTCGAGGAGTTTCCTACGGGTGATCATCCACGGGCTATGGGTGAGTGATCTTGTAGCCTATAGGCAGGGTGAGGGAGAGATATGTGAGAGGTTTCTTGTAGTGCTACGGCACATTCATCTTGTCTTCCTCTTAGGATTGTATTAATCAAGAGGTTGGGGTAGTGTTGACCCTGTACATCTTGTGTTTGGGGCTGGGCATTATCTGTGATTACTTGTTGGGGTTTCTGGGGTTCCTGTAGGGGGAGGTCTCGATCAACCTCACCCTACTAGTTGTGCGCAACAACTCTGAGAGAGAGACTGACTTAGCACGAGGCGTGCTAAGGCCGGTCCCCTGCTAGGACGCTTCCGTACTTAGAAAAAAAAAGCCTATACCTAGCCGGGTGACAATAGATTGGCCATTTCACTATTTTCTTCTTCTTCGGAACTTGAGTTTCCGAATCGCTCCATGTGGCCATCATTGCCTTCTTTTTGAACTTCCGGGTGCCTTTCTTTAGTTGAGGGCATTCAGATTTAAAGTGACCCGGCTTTTTACATTCAAAGCAAATAACTTCTTTTTCTTTGCCCTTGTCCTCATCTTTTCTTGCAAAGGGCTTTTTCTTTTCAAACTTCTTCTTCTTCATGAATCTTTTAAATTTTCTTGTGATGAGTGCCATGTCCTCATCATCACTTTCATCTTCAGATTCATGAGGCTCTTCCATATATCAGAAATCTTAAGAGCAATAGTCCTCTTCTTCTTTGACTCATCATCATCAACATGTTGCTTAGTTTGAAGCTCATGAGTCATCAAGGATCCCAATAATTCTTCTAGGGGTAGGGTACTTAGATCCTTTGCCTCTTGTATTGCAGTCACTTTAGCTTCCCAAGTCCTAGGCAAGGAACGCAAAACCTTTCTCACAAGATCAGAATTATCATAAGATTTACCAAGACTTTTTAAACCATTAACTATATCAGTAAATCTTGTAAACATATCAGCAATATATTCACATGCATCCATTTTAAACAATTCATACTATGAACTAGCATGTTAATCTTGGATTCCTTGACTTTATTTGTTCCCTCATGGGTAACCTCAAGTCTATCCCAGATTTCCTTAGCAGAAATGCAAATAGATATGCGATTGAATTCATTTGCATCTAATGAGCAGTACAAAACATTCATTGCTTTGGCATTGAGTTATGCTAATTTTTATCATTTTCATCCCATTCCGTTTCTGGTTTAGGAATCTCCATGCCATTAACTCTAGCAGTGGGTGTGTGTGGTCCATTGACTATAATACTCCATAGATCATAGTCAAGTGCTTGAATGAAAATTTTCATTCTAGCCTTCCAATAACCATAGTTTGAACCATTAAATAAGGGTGGTCTATTAGTAGATTGGCCTTCGGAAAAGATGAACCAGGCTCTGATACCAATTGTTGGTCCAGATAGCAACCCAAGAGGGGGGTGAATTGGGTTTTCAAAAATTTAAATTCTTTTGAAAGATTACCCCCAGAGGAAATAAAAACTTAGATTCACACAAATTAAAACTGAACAAGCATAAATAGAGAGTTGAAGATAAAGAGACAATCACGGCAAACACAGGAGATTTTATAGTGGTTCGGTGTACCTACACCTACGTCCACTCCCAAGTACCTCTTGGGTCCACACTATAATCAATCTGATTATAGCAGAGTTGTTTTGCAAGCTCACAACTCAAACTTGTTGTTTTCCCGGGTGCACAACGAACCCAGCTGGTTTTCAAGGTTCACCAGCACAAAACCTATCACCACAAGCTAATGCTTGCACAAGGCTAACAGCCTCAACTGAATCAATCACCAGATTGACCCAGCAAACAATATTTGTTTTTACAAGATAAATAGCTCCATCCAATGAGCAAATATATAATAATGAAATAAGAAAATAGGAATCAAAGCCTGATTCGCAGATCTTGGTGGCTTCTTCCTTCTCTTCCTTTGATTGGATCTTCCTTCAAGATGCTCTTGAGACTCAGAAGATCAGAAAACTAGGGCTTCTTTCTTCTCTTGAGATTTCTTCGAAATAGAACAGCAAAAGCTTGGAATCTCTCTCTCTTCTTTTGGGGAATCAGTATGATCTTTCCTATTGAATCTTCCCTCTTTTCTTTTCTGATGGATCTCAAAGATTTGTCTCTATTCTTTCTTTTGCCTCTCTTGTCTCTTCTTTTCGGATGCAGCAAACCCTCTTCTTATAGATCCCGATTAATCCAAAAATAGTTTGAAACTATCCATTAGAAACAAGTGTAAGAAGGATTAGATCCATAAATAACAATAGCCGTTGGGATTAAAAAAGATAAAGATAAAGTTTAGAGTCGTTCTGACAGTTTGGAGCCGTGTTTGACATTCTAAAGTCGGCTCTAACTCGAAATTCTTTAATCCGCTCGATCTGGAGTCGTCTCTGACTTTTCTGGGTCGACACAAAATTCTTCTGGAGTCGACTCTAACAGTCTGGGAGTCGACTCTAAGTCATGGCCTGAAAAACCATCGTTCTGTCTTTTCTGTTGGAGTCGGCTCTAACAGTCCCGGAGTCGACTCTAAGTCTATGCCATTTTCCGAGTGACTCTGCGATTCCATGTGTCGACTCTAATGTCTGCAATCTTACCTTGACATTAGATTCGAACCAGAACTTGATTTGACTCTTGATTTTGATTCTCAAATCGACTTATAATCTGAAAAACTTAATCAAAATCATTAGTAACTTCAGATGTTGTACTCAAATAGTTTTGTTAATCATCAAAATCCTCAATTGGGTCAACAAAGAGAATGATAGAAGTTAAGTATACTTTTGAATTCACTCTCGGGAACACATCGCCTAATCACCTGATCCGAATAGTACTTAAATAATTTAGGGTCTTCCCAAAAGTAATATTTGACTTGTGAGAAAAATCTATCTTTTTCTTATTTTGTTCAGTTGGAAGGTACTTTTCGTGTTGCCAAATAATTCACATGTGGGCAAACCAGGGAAGACTGCTATGGGAAATTGAAAACAATTGCTCATCAGGGAACTTATCTCTGATTATTTCTTTATTGTATTCTACTGAGATCCTAGAGATATGATCTGCTACCATATTTTTAGAACCCTTCTTATCTAAGATTTCTAGATCAAATTCTTGTAGTAGAAGGATCCATCTAATCAGTCTGGGTTTGTATCCTTTTTGATATAAGATGCCTCAACACTGCATGATCTGAATAAACTAAAACCTTAGACCCTAATGATATGATCTAAACTTTTCTAGGGCAAACACAACTGCTAGTAATTCTTTTTCAGTGGTAGTATAGTTCATTTGTGCATCTGAAAGAGTTTTGCTAGCATAATAAATTACATGAGGTTCTCGATTGAGTTTTTATCCTAAAACTGCCCCTACACATAATCAGAAGCATCACACATGATTTCAAAAGGTATGGTCCAATCTGGGGGCTTGATAATTGGTGCAGTGGTCAAAGCAGTTCGAAGGATGTTATAGGCTATTAGACAATCTTCATCAAATTAAAAGAACTATCTTTAGTCAACAAATTACACAATGGTCGAGAAATTTTACTAAAATCTTTGATGAAGCGTCTATAAAAACCAGCATGACCAAGAAAGATTGTACTTGTTTAACTGAGGTTGGGGGTGGTAGATTTGAGATCAACTCAACCTTGGCTTTATCAACCTCAATACCTCGCTCTAAAATAATGTGTCCGAGCACAATTCCTCACGAACCATAAAATGACTCTTCACCCAACTTAGGACTAAATTCATTTCCATACATCGTTTCAGTACCTTAGTCAAGTTTTCGAGGCATCTATCTAATGATGCACCAAAGACTGAGAAATCATCCATAAATACTTCCAAAAATTGACCAATCATATCAAAAAATATGGCCAACATACATCGTTGAAAAGTGCTAGTGCATTACACAGACCAAATGGTATACGTCTAAAGGCAATGTTCCACAGGGACAAGTGAAGGTGGTCTTTTCTTGATCTGCAGGAAATACTGGGACTTGATTGTATCATGAATATCCATCTAAGAAACAAAAGAAACTTTGTCCTGCTAACCGTTCTAGAATTTGATCGATAAAAGGCAAAGGAAAGTGGTCTTTCCTAGTCATGACATTCAATTTTCGATAATCTATACACACTCTCCAACTAGTTGATGTCCGAGTAGGAATTGATTCGCCCCTTCATCTTTAATCACGGTAATACCCAATTTTTTAGGTACTACTTGGATTGGACTGACCCATTGGCAATCTAAAATTGGATAAATGATACCAGCATCAAGCCATTTTACTACTTCTTTCTTAACAACATCCCTCATGTTCGGATTTAGCCTTCGTTGCATGTCTCTATGTGGTTGGCTTCAATTTCACTATGAATATGATGCATACAAACGAAAGGGTCAATTCCCTTAAGATCAGCTATTGTCCATCCAATTGCCTCTTTATGTTCTTTAAGTACATCCACCAATTTATCTTCCTGCTCAGAGGTTAAGGTAGATGCAATGATTACTGAAAGGGTATCATTAGGTCCAAGGAATGAATATTTTAAGTCATCTGGAAGAGGTTTCAACTCTAGTTGGGGTGGTTCTTCCAAGGATGGTATTAAAGGACTTGGTTTAGTTGGAAGTGGTTCGTATTTTATAGTCCAACGAGGGATGGTGTCGAACTTAGTGGTTCTAAGAATATGTTTATCTCTTTGGTGTACTCATCAATATCAAAGTCATCTATTCCAAAATGTGTAAGACATGTTTGTAAAGGATTCGAATCAATCAAACTTTAGAATTTCTTATCTACTACTTCCTCTATCATGTTTACTTCATTAAATCATACACAGGTGGTCCTTGGGAAGCATTAAAAAATTTAATCTCATCTTCTTGTTTCCAAAGATACATCCATCACACCTGTTCTACAATTTATATATGCATTAGCGGTAGCTAGAAAAGGTCTTCCAAGATGATGGGAATTTGGTTAGGTTACCGCTAGATTCCATATCTAACACAAGGAAGTCGACAGGAAAATAGAATTCATCCACCTTTACTAATACATCTTCCAATATTCATGAGGTTCTTTGACTGATGTATCTACCAATTGTAGTGTTACTGTGNCTTGAGTTAGAAGAGAAAGTGCACTAAAGGTTCAAGAGAACTTTTTTAAGGTTTTCCAATAATTTTTAACCCCAAATTTCATATTCAAACCATCAAAAAAAACCTTGATTTATAAGAAATAAAAATATGGCCATTGGGATTACCAAGCAACTCCAATGATCATCTAAAAATATGATCATTGAACTGTTAAAACCTACCTCATCTACTTTTTTTATCTTTAAAATTTATGAATTATGTAAATTTAAGAATGAAGAATGTGATTGATATGGCTGATTCAACACTGTAGGAATAAACGACAACGATAACAACGACTGACGGAGGCTCTCTTACAACCCCCGAGACCCCCTCTCGGTCTGGGCCACTGAACAACATCTCAACCCCGAGACCCCCTCTCGGTCTCGGGCCACATGAACAATATCTCATCCCCCGAGACCCCCTCTCGGTCTCGGGCCGCATGAAAGTATCTCAACCCCCGAGACCCCCTCTCGGTCTCGGGCCACATGAACAGCATCTCAACCCTGAGACTCCCTGTCGGTCTCGGCCACATAAACAGCATCACAACCCCCGAGACCCCCTCTCGGTCTCGGACCGCATGAACAGTATCTCAACCCCCGAGACCCCCTCTCGGTCTCGGGCCACATGAAAGCATCTCAACCCTGAGACTCCCTGTCGGTTTGGGCCACATAAACATATCACAACCCTCGAGACCCCCTCTCGGTCTCGGGCCGCATGAACAGTATCTCAACCCCCGAGACCTCCTCTCGTCTCGGGCCGCATGAACAGTGTCACAACCCCCGAGACCCCTCTCGGTCTCGGGCCACATAAACAGTATCACAACCCCCGAGACCCCCACATGAATAGCATCTCAACCCCCGAGACCCCCTCTCGGTCTCGGGCCACATAAACAGTATCACAACCCCGAGACCCCTCTAGGTCTCGGCCACATGAACAGTATCTCAACCCCCGAAACCCCCTCTCGGTCTCGGCCACATGAACAGTGTCACAACCCCGAGACCCCCTCGGTCTCGGGCCACATAAACAGTATCACAACCCCCGAGACCCCCTCTCGGTCTCAGGCCACATGAACAGTACTTCGACCCCTGGTGCACGATCCGGCCCGCTCTGGGCCACTTGGCATGCCCACATGATCCGCCGCACATCTGTAGCAGGGTGTGACCATGCCTCATAACGGCGTATGGTCCGTTGTATGTCTGTCACTGTGCGTGACCATACCCCGTTGCAGCGTACGGTCCACCACCTGCCCGCTACCGTGCGCAGTCATATCCAACGGTGGCGCACATCAGATATAGCCCCAAATACAAGACACCTGTGAAGTCGTGCTGACCAATGATGCGGGACACCTCCGACATATACGACGACTGTACGATCAGTCACTATCAGCCTCATCTTTTGTCCATTATTGAACGGGGCACCTTGAAATCAACAATCTTCGAGAATGAAAGGAGGATCTTCGAACAGGTATAAAGCATACGCCCATGCCGTAGGTAGGGGGACGGAAACTCTGGTTTTTCTAGCTCTTTTCCACTAGTTAAGCCCTAACTGTTTAGTTCCCTTCGGCTAGACAGTTCTCATATGTTCCCAAGTGACTGACTTGAGCATCGGAGGGTCCCCACCGGAGCATCCGGTCTTCAGGGACTTTTCTTGCAGGAGTGAGGAGGACGTCCGTTTCCCCGGCGCTTGAAGGAAGTGACTTGGCTCAGATTGGTGCACCAGGAAGGGGGGAGAAAGAGACAGACACCGAACCAACAATCTGCAACTCCTCTCTCTCCAAGCTCTTGAGTCATGGTGACAACCCGTGCGAAAGGGGGCTCTGTCAGTTGCGCTGGGGGGCAGCGCCAAGGAGCTGATCCACTGGCGGTCGCCCCCTCAGCTCCCCGGCAGGCATCCCGGCACTGCCGCATCCTCAGGAGGCTGGACCTTCCGCTCCTCCGGTCGATGTCCCTGCGCCTTCTCTCCATCAGCTCCAGGAAGACCGATTCGCCGCCCTAGCCACGCAAGTCCAATCCTTGGTGGTGGCGGTCCAAGGCCTGCAGTATCAGCAGGCGGCCCTGCGGCAGCCGGAGCCATTTCCATCGGTTCCGGGCATGGTGCAACCCAGCCAGCACTCTTTCCGAAGGAGGTCGCCGGTACCGGAAGCTCGCCACCGTCACGCTTCGCCCAAGCCTTATTGCCGGAGGCCTCTAAGAGACCCCGATCACCTTCTCACCATGCCAGTGTTTCTCCCAGGCGGCAACATGGGAGGGAGGCGGAGCGCCCTCGCAGACATCGCCGTCACTTCCCCTCGTCTTCAGAATCCTCAGGGGAAGGTTCTTTTAATGGCCGGATAGCCCGTCGGCCCGAGCGTCGACTCGACGAGTACAACCAGCGGTTGAAGGAATTCAGTCGCCGGATCACCCACTGCCCGAGACGGATTATGACAGCTGGCCTCCGCTGTCCCGCCGTATCATGGAAGAGCCCATCTCCACCCGGTTCCGCCTCCCCCAGCTAGATCCGGGACTACAGATCCCCTGGACCACCTAGAAAGCTACAAGGTACTCATGCAGGTCCAGGGAGCCACCGATTCGCTCATGTGCATCGCCTTCCCTGCCACCCTGAAGAAGGCTGCCCGAGCCTGGTACTCTCGCCTACCGCCGCGGAGTATCGATTCCTTCCGTCAGTTGGAAAGAGCCTTTTTGGCCCATTTTGATGCCTGCCGGAAGATCCCAAGAGTAGCTGACAGCCTCTTCGCTGTCTAATAAAAGAGCGGTGAGTCTTTGCGGGATTATGTCGCTTGGTTCAAGGAGGTGGCTCTGGAGGTTTACAATCTTGAAGATTCAGTGGCCACTTTGCCCTGAAGCGAGGGCTTCGTCCGTCCCGCTTCGCGTACTCCCTGGATAAGAAGCCACCGGTTCTTACGCCAAACTTTTGACCCGGGCCCAGAAGTATATCCGTGCCGACGAGGCTGATTCCTCCGTGCGAGGCAAGTGGGAGCGCCCTCAAGAAGCCGGCCCGCCCTGAGCCTGTTGAAGTTCGACCCTAGAAACCTGAACCTCCCCGCCGACCAGACAATCGTCCCCGAGCTCCTGCACAGAGAGATGGACCCTACACTCCACTGCTCGCCCCTATATCGCACATCCTGCTCGAGATTGAGGGTGAGTCCTATCTTCAGCGCCCACCTCCGATGAATCCAAAGATCCCCCGCAACAAGAACCTCTACTGCCGATACCACCGGGACCATGGCCATGACACCGACGACTGTCGCCAGCTGAAGAAGGTGATAGAGGGTCTTATCCAGCGTGACCATCTGGGGAAGTTTATTCGGAAGAACAACTCGGATACTCCTGGCCCGTCAGCGCCTCCGCCGCCGATGATCGACAATGCTCCAACTGAGAAGACGGTGGCGATGATTTTCTGGGGGGCAGGTGGCCCGCCCAAGAGGCAGAGAGGGGGGCAGAGTTAGATCCTGTAATTCCTTTCTTTAAGGAGGACTTAGAGGGGGTGGTGAATAAAAATGATGATAGCGTCATCGTGACCATGACGATCGCTAAGCATCCTGTAAAAAGAATTCTGGTTGATAGCGGAAGCTCAGTGGATGTTTTGAATTATGATACTTTTGTTCGTATGAACCTGTCGCCCGACCTGCTCCGGCCCGTCGCCACGCCCCTGATGGGGTTCACTGGGGACTCCGTGAGAGTCGAGGGGGAGGTCACTCTTCTTGTCACGGCTGGCATGACCCTGCGTCAAAGCACCGTCCTCATAATTTCCTGGTGGTCCAAGTGCCCCTCGCTTATAACGCAATCCTCGAGAGGCCTGGGCTCAATCTTTTGGACGCTGTCATATCCACTAAATGACTCCTCGTAAGGTTTCCTACCAGGGAGGGAGTCAGGGAGATGTGGGGGGAGCAGAACCTGCTCCCACTTTGCTATCATACGGCCCCTAGTCCATAGGAGGCGGCACCTGCACCTGCATCGGAGACACTGGACCCCTGGGACCTGGAGAGAAGAGGGGAGCCGGCCGAGCGCCTGCTTGCTTTCCCTCTCGGAGAGGACCCAACGAAGACAATCCAGATTGGAGCCCTACTCCTAGAGGAGGCCCGTAACCAGCTCCTCACTTTCCTACGGGCTAACGCAGATGTCTTCGCCTGGTCGGCATCCGACATGCCAGGCATTCCGGAGGAAGTGATCACCCACCAGCTCAATATCAGGTCGGAGTGCCGACCCATTAGGCAGAAGAAGAGGAGCTTCGCCCCTGACAGGCAAAAGGCCATGGATGAGGAGGTGCGAAAGCTGTTGGTAGCCGGTCACATCTGTGGGTACACTACCATGACTGGCTGGAAATGTCGTGATGGTTCGCAAGGCCAGTGGAGCTGGAGGATGTGTGTGAACTTCACTGATCTCAATAAGGCATGCCCCAAAGACAGCTTCCCACTGCCTCGGATCGACCAGCTAGTGGATGCCACGTCCGGCACGAAACTCTTAGCTTCATAGATGCCTTTTCGGGGTACAACCAGATCAGGATGAACCTGGCTGATGAAGAAGCCACCTCCTTTGTCACTGATAAAGGGCTTTATTGTTACAAGGTAATGCCGTTTGGGTTGAAGAATGCCGGAGCTACCTATCAGAGGTTAATGAATAAGGTCTTTGAGGACCAGATCGGGCGTAACATGGAGGTGTACGTGGACGATATGCTAACCAAGAGTACCAATGCTGCTGACCCTGTCACCGACCTTGCAGAGACCTTCAACAACCTGCGCTGGTACCAAATGAGGATGAATCCCCGCAAGTGTGCCTTTGGGGTGGCGGCAGGCAAGTTCCTGGGCTTTATGGTAACCCAGCGGGGGATTAAAGCCAATCCTGACAAGATCCGGGCTATCTTGGATATGAGGCCCCCAGCTAATAAGAAGGAGGTGCAACGCCTAACCGGAAGGGTGGTGGCCTTGAGTCGCTTCATGTCGAGATCGGCAGAAAGGAGGCTGCCCTTCTTTAAGGCGCTGTGCAAGGTCAGCAGCTTCGAGTGGACAAAGGAGTGTCAGGATGCCTTTGAAGAGTTGAAGCGATTTCTATCCACTCCCCCACTGTTGTCCAAGCCAGAGGGCGGGGAGGAACTCTTCATGTACCTCACAACCTCCCCAGAGGCCATCAGTTCTGTGCTCGTGCGCATGGATGCCGATGGGGTGCAGAGGCCGGTCTACTACACCACAAGGTACTTCATGATGCTGAGATAAGATACACTAGAATGAGAAGATCATTTTTGCCCTGGTGGTCTCTGCCCAACGCTTCCGACCTTACTTTCAGGCTCATCCCATCGTGGTGCTCACGAACCAACCTCTTCGGACCATCTTGTCCCGTCCTGACCCCTCCGGTCGGCTGGCCAAATGGGCAATCAAACTGAGTGAGTTTGACCTATCTATTCAGCCAAGGTCAGCCATGAAGTCTCAGGTGTTAGCTGATTTCTTGGTCGAGTATACTTGGACTGAGGAACGTACGGAGGAATCACGTCCGGAGGAACGTATGGGCTCCTCCTTAGCCGAGGAGGCAGAAAAGGAAGATTGGATCTTGAACGTGGATGGAGCAGCAAATTCTCAGGGAAGCGAAGCCGGGCTCATCCTTGCGAGCCCCGAAGGGGAGGTGGTGGAGTATACCCTTCGGTTTCAGTTCCCGACCACTAATAACCAAGCTGAATATGAGGCCCTGTTGGTGGGAATGAGGCTGGCTGAGGAGCTGGTGCAGGGCGTTTGAGAGCCTTCACAGACTCCCAGCTTATTTCTGGGCAAGTTGCTGGAGAATACGAAGCCAGAGACCCGACCATGTCCCGTTACTTGAGTAAGGTGCAGCTCCAAGCCTCTCGGTTCTCTTACTTTTGTGTCAGCTACATTCCCCGGACGGAGAACGCCAGGGCCGATGCGCTGTCCCGTTTGGCCACCTCAGCCGATGAGACACTGGGAAGAATGTATGTGAAGCACTTGCAGACCCCAAGCATTGAAGCTACGGAAGAGGCATTGCGGTTGCGCAAGGGCCCTCTTGGATAGATGCCTATGTACGATATTTGACTGACGACACCCTCCCTGAGGACCCCGCGGAGGCTAGACTGCTCAAGTGGCGGGCCCCAAGGTTCCTGATAATGGACGGGAGGCTCTATCGAAGGTCGTTTTCATACCCGGTCCTCAAGTGCGTAGGGCCAGCAAAAGCAGACTACATCTTGCGGAAATCCATGAAGGCATCTGCGGGAGTCATCTGGGGGGCAGAGCCCTAGTTTACAAGGCCCTACGACAGGGTACTACTGGCTGACCATGAAGGAGGACGCGGCCGAGCTTGTTAAGAAGTGTGATAGCTGCCAGCGCCATGCCAATATTCAGCGACAGCCGACGTCTCAGTTGACTCCCTTGGTGGCACCTTGGCCCTTCGCCCAGTGGGGTATGGATATCCTGAGACCATTCCGCCCGGCCTCCGGACAGCGCAAGTTCCTCTTGGTGGCCATCGATCACTTCACCAAGTGGATTGAAGCCGAAGCCCTTGCTAAAATCACTGAAAGCAAGGTGAGATCCTTCTTTTGGAAGTCTATCATATGCCGGTTCGGGCTACCCTATACTCTGGTCACTGACAAAGGCCGGCAGTTCGATAACGCGCCCTTCCGAGAGTTCTGCACCGAACTCATCATCCACCAGAGATTCACTTCCGTCGGACACCCCCAGACCAATGGAGCGGCCGAAGTGACCAATCATATCATTCTCCAATGACTAAGAGCCCGACTAGATGATTGCAAGGGGCGCTGGGTGGAGGAGCTCAATGTGCTATGGGCCTACCATACAACGCCACGAGCCCCCACCGGAGAAACTCGTTAAGCCTGGTCTTTGGGTCCGAAGCTGTCATTCTGTGGAAATAGGCTCCCCGAGTCCTCGAGTGGAGTCGTATAATGAAAGACAACTGGACCGGTTGCGGGCCAACCTCGACCTGGTGGAGGAGGTGCAAAACCGAGCGTGACTGCGGATGGCGGTCTACCGACAACGAGCTGCCAGGTACTACAATGCCCATGTGCGTCCCAAGACTTTCTTGCCGGGAGACCTGGTCCTTCGACGAGCTGAAGTCTCAAAGCCAACGGAAAGAGGCAAATAGCTCCGAATTGGGAGGGGCCCTATCGGATCGCCGAGACACTCCGTCACGGGGCATACAAGATCGAAGAGCTGGATGGGAGGCCGCTCCCATGGACGTGGAATGCCGACAACCTCTGTCGATACTATCAGTAGTATATTTCCTTCCGGTATTAAATACCATGCTAGTATCCTTGTGGGTTTTCACCCTTCACTGCTCATCAATGAACTTAACTTCTAGTCTCTCAGTTTTGCCACAAAGCCCAGTGTACCACTGGCAGAGTGATGCACCATCGGCTCTCACAGCTTAAGCCCGACCCCCATCGGCACGAAAGCCTTGGGCAGCCAGGCACAAAGCCCAGTGTATCACTGGCAGAGCGATGTACCATCGGCTCTCAGTAGCTTAAGCCCAACCCCGTCGGCACGAAAGCCCTGGGCCAGCCAGGCACAAAGCCCAGTATACCACTGGCAGAGCGATGTACCATCGGCTCTCAGCAGCTTAAGCCCGACCCCCGTCGGCATGAAAGCCCTGGGCCAGCCAATCACAAAGCCCGACCCCGGTCGGCACAAAAGCCCTGGGCCAGCCAGGCACAAAGCCCGACCCCCGTCGGTACTTAAAGCCCTGGGCCAGCCAGGCACAAAGCCCGACCCCCGTCGGCACTTAAAGCCCTGGGCTAGCCAGGCACAAAGCCCGACCCCCGTCGGCACTTAAAGCCCTGGGTCAGCCAGGCACAAAGCCCGACCCCATCGGCACTTAAAAACCTTAGGCCAGCCAGACAGAAAGCCCGACCCGGTCGGCACAAAAGCCCTGGGCCAGCCAGGCACAAAGCCCAACCTCCGTCGGCACTTAAAGCCCTGGGCCAGCCAGGCGCAAAGCCCGACCCCCGTCGGCACTTAAAGCCCTGGGCCGGCCAGGCACAAAGCCCAACCCCGTCGGCACTTAAAGCCATGGGCTAGCCAGGTACAAAGCTCGACCCCCATTGGCACTTAAAGCCCTGGGCCAGCCAGGCACAAAGCCCGACCCCTGTTGGCACTTAAAGCCCTGGGCCAGCCAGGCACAAAGCCCGACCCCCATCGGCACTTAAAGCCCTGGGCCAGCCAGCGCAAAGCCCGACCTCCGTTAGCACTTAAAGCCCTGGGCCAGCCAGGTACAAAGCCCGACCCCCGTCGGCACTTAAAGCCCGGCATACCTTCGGCAAAGCGGAGCACCATTAGTCCTCAGGAGCCCGTCTGTCTAGACCTCCTGAGTCCAATGCCTCAACCCCACGAAGCCCATCCTTCCTGGCCCTAAGGTTCGGTCCTATCTGGCCAAGTCAAAGCGATTCGTGAATGAATTAAAGGTTACCCCTCGGTGCTGATGGAGCCTCGAGAGGTCGCGCGTCATTAACCAATGAATTTGGGGTAGAGATTGCAGATGGACAAAGATAATTTATCTTAAGGGAAAGTGATTTCATTAATTTAAAGTGATTACAAAAGCGCCGACCTAGTCGGACTTGCAAAAATAAAATACAAGTGGAGGCTCACGGTTCAGCCGGTGCGGGCTCGTCATCGGATGAGGCCAACTCCGAGAGACGCTCTGGTTCGACCTCTAGGGCTTGAGGAAAGTTTAAGTCCCGAGCGACTTTCTCTTTCCCATGCTGAAATCCTTAAAAAAATGCCCCCACTGAAGCTTCCGCCAGTTCGTCTGTAAAGCGCTCGGACGCTTGAATTCTTCTATGACCTGGCAGTCCTAGCCGTGATGGCTGCTTCCACTTCGGCAGCTCGAACTCCCTCCTCTGCGGTGAGAGCTGCCGCTGTTGTCCTCTCGGCCTCCTGGGCACGACTTGCCTCCTCTGCGGCTTTATCAGCTCACTCCTCCGCTGCCTTTGCCCTCTCCTCCGCCGACCTTGCCCTCTCCTCTGCCGACCTTGCCCTCTCCTCCTCCGACCTTGCTCTCTCCTCGGCCTCGGTCGCCGATTCTCAATCGTTTGGATGGCCGAGGTCAATTCAGAGATGTGCAGGTCTCTTGCTGCAACGGCGTTTTCGGCATCCGCCATCTGGTGGAGTGCCGCCCACAGGCGGTTGGCCTCAGCCTATGCTCGGCTCTCAGCAGCCCTTATCTCATTGGCCCGAGCGGTTCTGGCCGACTCCAGGGCCCCCTCGGCCGCCTCTGCATGATTACGCGCTTCCTCGGCCTCCTTCTGGGCCTTCTGCAGAAGGGTCTTCCCTCCGTGAATGACCTCCGTTGTAGCCCTTAGGGAGTTCGCAAGCTGCGTGCAGGTTCCATGTCAAAAAAAAAGGAGAACGACGAAACAGGAAGACTTTGACAAAGTATAAGAGAGACTTACCGCGGTGGGAAATGAGACCCGCCAACTGGAGGTTCTCTTCCTTCTAGAGCAGGGTGTATCGAGGGATGTCGGTAGCCAACAGCCGCCCTAACGCTTCCTTGTCTCCGGGGTGGACATTGGAATTCGTGTTACCTCGGAGGTTGGGGTCCCCCCACCGGGCCTTGACTTGGTCAAGATTTGCAAAGAAGAACCGGGATTTCCATCCCTTGATAGAGGAGGGAAGGAGTTTCAAGACTCGGCCGGTCGGGGCTGAAATAGCCACCAACCCTTTTGAGACGAAGAATGTAGAATAAGCGAAAAAGAGAAACTCGAGGTGTAATTTGGAGATGGTGGCAGAGAACAACGAAGGCGCTAACGACCCTAAGGGAGTTTGGGACCAACTGTGAAGGGTCAGGGAGTAGTAGTCGAGGAGGCTTGCGAAAATAGGGGGGAGGGATAGACATAGGCCTACCCTCAAAGAAATCTCGTAGATGGCCACTCGACCGGGTCGAGAGGAGATCACTCGATCGTCGGGAGTTGGAAGATAAAGCCCAATCTCCCGAGGGATTTGGTAACGGGCCCGGATGTTTGCTAGATCCCGGCCTGTTACCGTAGAGGCGGCCCCTTCCGGGGATTCTACCCCCACTCTCGAGGAGGCGCTGGCCCCCACCTGGTGGCCCCTCAATGGAGCCCTACCAGCCACCACTGGACGCCTCCCTACGGGAGCCTCCCTGGCGACCCTCCGCTGGGCCAGAGGGATGCAGTCCTCCGAATTGAAGGACCACTCGAGGGGAGGAGAAGGAGAAGGAGGAGAAGAAGGAGAGGCTCGAGGCCTCTCCGACGAAGAACGATTCTCTAAATCGTCTCCGCAGGCCAGGACTGGGAACTCATGGCGAGAAGAAGAAACAGAGGAACCTAGAAGGAACAAAGGGCTGACCTGGGAAGGAAAGTGACGCGCGCAGACTCTTGGGTTGCAGGGGGGACCAGGGAGCAAAAGATCAAGGAAGCGCAGAGGAAGAAGACGATAGCAGGAACAAAATGGCTGCTTTCGACCCTATGCCTGGGTTTTATTCAGTTTCAAATCATCCTGCCATGCCTCGTCCACCACGTGGACTCTACAATAGGATGGACTGCCTCGGAAACCGCTGTGCGCGGATACAATTTGCTTCCGGCTAATGATGGGACGCCGCTGACGTTGCCGCTATGATGGGTAATGATGGCACGACTTTCTTCACGGATTCCGACGGATCAACCGTGCTTCGAGGACGATCATCGCAAATCGGGTGGACAGTATTGGCGCCTTTTCACATCCCCACACCGTCCGCATAAAATCATCGTAGCGCCCATAGGCACGTGTCTGAAGGCAGTTCGCGATGGGTGGGGATCACCACTTGGGGGTGACACCCCTTTCGCCTTACTGGGGTGGGCCCACTCCGTCTTAGGGTGAGGGGGCATCTGATATGGCTGATCCAACGCCGTCGGAATAAACGACAACAATAACAGCGACTGACGGAGGCTCTCTCACAACCCCGAGACCCCTCTCGGTCTCGGCCACATGAATAGTATCTCAACCCCGAGACCCCCTCTCAGTCTCGGGCCACATAAACAGTATCACAACCCCCGAGACCCCCTCTCGGTCTCGGGCCGCATGAACAATATCTCAACCCCCGAGACCCCTTCTCGGTTCGGGCCATATGAACACATCTCAACCCCGAGACCCCCTCTCGGTCTCGGGCCACATAAACAGTATCACAACCCCGAGACCCCCTCTCGGTCTCGGGCCGCATGAACAGTATCTCAACCCCCGAGACCCCCTCTCGGTCTCGGGCCACATAAACAGTATCACAACCCCCGAGACCCCTCTCGGTCTCGGGCCGCATGAACAGTGTCACAACCCCGAGACCCCCTCTCGGTCTCGGGCCACATGAACAGCATGACAACCCCCGAGACCCCCTCTCGGTCTCGGGCCACATAAACAGCATCACAACCCCCGAGACCCCTCTCGGTCTCGGGCCACATGAACAATATCTCAACCCCGAGACCCCCTCTCGATCTCGGCCACATGAACAGTATCTCAACCCCTGAGACCCCCTCTCGATCTCGGACCACATGAACAGTATCACAACCCCGAGACCCCCTCTCAGTCTCGGGCCACATAAACAGTATCACAACCCCCGAGACCCCCTCTCGGTCTCGGGCCACATGAACAGTACTTCGACCCCCAGCGCACGATCCGGCCCGCTCTGGGCCACCTGGCATGCCCACATGATCCGCTGCACATCTGTAGCAGGGTGTGACCATGCCTCATAATGGCGTATGATCGTTGTCTGTCTGTCACTGTGCGCGACCATACCCCGTTGCAGCGTACGGTCCACCACCTGCCCGCTACCATGCGCGGTCATATCCAGCGGTGGCGCGCACCAGATATAGCCCCAGATGCAAGACACCTATGAAGCTGTGCTGACCAATGATGCGGGACACCTCCGCATGTACGGCGACAGTACGATCAGTCACTGTCAGCCTCATCTTTTGTCCGTTATTGAACGGGGCACCTTGAAATCAACAATCTTCGAGAATGAAAGGGGATCTTCGAACAGGTATAAAGCATACGCCCATGCCGTAGGTAGGGGGACGGGAACTCTGGTTTTTCTAGCTCTTTTCCACTAGTTAAGCCCTAACTGTTTAGTTCTCTTCGGCTAGACAGTTCTCATCTATTCCCAAGTGACTGACTTAAGCGTCGGAGGGTCCCCACCGGAGCATCCGGTCTCCGGAACTTTTCTTGCAGGAGTCCGGCGAGGAGGACGTCCGTTTCCCCGGCGCTTGAAGAAAGTGACTTGGCGTCATCAGTGATCGAATTCAGACTTGATTACATTCAAATATAATTAAATTTATCTCCAATTTTAACTACTTTTCTTTGAGAATTTATTCTATAGACCTGGAGGAATTTAACTTTAGCCATGTTCTTTGAGGTCAAGGGGAGGCCTTACTGAATTAGCTCTCTCTTGTTGGTTCCGAACAGGAGAAGGTTAGAAAAGAGAAGAAAAGTTTTAGAATGGAGAACCCTTCATCTCACCATAAACAACTAGGTAGAAAGAGACAATGTACTTCTTTGAGCACATGTTCCATCATGAGCACTCTGTCGGTGTATTTCTTTGTTCGACCTTTTGGCAATATTATTTTTTTATCGGGACTTATACATGTTGGCTTTTTTGAAGCCATACGTAATTTTTACTTTTTATTTTCTTTGTAATATATGCACAACCTTCTGTTTAAGATAACTTTAGCAATCAATATTTATCTCATAGCATCATTAAACATCATCAAATAATGATAATTACAAATACATCATTTTTAGCTAAATTTTTAATTTGATTACATTCGAACAAAGTCAAACCTGTTAAAATTTTTCAGCGCAAAAGCACGGGAAAAGGGAAAAGGGAAAAAAACAGCGACAAATAGTTAAATTAAGTAAAAACTGGAACAGGAATACATTTTCTAAAGGGACGAAAATCCAATGAAGTTGAAGCCTGGATAGATGATTTATTTCATATTACAACGCCCACAAGGACATAGTTTCTTTTCTTAGATTTGGTGACAAAGCACCCATTTCCCTTGCCTTCTATGCTTAGGCTAGGCATGATATATGTCAGCTATAACGTTGGGTTTGAGCAGCAGTCAGTGGGGAGTTCCCATGAGGCCATCCATCTGCCCTGAGGTCTCATCAAGGAGCCACTTCTCCAGCAAAGATAAGGGTGGCTGCTGTTGGCCCTCTGCCACCCCTCGGTTGGCCTCAGCATCAGCTGGTGCGAGCTGCGGCCCTCGGAGCACCGAGTCATCCGATGAGGATGACTTCTCCCAGGCGGCCATGCTGCCAAGGTCCTCGAATGAGATCAGTGAGTCAAGGTCTTCTCTAATAATTGCAGCACATGATGTCCCGTGATCACCTTTAGCTCGACTCTCTTGTAGTGATTCACTGCCGTCGTTGTCGGTGATGGTGCTCTGTTGGTGCTTGCCTACGGTGGAATTTGGCTGGGACCACATCCATCCTTCATGGAGTCCTGAGATGTTGTGTGTGCTGGAAGCGTAGGCGGAGAGGCTCTGGTAGAATCTGGAGGGTGGCGACTGTAAACCGGTGAGATTTGGGTTCCTTATTCCCCCCACGTTGTGGTGGTCTTTGGACGTCAGTTCATGGCAGGTGGGGCCTGAATCAGACGAGATCTTAGAGCTGTCAGTTGCCGGCTGGCACTTCTGAAGCTTCTTCTTGAGATGGGTGTTCCAGTAGTTCTTTATATCATTGTCTGTTCTTTGGGGTAGGTAAGAAGCTATTACTGCCCACCTAGAGGTAAAGAACACCAGCTGGATATTAATAGAGAGAAGAACTAGAAGCAGAAGGTTGTCAAAGGCTTAATTACCAAGTCTCAGTTCTTTATCTCATGCATGTTCCAATCACGATTCACAGTTCTTTTCTTTTTCTTTCCTTTCTTCACCATGGCAATTTTTATGCGGTGGATTCAGATCAGGATCATTTTATCATTCAAGTGATAAAATTGAATGAAGAAGTGAACTAAGATAATTAATTACCTATTACCAAGCAAGGCCTGAAGACGGATGATCATTCCTTCTTCATGCGGGGTGAAGTTGCCACGCTTGATTCCAGGTCTCAGGTAATTAGTCCATCTGAGTCGGCAACTCTTGCTACATCTTAACAAGCCTACAATTTAAAGAACGAAAAAAAAGAGAGAGATAATATTCTTCTCTAGTGGTGCGTGCAGAAAAGATATTCAAGGAATCAAAAAACTTGATTAGAATTTGCCACCTGCCCATTCAATTCAGTTGAAGCAATTTTTCTCAAGGAAAAATAAAGTTGAAGCAATTTAAAGCAAGAAAACAACAGAAGATAACTAAAGACATAAAGAAATTAATGCGATTGGAATTTGATAGAAACCCTGACAAATCGCGAGAGCAAAGCAAGGTGTGCAACAAGAGAAGTAGAAAAAATGTGGGACGTTTCAGATAAATTAAAATCGTCGCAAATCGTTGGAGCTAAGCAAGGGAAAGAGCAAACGAATTATAGGAGTTTGGGCACTTCACCAGTGTTTCTAGGGACAGCTCTCCAGTTTCCAGGCCCATGTTTTTGGATATAGGAGACCAAGATGATGTCTTCTTCAGGAGTCCAAGGCCCTTTCTTGATGCCAAACTCATCACAGCAAGGAGTTCTTCCCATGGCTAACAGCTTTGCTCTACTACCTCAAAGTCCACTACTCTTCTTCTCCTGCCTCTTTTAACTCCTTTTCCCCTGGCTTCCTTTTCCTTAGTCTCCTTCGGTTGTCTCATGAACATGTGAGTGCTTATATACAGGAAGACTTGAGGGAGTGAGCCTTTTTCACCTATCATCTACTTGGCTGACTCATCCCATCCCTCTTTTCTTCCTTTAGCTTTTGCAAAGTCAGCTTATTTTTTTCCTCCTTTCTCTTTCTTTGGTCACAAGAATCACTAGCTCTTCCAATAAAGTAGAAACAGCCAATGAGAGATTAACCATGGTTCTCAATTAATTGAGAAATTCTTGGGGTCAAGCGTCCATGGCCAGCTATATCCACCTCAGTTTTGGGGCTCAAGGAAGATGACAACATAACAAAAGATCTTGTTTCAACCCCTTTGGCAGATCTTCCCTCGGTGCACTTTGGTACGCACATCCCACCACATTTGAAGTCTTACCGTACAATTAGATGATTTCATGTGGCACATGTCCATCAACATATAATGAAGTAATAGAAACATATGTATTTCATCTGGTACGTGCGCATGGCTACATGCACGTACGTGTGAAATGACACATGATTGCGTACATACATACAAATCTATGTACTTTTTTTTTTTGTCTGTGTATGAGTGTATACATTTGTAGGTATGTCCATACACATGCATGCGTTTGCTTTCTTATATGAATTTCCATATGGATGAAAAGGTGATGGCAATCAAGTATTATAGTGTGCTAATAGCCTAGATATATCATGATTAGAACTCATGCGAAGTATATCAAATGTTCTAGTGATTTGTAATAGATCTGCAATCAAAATTCTAGTAGATATTTTCAACAGAAGGGGAACAAGATAACTAGCTGATATAGGTTTTTGAATGTGAACACAGGAATAGTTTCTCAAAGGGGGATTTTGGGTTTCTTCAATTTGTGCATTGCGTGTCTGACTTGGGGTTCTATACTCGCTTTTAATTCAGCATACAACTAGAAAAGCTTAGCTCATGAATTGGATTGTAGGGATGCCTTAGCATGTATCACGAGGTCAAGGTTCTCTCTTGTGGGAAGATAATTAATTCGAAATTGACAGGATACCATGGCCATGAGCTCTTGGTAGACGTTAAAACCATCTTATCTTTTGTTTGCTGCTAGATGTGCATGCCAACAAACAAAGCAAATTAATTGTGGTCTTTTAAGCACTTGCATGGACCACAAACTAGTGTCTCAGAAAATCTCCAGTAGGTAATTTGAGTTTGCTACGTCAAGCACACGTAAGAATGATGGATTCGTGAACTTGGATGGATCTTGGTAAATTGTGTTACTATTACGGACATGTTAATTTAGAAGTCCAAATCATAACGACAATGAAAGGAGAGATGGAAAGCGATTGCTCAAATTCAGTGAAAAATCAATTCTAATTAACCAATGCGCGGTAGCATGTGCTTGCATGATTTAATGGCACACGAGAACATGTGGTCATGCTCCCCTCGGTTGAGTGCATGTGTCACGCTCCAGACCCAAAATTTTTGAGCTAGGATGACAACCCGCCGCGTGCCGGGCACGCAAGGCGTCTTAAAAATCTTGATATACGATTCACATTGGGCAAGAACAATGAAGACTAACCATAATACAAATGATAGTTATAAGTTTTGGGTTTCAAACCCTACAATCAAGTCATGCTAATAAAGTTGGGCTACAACAAGCCCTACACACAAACATAATAGGATTACACCAATGCAATGGTTCTCATTTTATTTATTAGAAGCTCCATCAACTCCGAATATCCATCATCAACCCTGAGTCTCTGAAAAACATTGTGAAGGTTTAATGAGTTTACACTCAATAAGTAAGCCTATTATACAATCATATCATACTTGAATTATATTTAACATGCTATCAAAATATTCATTTTGTCAACTTAACATAAATTGAACATTTGATGAGCATCAGAATATGCACTCTAGCAAACTCACTGTTTATGTAATTATAGATTTCCTATGTGTCCCACGGCCCTGCAATACCTCAATCAGAGCACATCCTCCAGATGCGTGGCCATCAACAGAACACATTGTACGATGTGTGGGGCCATACCATAACAGAACACACTCTACGATGTATGTGGCCATAAAAATCAAACAGAACACATTGTAAGACATGTGGGGCCATACCATAATAGAACACACTCTACGGTGTGTGTGGCCATAAAAATCAAACAGAACATGTCTACAATATGTGGGGCCATATCATAACAGAATACATCTCCAGTGTGTGTGGCCATAAAAATCAAACAGAACACATCTACAATGTGTGGGGCCATAGTAAAGGAGAACCGCGACGACACATATAAATCTATTTAACATTTTCATCACATGTGCATCATGCATCTGTATCTCACAATATCTCACAGTGGTTTGCACGGTACAAGAAAATGCATATAATCACCTCAATATAAACATGCCGTACAGACAATCACAATTCTGGCATATACATCAATAATCATTTCTTACAATATTACCAATCATTATAATCATATAATTGTTCATTTATAATCCACAGTTCCATGCTACATAGACAATTAAGTTAATTTATAAAAATGCATACAAACTGTATATACTCAATTTATTAATTAAACAATTAAATTGCATAATAGTCTTACTTACCTCCTACGCAAAATCCAAATGATGAATCAACTAATCAGATGTCTGGGCACCTACAGGATCAATGTACATAATTAATTCACGGAAATCTAATTAATAAAATGACCCTTAAGACCCTACCCAGACTAGTTCACGGGCCCAACTTCGAGCTCGAATATCTCCAACTATACACACCCAATTGAGGAAGTAAAAATACCCCATGAAACTAGAATTCACCCAGATTCTAGCCATATAAATATTTTGCTAATCCCGGTCCGTTACGGTGCCCAAAAACCAGTCCCAAAACTCAATGCTGCACGGCCTAAAAGGCCCTGAACTGGCCGGCCCAGCCGGCCCGGTTCAACACAGTCCACCCGATCCAACCCCCGCTCCCCTGTTTCGCCCGAAACAGGGGACAGCCTCTGGCCGGCGGCCAGGGCTGCCGCCGGCCTAATCCCGTCCGGCCCGGCCACCGGAGGCCGAGCCGGAGCCGGCCGCCACCGTGGCCGGCCTCCTTTCCCCCTCTATCTATCTCAATTTCTCTCCCTCACATGATAATCGACCGCACGGCTGTTTACTGTGCCGGCGTCATCTCCGGCTAATTGGGGGGAGTCCGGCCACCATTGGCCGGACCGGAACCGGCCGCCGCCGCGGCCAGCCACCTCCCCCCTCCTATCCCATAAATTTCCCTCTCATCTCTTCAATTTCACTCTTCTTCTCCCTCTCATCTGCGCGGCACGATGCTGTGCCGGCAGCACGGCTGGCCGTCTTGACCGGCCGGACCTCCACCGGACGCACGCCCGGCGCCGGTGGAGGCGACAGGCCAAAGCTCGGGCCCGGCGAGGCGGCGAGCATGCCGCCGGGCCCGAACCAACCGGCGGAAGCTGCCATCGCGCGAGAGAAGGGCCAATTGGCCCTCTCTCTCTCTCTCTCTCCACCACCACCCCGCCGGATGCCTCCCCCGGCGCCGGCGGGGTCGCCGGCCAAAGCTCAGGCCCGGCGAGGCGGCGAGCACGCCGCCGGGCCTGAACCAAGGGGATCGACCAGATACTCCCTCTCTCTGTCTCTCACGTTCTCTCTGTCTCTCTCTCTGGTTCTCTTTCTCTCTCTCTCTCTCTCTCTCTCTCTCTCTCTTCTCTCTCTCTCTTCCCAGCTATTTCTCTCTCATGCTCTCTCTCTCTCTCTCTCTGGCATTAAGAGGATGGGCAAGGGATTACCTGGAAGAGTGTGCGCCAGGGTGAAGGAGGGAGTCATCCTCCAACTCCTTTTATTCTCCCACGCGACTCCTCGGATCAATAGAAAATGGAAACCCATCCGACACGCGAAGACCCAAGAAACCAGACGTCGCATGGAGATCTAAACATCAGAAGGGAGTCAAGATGCCAGGTGTCCCAAAAATAAATACTAAGAGTTACATTCCCCCATAATACCGGGGGTTACATTCTCCCCCCCTTATAAAAATTTCATCCTCGAAATTTGATATACACCCAATAGAATACAAATCCACATTTTCTATCTCATAATCAGCTAAATTTCATTCAAAAGTCACTGTCATCGATACATCGTTGATCTGTAATAAGATACAAATAATTGAGAATGTTTCTTTTTCATTTTCTCCTTAGACTCCCAGATAATCTCCCTCTCAGAATAATTACTCCGCTGAACTTTGACATAAGGAATACTACACCATCTCAGAACTTAATCCTTGCGGTCCACAATGTGCACAAAATGATCTTCATAGGTCAATTCTTTCTTAAACTAAATCGGTTCAAGTTCTAACACATAACGGGGTTTGAAATACACCTCCTCAATCATAAAGATATGAAACACATTAAACACCCAAAGAGTAATGAAAATAGTGCTAAGTTATAAGCCACCTCCTTTATTTTGATCAAAATCTCAAATGGCCCAATGTATTGTGGCTCAAATCACCTCTAACACAAATTCTCATCATATCATTGTTAGTAAACTTCCAAATGATCTTCAACCTGAAATTTCAATCTTTCTGTTTAACATCAACATAACTTTTCTATTAACTCTGAGCTACATGAAGCTGCTTTGATACTTTCTCATATTTGTTAAACCAGCTCAGTAATCAAAATTTTCTCTCATACTTCATCTCAATAAAAATTACACCTTATATCATAGACAACAAAATGAATCCATTTGAATATTGGCTTGGTAATCATTTAATAAGCAATTTCACTAAGGGTAAGAAGCTATACCAAGCACTTTCTAAATCCATCACACAGGCTCGCAGTATATCATCAAAATCTAATTGGTTCATGCAAATTATCCATCTATTTGAGGGTGGAAGGCTGGACAGAAATTCAGCTTAATCCACTAAGCCTTATGGTGACATCATCGAATTAGGAGAGTGAGACAAATGGTTCAAACTCAATTTACGCAGTTTACCAAAAACAAATATTAACATTTTATCCACTAAAATTTCATCCTCGAAATTAAATGTCCACAAATTTTGTACCATTAAAGATACTCACTAGCAAACTTTTATTTCATTCCCAAGTACCCAAATGACATGTCCAACTTTCAAAATTAATTTATCTTTCTACCAAATAAAATTAAATTCCTTAAGAAGTATTTCTTTCCTATCCCTTTTTTTTTTTACCTTAACTTCTCACAACACAATCATCATAAATATCATAGAGTCCATCACATGTATTATGTCATCCATTCTTAAGGTTAGTAACACATCAGGTACTCTTAATTCCTCGATAAGACAGTTCTAAATTCTTGTGATTAGATATAAGATAGTTTTCTTTCAATGCTCTCTCAACTCATAAATAGTTGAATGTGCCATTAATCATTACAACACTTATTTTAATCATCATAACATACTTGGTTTCACTCTTGAATACTTCAAGCTAACATCATGAACATTATGCCAATCATTTAGGATATCTTTCATAATTATCATAATCAACTAATTTAATTTCTTTGAATAATAGTGCCATCATTAATCATCAGTATAATTATTTATCTCCTTCATATTATCAATAATACCACATAACCAATCAATTTCTCTTGAATAGGTCAGTATATCCTCAATAAATAATGCAATTTAAATGATTCAAATTCTTGAATCGATTATTTCGTTACCAATGATTATCAAAATCATCTATAGATTATGCAATGTCTCATGCCATAACATGACCAACTAATTTAAACCCTTCAAATATCTCAAAGTGACTTCACTAATCTAGCTCAGATGGATACAAGACTTATAAGGTCAATAAAGATTGAAAATGCACTTACCATCCGAAAGACATAATTGAAAATTATAGTAATCTCTCTATGACTTGAAAGTGATATAGATGTACCCTTAACCATAATCCATAACTGATAATAATCAAAATAAAATCATCTCCCTCCTATTTTCTTAACAATAATTATGCCACTTATGGATGATTGATAATTTATCCATCCTGGAGAAAGATATCTACTTAGGAACTATGAAGAAAGGTACAATAAGTATGCACAATAAATTAATGAACAGATATCTTGATTTAGAAATCTATTAACAGATAAAAATTTCCATGAAATTCTTTATCAGTGGAGTTTATCTTATTCTCATTCTTGCTAAAATCTTTCACTTTCTACCATCAAAATATTTGATCATTTATAGCCAAAATCAGTTCTAAAGATTAATAGAGTCTACTGCTCTCAAAAACTTAAACAGTAATTGTCTCAGAATTTAAAATTTTATATTCTTCCTAAATGGTCCATCAAGATATAATATGCAGTCAACTATTTCATTAGCATCAATATCAACCATCTCCACATCTAGCAAATTAACAATCAGTTTTGAACATGCAATATCCATAATAAAAGTTCTCTTAGTAAAATTCACTATATATACTTATCCATCCAGACTCAAATTCAGAAAGTACTCAATTGTGATTAATCAAAAACATGTAATTAACTATTTCATTCCCAAAATATCATCAATATTAATCATCCCTATAACCAGCAGATTAGCTCATAATCTTAAACTTAATATCAACAATGTAAGTTCCACTATTAAAAATTCATTATATCCACATTCAAATTAGATTTAATACTCAAATCCATATATCAACTCAATTGCAATATGAACATAATGATGTTATCTTAGTCATATTAGTCATCAATTGCAATTTTTCTACTATGTTTATTCCATATATTCATCTATCTTTTATTGCATATCCAATTAAAATTTCATCTCCCATATTATTTAAAGGTCTGAAACTGCTACGAATCATTTCCAACAAGTTTAATGGAGCTAAAACCTCTAGAAGCCCCTTGACCTCCCCATTGGTCAAGGTCACCAGCTTGGGAGCCCCATAATATCATTGGCTTGCGATGGTTCATTCTTAATTCCTATCAAATTTGTAATTCAATTAATATCTTGATAAACTTTAAATTTCAAGCTTCCAAAGCATAATTATGAAATTCCTTGAAAGTCATAATTGTCTCCATATCATCCTAGTATTTTGCCTAGAGTGTCAGGTTTCCCTAAGTATAATGTCATCAAATATGTTCTCTATGTTATCATGTCAATATGTCCCGAGGGTCATGTTCTCTACTATGTCCGTGTCCCTAGGGTCATAACCTAGGCTCTGATACCATAAAGCTGTCACGCCCCAGACCCAAAATTTTGGCTAGGGTGACAACCCGCCGCGTGCCGGGCACGCAAGGCGTCTTAAAAATCTTGATATACGATTCACATGGGCAAGAACAATGAAACAACCATAATACAAATGATAGTTATAAGTTTTGGGTTTCAAACCCTACAATCAAGTCATGCTAATAAAGTTGGGCTACAACAAGCCCTACACACAAACATAATAGGATTACATCAATGCAATGGTTCTTATTTTATTTATTAGAAGCTCCATCAACTCCGAATATCCATCATCAACCCTGAGCTCTGAAAAACATTGTGAAGGTTTAATGAGTTTACACTCAATAAGTAAGCCTATTATACAATCATATCATACTTGAATTATATTTAACATATCATATGCATTGTCAACTTAACATAAATTGAACATTTGATGAGCATCAGAATATGCACTCTAGCAAACTCACTGTTTATGTAATTATAGATTTCCTATGTGTCCCACGGCCCTGCAATACCTCAATCAGAGCACATCCTCCAGATGCGTGGCCATCAACAGAACACATTGTACGATGTGTGGGGTCATACCATAACAGAACACACTCTACGATGTATGTGGCCATAAAAATCAAACAGAACACATTGTAAGACATGTGGGGCCATACCATAACAGAACACACTCTACGGTGTGTGTGGCCATAAAAATCAAACAGAACATGTCTACAATATGTGGGGCCATATCATAACAGAATACATCTCCAGTGTGTGTGGCCATAAAAATCAAACAGAACACATCTACAATGTGTGGGGCCATAGTAAAGGAGAACCACGGCGACACATATAAATCTATTTAACATTTTCATCACATGTGCATCATGCATCTGTATCTCACAATATCTCACAGTGGTTTGCACGGTACAAGGAAATGCATATAATCACCTCAATATAAACATGCCGTACAGACAATCACAATTCTGGCATATACATCAATAAATCATTTCTTACAATATTACCAATCATTATAATCATATAATTGTTCATTTATAATCCACAGTTCCATGCCACATAGACAATTCAGTTAATTTATAAAAATGCATACAAACTTGTTGGCCCAGATGACAACCCAAGAGGGGGGGGTGAATTGGGTTCTTTTAAAAAATTAGCCTTTTAAAATAGTTTGCTTAAGAAGTATGAAGGCAAATGCAAAGTGAATATAAAGTGCCGTGAATAAAGCAGAGATAGAGATAGAGTCAATAGAACACGGCAAACACAAAAGATTTTATAGTGGTTCGGTGTATCCAACACCTACGTCCACTCCCAAGATTCACTTGGGTCCACACTATAATCATCCTAGATTACAGCAGAGTTGTTTTACAAGCTCACAACTCAAACTTGTTGTTTTCCCGGGCGTACAACGAACCCAGCTGGTTTTCAAGGGCTCACCAGCACAAAAACCCTTAACCCAAGCTTAACCAAGCTTGCATTGAGGTAAGACTACCTCCACTAGTTCAATCCCCCAGATTGAACTAGGCACAAACAAAATAAGTATTGTTTTCGAAATACAAAGCTCCTCAATGAGCAAATATACAAATGAAATAACAAGTTTAGAAAAGCCTGATTTGTAGATTGGTTGGCTTTTGAGCTTTTCTTCTTTTCTTCTTTTCTTCTTCTCCTTGCTGGGTTGAATCAAGCCTCAGCTCCGATTCTTCACAGTTAAAGCAGTTGAGAAGAGTTGAAAAGCAAGAAACGAATCCTCTTTCTCCAAGTTGGGAAATCCACCAAGACTTTGATTTGAATGCTTTGGATTCCTCTTGAGCTTTTTGGAGTGGAGTGGATTTGAGCTAGAAGGTTTTCCTCTTAAGATTCAAGCTCTCGGATTTTTGAAATGGGATTTCTCTCTTTCCGATTTTCCTCTTTGTTTTTCAGATTTTCTCTCTTTTTTTTTTTGAATAAGAGTCTTCCCTTTTTATAGATTTCTTTCAAGCCATTTTTGGAAGAAAACTATCCGTTGGAGTATACCTTGTAGCAAAATATATCCGTTAGAAATAAGGTAAAATAGAAATGTTACCGTTAGAGCTGATCTGGCAACTTGGTTTTTCGTTTCAGGTGGGTTGGAGTCGACTCTAACTTTTCTGGAGTCGGCTCTAGCTCGAAGCATTTTAAAACTATATTTCTGGAGTCGTCTCTAACTTTTCTGGGGTCGACAAGAAACTTTTCCGGAGTCGACTCTAACTTACTCGGAGTCGACTCTAGGTCGGGGCCAGAAAAATCGACGTTCTGCTTCGTCTGTGAGAGTCGGCTCTAACAGACTCGGAGTCGACTCTAACTACCGTGTCAGATCCGGAGTCGGCTCTGTGATTCTCGGAGTCGACTCTAATGTCTGCAATCTTACCTAGACATTAGATTCGATCCAGAACACAATGTAACTCCTGATTTTGATCATTCTTTAGACTTATAATCTGAAACACTTAATCAAAATCATTAGAGCCTTCATTAGTTATACTCAAATAGTTTTGTTAATCATCAAAATCATCAATTGGGTCAACAATCTCCCCTTTTTGATGATAACAAAAACTTTGAGGATATGCATTCAAAATTCATTAGAACTAAATATTATAGTCATTTTGAAACTTAAAACATTCTTAATGAAGGATTTGATGCCAATATTCAAAGTAAACTTTTAAAATTGTGCATGAGTTCAATATAATCCATCAATTATGAATATTAATCTAAATGTGCAGAAAATTGCAATTGAGCTTGTTGTTAAGCTCCCCCTGCATTGAATAGCTCCCCCTATATATAAGCATCGTATTTTAACTGATTAATATTTCAAGTCATTTTGCATAAACAATTATTTCTCCCCCTTTCTTTTTTTCTTTATGCAAATACAACCATCTTTCATTAAAATTTTCAAGTCTTTCTTTTATGCATATTCAACCATCTTAACCATCTCTCCCCCTTTTTTGTTATCAACAATAAGGAGAGTATTAGATAAAGAAAGTTATTAAAAAATTGTAGGCTCAATAAGACATAGGGATCCAAGCAATCAATATTTGAAAATGTAAAATTGCATTTCATAAGCAAGAAACATTACATTAGTTGATTCATATACATTTCAAATGAAATACATTAGATACTCAAAAATTCCTAAATACAAACTATCAAAGTCAAAATCAAGGTCAGATATGTTTGAATACAATTTTCTTCAAATGACCTATGATTTCCATTACATCATCCTTTTGTGATTTCTTAAAGTTTTCAAGGCAAGCTTCAATTTATGAGACTGCAAGGTCAATGTCTTTCTTTAGTTGACCAGTTGCATGAAAATACGATCCCGACCCATTGGCAATGCCTTCCATCCTTTTGAAGATTTTGTGAAGTTCAGCACCAAAGGATTCAACAGTACTGCCTAAGGTAAAGGAGAGCATGTCCAGTCTCGAATTAAGTTCTTCCTTCAATTGATTAAAGTCTTCTTTCAATTGATTAATTTCATTAGATCTCTGACTATCATACTCAGCAAGTAAACCTCTCAACTGATCAATCTGTTCATCAGAAAATCTCCCAGAAGTAGCAATGGTCTGATGTGGAGGTGAGGGAACAGTATTAGGTCCGGCCTCAGAAGGTCCAGCTGAAGAAGGTCCCGCAATAGATGGATCAGGGACTGATGGTCCCGCAGTAGATGGTCCAGGGATGTCTTCTACTCTGGTCTCTTCTGCTCTATCTCTATCTGCTCTTTCCTCTATTCCTCCTTTCATCCATACACCATTCAACTTCTTGAAGCCCATTCGATGAATAGTTGAGATACTGTAATAGTCAGTGTGTCTCAGTTTTCTTAAGGGTTCATTTTCCATTATAAGCACTCCTTGGCTTCTAAAGATTAAAGTCAAAATCATACCATATGGCAGTGTGGATCTCTTCTTCGTAGATGCCTCTGCCATATATCCAATCATCATGCTAGCTAAGTTGCCTGGCCTCCCAGTGATTATGCAATCCATCAAAAGAACGTCTCGCTCCGAGACATACTCGAATCTACCAATTTTCGGAAACAAAATTCTTCCACAGATGTTATGCAGTAGCCTGAGTTCCAGATTTAATTGATTTACATATATTTTCTCAAACTCAGTTACATCTCTTCCTAACATCCTTGTCAATGCTCCACTTCTATCATCAAGTTGACATTCCATTAAACCGATTGTGGGCATTTCCAATAAATTTCCAAGTATCTCAGTGGTTACTGTAACCCTTGTTCCTCTTACTATACTTATTAATCCACCTTCTCCTCTACTTAAACCATTGTAAAACTCTCTCACTAAAGCTGGATATGTGGGGATATCTAGTGAGCAAATTTTTTTCCACCCCATTTCCTTCAAATTTCTTCCAATAGAGAAACCTTCCGATTCAAAGAAATCAAAATTCACCTTTCTTCCAGTGGTAATGGTCTTACCGGCTAAATGATCAACCTTGGGTGAAGAGGGTGAAGGAGGAGAGTCTTCTTGAGTGGCCGAAGAGGAGGATGGTGAGGGTTGCCTCCGGATAGTGCGTCTCTTCGTTGGAACGGATGCTCCACCGACGAAACCGCGCCTCTTAGGTGCCATTGAGAAGATTGGAAAGATTAATCAAAGGCTTTGAGTAGATTGGGGAAGTTGGAAAGGCTTAGGAACTCTTTGGAGAGGTTTTGGGAGACGGATGGAATGATTTGGGGTCGACTCCGCCTTTTTATTTTTGACCTAACTCGACTTAGAGTCGACTCCCAAAAACTGGGTGTCGGCTCCGAACCAGAAGGTCTGTCAGCGCTCGAATTAGAGTCAGCTCTACAAAAGCCAGAGTCGGCTCTAATTGCTTAGACAGAACATCAAAAACAAAGGTGTCGACTCCACAGACTGTTAGAGTCGACTCTAACAGTTCCAGAGACAAAAAATCAAGATTCAAGAATTTGAAACTATTCAAATTAATCATCAAATCCTAGATAAATGTTCCTTAGCAATTGGGGAAACAATGAATCAAGATCTACATAGATTTCCTTATTGAATATCAAGAATTTTCAAGAAATAGATGAAATCTAGATAGTTGTCCTTAAGAGTTTCAGAAAACTATTCCAAAGGATCACAAACTCCTAATTCTCCTCTAAGATAACAAAATCTTTCTTCACTTAGGGTTTTGTTAATATATCTGCTAATTGTTCTTCAGTATTCACATAATCAAGACAAATTTCATTATTTGCTACATGTTCTCTTATAAAGTGATATCTAATTTCAATATGTTTGTTCTTGAATGTTGAATTGGATTTTTAGTTAGATTGATTGCACTTGTATTATCACATCTTATAGGTGTTTTATCAAGTGTGATACCATAGTCTTCAAGTTGTCGCTTAATCCATAGGATTTGAGCACAGCAACTTCCAGCTGCAACATATTCTGCTTCAGCAGTAGATAATGCAACCGAATTTTGCTTTTTGCTAAACCATGAGATTAAGTTACTTCCTAAAAATTGGCATGCACCACTTGTGCTTTTTCTATCTAACTTACATCCAGCATAATCAGAATCAGTGTATGCAATCAGATTTAATGTTGAGTCTCTAGAATACCATAAACCTACATTTTTTGTTCCACTTAAGTATCTTAGTATTCTTTTAACAGCAATTAAATGTGATTCTTTAGGTTCAGACTGAAATCTAGCACATAAGCAAACAGCAAACATTATATCTGGTCTACTTGCAGTTAAGTAAAGTAGGGATCCGATTATACCTCGATAATATTTTTGATCAACCTTCTTACCTTCTTCATCTTTGTCCAGCTTGCATGAAGGACTCATTGGTGTTCCGAGGGGTTTGATTGATTCCATACCAAACTTCTTTAGGATTTCTCTTGTGTACTTTGTTTGGTTGATAAAGATTCCCTCTTTGCTTTGTTTGATTTGGAGTCCAAGGAAGAAGTTGAGTTCTCCCATCATGCTCATTTCAAATTCTCCCTGCATCAACTTAGCAAACTCTTGACATAGAGATTGTTAGTAGCACCAAATACAATGTCATCAACATAAATTTGAACTACAATAAATCTTTATCTTTTCTTTTCAAAAACAAGGTTTTATCAACATTTCCTCTTGTAAAATCATTTTCAATCAAAAATTTACTTAATCTATCATACCAAGCTCTAGGTGCTTGTTTCAAACCATAATGCTTTGTGCAATTTAAAAACGTGATTTGAAAATTCATGATCTTCAAAACCTGGTGGTTGTTCTACATATACTTCTTCATTTATAAATCCATTTAAAAATGCACTTTTTACATCCATTTGAAATAAGTTAAATTCATGTGACATGCAAATGCAAGTAATAGCCTAATGGCTTCTAATCTAGCTACAGGTGCAAAGGTTTCATCAAAATCAATACCTTCTTCTTGATTATATCCTTTTGCAACTAATCTAGCTTTGTTTCTAATTACTATGCCATTTTCATCTAGTTTATTTCTAAAAACCCATTTTGATCCTATAACAGAATGATCTTTAGGTCTTTCTACTAATGTCCATACATTATTTCTAGTGAATTGATTTAATTCTTCTTGCATTGCTAACATCCAATTATTATCTTTTTCAGCTTCTTCAATAGTTTTAGGTTCAATTTGAGATACAAATGCAAGATGATTACTAATATTTCTCATAGATGATCTAGTTCTTATTCCTTGAGATGGATCACCTATAATCAATTCCTTAGGATGACTATAAGCATATCTCCAATCTCTAGGTAGATCTATATCATTATGATTAGTATTAATATCATCATCCTTAGGTGAATCATTATCTTTAGCTTCTTGTTCATGATCTGAAGATACATCAATATTAATTTTTCAAGATTTTTTCAAATGTTTGTATCTTCCTCATCATCAATTTTTGGAACTTGATGCTAAAGATTCATCAAAAACTACATGAATGGATTCTTCAACAACTAAGCTTCTTTATTAAATACTCTATATGCTTTACTAGTTGTTGAATATCCTAAGAATATTCCTTCATCAGATTTTGCATCAAATTTACCTAAGTTATTTTACCATTATTATGAATAAAACATTTACAACCAAATGCATGAAAATATTTAATGTTGGGTTTTCTATTATGCCATAATTCATAAGGTGTTTTCTTTAAAATAGGTCTTATTAAGGCTCTATTTAGGATGTAACATGCTGTGTTAATAGCTTCCGCCCAAAAGTATTTGGGAGTTTACTTTCACATAGCATGGTACGGGCCATGTCTTCTAGAGTCCTATTTTTCTTTCAACTACTCCATTTTGTTGTGGGTCCTAGGTGCAGAAAAATTATGATTAATACCATTTTCATTGCAAAAACTTTCAAATAAGTGATTTTCAAATTCAGTTCCATGATCACTTCTTAGAGACACTATGGTAGTGTTTTTCTCATTTGTTACTTTCTTGAAGAATTTCATGAATATCGAGAAAGTCTCATCTTTGTGAGCTAAAAACATTACCCAAGTGAATCTAAGTAATCATCTACTATCACAAGACCATATTTCTTTCCTCCTAGACTTGTGGTTCTAGTTGGTCCAAAAAGGTCCATGTGAAGTAGCTCTAATGGCCTAGAAGTTGAAACAACATTTTTAGATTTGAAAGAACTTCTTGTTTGTTTTCCAAACTGACATGCATCACATATTTTGTTATTTTCAAAATCTAATTTAGGTAAACCTTTTACTAAATCCATTTTAATTAGTTTTGAAATAGGTGTGTGCTTGCGTGACCTAATCTTCGATGCCACAACCAACCAATCTCATTCATTAGCATTATTAGCAACTAAGCAATGATTATTAGTAGACAAATTGTCTAATCAATCAAGTATACATTGCCATTTCTATTTCCAATAAAAACAATGCTATTATCAATGGGATTAGCTACAGTGCATAAAGAAGATTCAAAGATACTTTAAAACCTTTATCACATAATTGACTTATACTAATTAAGTTATGCTTTAAACCATCAACATAAAGTACATTATCAATAAATGTGGAGGGAGTTATTTGAATGTTACCAAACCCAAGATTTGGCCTTTGCCATTATCGCCAAAAGTAACTACTCCTCCTTTCTTTTCTTCAAGGGTGATGAATTTCTTTGTCACCCGTCATATGTCTTGAGCAGCCACTATCAAGATACCACTTTCTCTTTGATCTCTTGGCCACAAGACATTCCTGCAATGAAATCAACTTTATGTTTAGGTACCCAAGCTTTCTTGGGTCCTTCATGGTTAGTAGCAACAAATATTGTTCCTTTCGGAACCCATATTTTCTTCCTTTAACATTTAAGTTTTTATTAGGTTTTAGAATTTTACATTCATAAGATTTATGTCCTTTTGATTACATTTAAAGCATGTAAAATTACTTTGGCCAGCACTTACAAAAATATTTTTAAGTGATTTTTGTTTTCTTAAAGTGTTATATCCTAATCCGGCTTTGTCAAAAACTGCTTTTTGACTATTTAATAACATGTCTAATTTAGNAAACTGCTTTTTGACTATTTAATAACATGTCTAATTTAAGTGAACTTAATGTAAACTTATCAACTATGTTTTTATGTTTTTCAACCTCATTCTTTAGTTTATCTTTTTCATTTGAGATTGATTCCTTTTCATTCATTAAAATTTTATTTTCAGATTTAAGTATCTTAATTTCATTGTTAAGATTTTCCTTTTCTTGAATGAAGGTTAAGTTATCTCTTGAATGAAGGTTTTTTCATTTTTAAAATTTTGTATTTCTTTTTCAAAACTTTGAAATCCCCAACAAGTTCATTAAAAGCATCAAAGTTCATCGAAAGAAAATTCATCGCAAGGGTTATCGGAACTTACCTCATTATTGTCGTCCGCCATAAAGCATACATTTGCGACTTCCTTTTATTCTTCTTCTTCGGAAGAAGATTCCTCGCTGTCACTCCATGTCGCCATATAAGCCTTCTTTTTCTTTTTGTAGGTTTTCTTCAATCTAGGACATTCATTCCTAAAGTGCCTCGGTTTATTACATTCATAACAAGTCAAGGGATCTTTCTCTTTTTCTTTGTCCTTGTCCTTATTTTTATCCTTTTCTCCTTCCCACTTAGCTCCAAATTTTTCTTGTGGAAGGGTTTCTTTCTCCTCATAAATCTTTTAAATTTCTTTGCTAAGAGAGCAGTCTCTTCATCATTATCATCATCATCATCACTGCTGCTCTCTTCTTCTTTTGCAGCTTTGAGGGCAATAACTTTCTTTTTCTTTGAATCCTCCTCAACATGCTGCCTCATAGTCAGCTCATGGGTCATAAGGGATCCTAGAAGCTCCTCTAAGGGTAAAGTATTGAGGTCCTTAGCTTCTTGAATTGCAGTCATTTTTGCTTCCCATGATCGATCTTGGTAATGACCTAAGGATTTTTGAACAAGTTCAGAGTTAGTATATGTCTTACCAAGACTTTTCAAACCATTTACAATATCAGTGAATCTAGTGTACATGCATGCAATGGTTTCAGATTGTTCCATGCTAAACAATTCATATTTATGAACAAGAATATTAATTTTAGATTCTTTTACTTGATTGGTACCCTCATGCGTAACCTCTAATCTATCCCAAATCTCTTTTGCGGAATTACATGTGGAGATTCTATTGAATTCATTAGCATCTAAGGAGCAATATAAAACATTCATGGCCTTAGCATTAAGCTGTGCCATTTTCCTATCATTATCATTCCAGTCCCTTTCGGGCTTAGGAACAATAGTGCCATCTATAACGTGTGTGGGTGTACTAGGTCCATTGATTATAACGCCCCATAGCTCATAATCAGAAGCTTGAATGAATATCCTCATTCTAGCTTTCCAATAAGAATAATTTGAGCCATTAAAAAGTGGAGGTCTATTCGAAGAATGACCTTCAGCAAAAGAACCAACTTGTGTTGCCATTTGGAACTTTAGCTGTTGATCGTGTGATCAAAATCTAATGAGCACTAGCTCTGATACCAATTGTTGGCCCAGATGACAACCCAAGAGGGGGGGGGTGAATTGGGTTCTTTAAAAATTAGCCTTTTAAATTATTTAGCTTGAGATGAATGAAGGCAAATGCAAAGTAAATATAAATTGCAGTGAATAAAACAGAGATAGAGAAAGAGACAATAGAACACGGCAAACACAAAAGATTTTATAGTGGTTCGGTGTATCCAACACCTACGTCCACTCCCAAGATTCACTTGGGTCCACACTATAATCACCCTAGATTACAGCAGAGTTGTTTTACAAGCTCACAACTCAAACTTGTTGTTTTCCCGGGCGCACAACGAACCCAGCTGGTTTTCAAGGGCTCACCAGCACAAAAACCCTTAACCCAAGCTTAACCAAGCTTGAACTGAGGTAAGACTACCTCCTCTAGTTCAATCCCCCAGATTGAGCTAGACACAAATAGAAATATTGTTTGTTTAGTTACAAGGCTCCTTAATGAGCAGATAAACAAATGTAAGAATAGAGTTTAGATAAGCCTGATTTGCAGTTGGTTGGCTTTGAGCTTTTCTTCTTTTCTTCAACTCCTTTGAAGTGTAGAACCAGGCCTCAGCTCGGATTCTTCACGGAAGATGTGTTGGAGTTGATTTGGGCTTTCCCTCTTTTCTTTGAGTGTTGGAAATCTCTTGAGATGCTCTTGAATAGCACTTGGATTTTCTTCTGAAGCTTCCTTGGATTTGAGCTTGAACACAGAAGGAACTTCCTTTGATTTCACACTCTTTCTTTCACTCTATTTTGAATCACGGATTTTTTCAACAACTGAAGCTCTGTTTTTCGATTTTTCTCTTCTTTTTCTTTGAAATAAATATCTCTCTATTCGTCTCTTTTGATTTGAAAACGGCTTCTCTATTTATAGATTCTGCAAAAATAGCCGTTAGAGACAAAGAAAAATAGCCGTTAATCAAAAATCTTACCGTTGAGCTGAGTTGGCATCCGAAAAAATCTCGCCCAGATTTGCTGGAGTCGACTCATGCTTTTCCCGAGTCGGCTCGAGGTCGTGATACTAAAAATAGAAATGTTTAGAAAGTCAAAGGGTCGACTCACCAAAAGTAAAGTGTCGACTCCTGAAAGTCGGGGGTCGACTCATGAAAAGTTGGGGTCGACTCGCGAAGTGCTCAGAAAACACCTCTGGTGTCTGAGCGGAGTCGACTCGCACAGTCATGGAGTCGGCTCGACAGAATCGGGGGTCGACTCGTGAAATTACGTGGGTCGACTCGAGACAGATAGACATTTCTGTTCTCTGAGGGGAGTCGACTCTGAAACTCAAGAGTCGGCTCCGGAACGTATCAAAAATCAGAAAGTTTTCTGATTGACTTTAAAATCGTTCCAGATTCATTTTAAATCATTGTTTTGACTTGAATTCAATAAAATTGACATTAAGAATTAATTCAAGAAGTATTCCAAAAACTCATTGATTAATCTATGAATTATAAAATTTCTTTTTGAAAGCTTAAACATTGAGCTTAAAGTTACTTCAAAATGATTAATGTCAAACTTTAACATTCTCATTGATTGTTCAAAATAAATTCATTGCATAAATAAACATATCACATCTTTTACAGTACTCATGGCTTTTGGTAATCATCAAAATCAAAAGGATTGGGGCATATAATTTTTCAATAATCTTCCAACAAACTGTTTCTGTCTTCCTGCAGCTCCAGCACTCACAAACGCCTCTACGAACGCCTCCTGAACTCTCCAGCACTCACGAACGCCTCCACAAACGCCTCCCGAACTCTCCTTCGTGGCCTCCAGGCTGCTCCCCCTCTTATAGATGCCCGAACGCAGAGGGAATGCAGCTTCCCAGCTATTCCAAATCTGATTCAAAGCCCGGACGGATGTAGAGAGAATGCAAAGAGATTGCGGATGATTTTCCTTCTAATCGGAGTTTCTTTTCCGATTTGTTTGCGCAATCCATGAATGCAGAGAGAACGCGACCAGTTTTCTTCCAATCTGAGATTCTTTTTTGATTTGGCACCCAGCCAGATTTCGAAGAAATAACAGATGATTCTCCTTCCAATATGAGAGTCTTCAATCCAATTTATTCCTGATTGATTGGTGGAATGGTGGAATCGGATGGGAAGAAGAATCGGAAGAGAAATACGATGAATATGTGAAGACTACGATTAAACTCGGTAATTGGTTTGCTGAGTTTACTTTGAGATTCATGCAAATGAGGATAAATCCTTGTAAATTCAATTCTTAGCTCATTTCAAGTCCGATTTGAGTGCCGCTTGTGTCGTTGGACTTCTAAAATCGACTATTTAAGTTGATGAATTTTTTTTCTAAAAATATTCTATAAATAATTAAATATTAAATAATAAAGATAATTTAACCTATTAATTAATAGGTTTATGATGATTATTTGTGCATTTATCACTCCTCCCAACTTGAATCTTACTCGTCCTCGAGTAAATAAGGAATCTAGAAATATACCAAGCTAGTCCAAGAATTGATAGTTATCTTATAATTCTAAAATCAAAAGATTTCCAGTTAGATCATAAGGGAGGTGCTTCATCGGATTATCAGGTTTACCCATTTAGTGATAGAGTGCAGTTCATAAGAATTTATAGAAGTCTTTCTTCACCAATTTTTTACTTCTCTATTTAAGTCCTCTAACTTAATTTGGGTTGGGTGTAGTGTCTCTTGTAATTTAGTTTTCTTATTTATTTATTTACGTGTAAAGTCAATGCAATGTCCTAACCCCTTGCTTTCTAATTGACTCTTGTAGCGAGCTCTAGGCCAATGGCTCCAAACCAGTTGGTTTTAGGGCATTAGGTATAAAACACCCCTCGAACTTACTGACTCGAGTCAAAAAGGCTTCAGGTAGGACTGACTTTACTTAGGTTCTTTTATACTCTCACCTTTTTACGCGAACAACATCACTTACTTAGATAATGGGGCCCGGTTACTTAGTGAAAGATGCTAAAAACCTAATTTATTAACTTTAAGAATTTTTTCTTTCATTTCTTTTTCTTTTTTTTAATTTTTTGAATGACATATCCGACCATACCCTTATTAAGTAGATTACTATTAAGATTAGTAGTCAGAAAGGTTTAAAATTATTCTAAAAATTTTTCTGGGCTAAACTCTACCTTTTATTAGGTTTTCTTAATAATTTGTTCCTCGGTATCTCTAAAATAATCTAACCATTAATCATTCATTGATTAGAATGCTTGATTAACTTCAAATCGAGACAAAATTTGGTACACAAATACTGATTATAGTTTTACTCGAAGATTTACTTATTCTTCCCCTCAACTTAATTTTCATTGTCCCTAATGGAAGAAAAATTAATTTCAAGGAAGATACTACCTGGTCGAGTATTTGAAGGTTGTAGGTTCCATCGACTTCTATTTCTCTTCTCTGGTCATACTAAGAAAATAGAAAGATAATCGGATAAATTGGGTTGCATCCCAAGAGCGCTAAGTTTAAAGTCTTCAGCCAAACTATGCTACTCATTATGATAGTGTTGGGTTCACAAGATCAATTGATTCAACAACTTCTCCATCATTAATTTCTTCTATATATGGTTTCAAACATTGATTGTTCACCTTAAAAATATTTTCTTGCTTAGGATCTTTGAGTTTTATCGCTCCATGGGAAAATATTTGAGTTACTATAAAAGGTCAATTCCATCATGAATGAAGTTTTTCAGGAAAAAGATGTAATCTTGAATTGTAAAGCCATACTTTTTTATTTGGTTCAAAAGTTTTTCTATTAATAAATTTGTCATGATATGCTTTGGTTTGTTCTTTATAAATTTTTGAGCTCTCGTATGTGTCATTTCATAGCTCTTCTAACTCATTCAATTGAAGTTTTCTAGTGACACCTACATTCTTCATATCACAATTAAATTGCACAATGGCCCAAAATGCACGGTGTTCCAATTCTACAGATAAATGCAGACCTTTCCAAATATGAGCCGGTAAGAAGACATTCTATGAAAGTTTTAAATGCAGTATGATAAGCCCATAATGCATCATCCAAATGTTTGACCAATCTTTTCAATCGGTCTCACCATTTTCTCAAGGATATGTTTAATTTCTCTATTTGATATTTTAACTTGGCCACTAGTTTGGGGATGGTAAGGTGTAGCTACCTTATGAGTAATTTTATATTTTTCATTAATCCTTCAAAGTGTCTATTTGTAAAATGTGTACCCCCATCACTAATCATAGCCCTTGGGCATCCAAAATAACTAATGATGTTACGCTGAATAAACTTGATTACAACTTTATGGTCATTGATTCGAGTTGCCATGGCTTCAATCTATTTTGACATATAATCAACTGCCACTAGAATGTATTCAAATCCGAAAGATGAAGAAAAATGGGCCCATGAAGTCAATACCCCATACATCAAAAATTTCTACAACCAATATAGGATTTAGGAAGATATGACCTTTAATGAGAGCTCGATCCTTTAAAGCAGAGATGGTACAGATGCACAATAGAGATAGCAGGAGGTAAAATACGGCAACACTAGTCAGATGACCTCCTACACAGTCGTGCCATTTGCTAGTGAACTAGGAGGATTTGAGATTCAGATGGAGAGGACTGATAGAGGGGTCAGAAGCCAGGAAGTTTAGCAGGATGCAGCTGGGCAGAGAACTCAAGAGGATGCAGCTGAGCAGGGAACTGATATTGGGATCGCACCGCATAGGCCCAGAAGAAACGTGCGACCACCAGTTCGATACGGTTTCGCAGATTCGATGTCATATGCCCTGATGACAGTGAATAAAGACCCTTACACCTATTAGGAGGTTGTGTAGAGTTAGGACAGCCAAGATAGAGATAGACATATCCAGGCTATGGCAGGTGATGTAGGCTATGGCAGAGGAGATGCGGTCTCTTCACAGGACTGGCACGTGGTAGGTGGTTCAGTTGCCGAAAGAAACTCATTTATTGCAAATGGGTTTATCAGCGTAAGAACGGTCTTCGGAGCAAGGGGTATTAAGAACAAGGCAAGACTAGTAGCTAATGGATACTCTCAGAAGGAAGGCATCGACTACAGAGAGCTGGTGGAAGAAGATGGAGTGGAGCTGGCAAAGGTACATACCAAGAAAATCTAACAATGCACTGACCAAGGTTCTTTCATGGGACAGTTTTCATAAAGATGCAGCTGATGGACATGGTGGACATGGTGGATATGCTGAGGCTTTGAAAGTACCAAGGTGAAGATTGTTGGGCCTGGTGTGGTGCTATCAAGGCCCAGGGGGCTAACTTGTATTGGGCTAAGTGTCGGTCTAAGGGTTGAGATTAAATCAAGTCAGGGGTGTACATGGGCTTGGAAATTAGTTTAATCTTATTGGGTTAGTCCATGGAAGTTTTTGTTGAGTTTAGGCTTGGCCCACTTGATGGATATATTTAAACTCTAATCACTAGAGTTTGAAGGGAATAGAATAGATTCTTTTCTTCTAATTCTCTCTTTATCACCCTATCTCTTCTCTGCCTCCTTCTTCTTGGAACAAAGCTGCACGGCTTCATAGTGCTTTCCTCTCAAGAGAACGAAGCTGTGTAGCACGCGTTGAAGTGATCCCACGAACAAGGTTCGCGTGAGATCTAGGAAAGCAGCCGGGCATCATTTGAACGGCTTTGTAACGAAGCCGTAGGAGGAACGGCGTTCTCCTAGCGAGCGTGGTGGGCTTCGTGAGAGCAAGAAGCCGGACGTCTTTACGCGAGAAGGGAGAAGCCGGACTTACGGATGTGCTTTGGTCAACGCGTGGAGTCAACTCATGGAGGAGCGTTCACACGGTAGGTTCCGCATGAAGAAAAGACGAAGCCGTGGGCTTCCTTGGCGTTAAGAGCTTCAAGAAAAAGAGGAAGCTAGCATCTGTTGGTGATTGTTCATGAGATCCATGGAGCCTCATGCACGTGAAGAAGGAAGGGAGGGGAGTTCCAAGCCAAGATAGGAGAAAGTCTAAGGATCGGTCAACTCATTTGGAAAAATTACAAAATCCAAAACTAAAGGGTCAAAGAGAAGACGTATTACCGTTTTGCGAGTCTGATTGTTAACAAAAGGATGAAAGTCCAAAATTGATTCCATTGTTGTTAACAACCACATATATTCATCGAGGACTAAACCTCAACAGTTTTGATAATGATTTTAGCTAAAATTGAATTAAGCTTGATCAAATAGTCAATAAAACAAGTTTAATATCGAACATTATGCTTAAAAATTTAATTTAAGCTAAGCATGATTAAGTTAAGCCCAATTACACTTGACTCAAATATAATTTATTATTCACGTATGAGAGCTCATACCAGCATGTATTTAGTTTTATAGTGATTAACTACTGCATAAATCTTGGGTACTTAAATGGGATCAAAAAGTTCAAATGATAATTTTTAGCTAATCATTTTAAATAAAATCCTAGGTTCTTATAAATGGTATTAGAGTGAACCTCTTTCATGGTTCATATAGACTAAGTCCTTATTTTGTATTTCTTTAGAAAAAGTTTTTCTAAAAAAACTTTTTTTAAAAAGAAGGAAAAGAAGACTAAAAAATAAATACCGCCTCCCCACATAATTTTTCCTCTCATTTTTCTTTCCAACCAAACGTACCCTAAGGGGTACTCCAAATGAACTTTTGGGACTGATCATAGGTCAATGATAGTGTTTGTCATTATAATTGAATTTGTCTAGATTTAGATTTGAATCTGATAAGAACGCTAGGTTTAAAACAAAGAAGATATGTGAAAGCATGTGTTAGCATGTGCTTAATTGCATATTATTTATATATTAAGTGGATCTTAAGTATTTTTATTGAATCAATATAAGCTTAAATAATACCTTCAAACTAGTATCTTTCAGAGGAGCTCTTGAATTATTACAACAAACATGTTCTCATGTGTGATGAAATACAACACTCTTATCTCATAAATATACGTAGTTATGTGACTGAAAGCTTGATTATTTACCTATTCCAACAGGATGACTCCAAACACGCCTAATGCTATAGATATAAAGCTTCTGCTTGTGCTTAGAAGTCAGAAGCAGCCAACCATCATCATCTATGCTCCATTAGCGACATCAGGCTTAAGCAAAGTTTTTTTGATACCCTTCAGTTGATGAAAAGCATCACGCATGGTAATCCGAGCTTCAGCTGATTCTGTGGCGCAAGATAGTCCGACCCCGACCATGGAGACGAAGCACTCAGCTTCTTTCTCTGGGCTTATCTGCCTCCCTTCATAGCTAATGGCAGTCGTTATGGGGAGTCTGGGATCTATGATTTCCATCACGTTGTTGGGGAAGGCAGCGCGTACCCACTCGGTTAAGTTCAAGCCTCCTACGAAGCTCTCGTCAGTGGGGCTTTTTCCAGTAAGAAGCTTAAGAGAAGGACGCCATAGCTGTACACATCGCCTTTGGTCGATGGCTTCCCACCAAATCCATATTCTGTGTATCATACCAAAGTTGCTATTTATTTTGACTAGTAAACAAAGTTCCAAAAAAATTTAAAAAAAAACATACAAACACTTGATTATATCCATGCTCTTGTAACTACTTTTAAAAACATCAAAAACTTTGCAATACTAGATCTCAAGTAAATTATAATAACATATGTGATATATTTTGTTCGTGATTGGATACCTATAATGAGCTGATTCTGAAAGAAGAAGAGAGGGAACCGTTTTCGATGGTTGGGAAACCACCCAAAGTCATCCAGAGTTAATAGACTCGGCCCGTCTGGTCCCCTAACGTTCTCTCTTTTTCCAGAATAATAGAGTTAATAGACTTCTTTCTTCTAATCTCCTTATCTATCTACCTTAATCATTGGCATTTTTACTGAATAAAGAGATTTCTTTCTTTTCCTCATGTAGATCAACTCTACTGTGAGAGAAAGAATGTAAAATACTGTCTCTGTGTATGTGTGTGTGTGTGTGTGTGTGAGAGAGAGAGAGAGAGAGAGAGAGAGAGACCTGGTGGTATGTAGCCAATAGAACCTCTGAGCCCATTGGTGGTACTAATCGACTCTTGCCCTGGAGGTTTCTGAATCAGCAACTTGGCCAGCCCAAAGTCTCCCACCTTTGCAGTCATTTCCTCATCCAAAAGCACGTTGCTTGGCTTAAGATCACAGTGCACCACCGGAGCCTCACAGCCATTATGTAGATAGTCTATGGCAGAGGCAACGTCAGTAGCAATCGCCAACCTCTCGGTAATACTCAGCCCGCCACCATCTTCATGCCTTCTCCTGCCTCCAATCCAATCCTCCAAGCTTCCATTTCCCATGAACTCATACACCAGAGCCAGGAAGTCGTCGTTTCCGAAATCCAAGCTAGAGCACAAGGTTACCAACTTCACAAGATTTCTGTGCCTCACGTTCCTCAGAACTTCACACTCAGCTACAAAGCTCTTCCAAGCCCCACGAGTCGCGAGATTTAGCACCTTGATGGCGACTGTCATTCCATCTCCCAGGACGCCTCTGTATACAGAACCGAAGCTCCCGCTGCCGATAAGATTTCCTGGATCAAAATTCTCGGTTGCTCGATGAAGCTCCGTATATTGGACCATTCGGTGCTGCGCCTTAATCGAGTCTGCTGTGGCTATCTTGGCATCATTTTGTTTTTTTCTGATAAAGAACGCCCAATACAAGGCCACAAGGAGGATTATTACAAAAGCAGCTGAAGCCACGATGATGACAAGAAGTGCTTTTGAAATGTTCCGAGTAGAGGAATGAGGGCACGAAGATGACATGCAAAGCTTAGCATTTCCTTCGAGATGAACAGCCGAGAGGTTCAGGAAGATGCCTTCATTCGGTATCTTTCCTTCGAGATTGTTGTGTGAGAGGTTCAAGGACTGAAGTGCCTGAAGTTTTCCCAGACTTTCGGGTATGGACCCTGAAAGTTGGTTGGAAGAGAGGTCTAGACTCTGCAAGCCTTTCAAGTTGCCTACTGTATTAGGAATCAGGCCAGAGAAAGAGTTATGTGACATGGAAAGAGCCTGCAAGCTCCTGCAGTTGCCGATCGAGTCGGAAATATTTCCTGACAGCAAATTATGTGAGAGGTCGAGTGCAATGAGGTTTTCCAATCTTCCAACGTCATCGGGCAGGGGCCCGGTCAGAGAGTTCTTGGATAGATTCAGAAGAGAACTGAGACTGGTAAGGGTGATGAGTTCTACGGGAATACTCCCTTTGAGCTTGTTGCTCGAGAGGTCCAGTGATAGTAACTGCTGGAACTCACCGAACGTGGCTGGAATGGTTCCCTCCAATTCATTTCCATACAGTTCAAGCTTGAGGAGCATGCTTAGATTTCCAAAGGCAGATGGAATTTTCCCTGAGAGTTTGTTTCCAGCTAAAGCCAAGATCCTTAGCTCCTTAAGCTGGCCAATCTCAGCCGGAATTTCTCCAGAGATCAAGTTGTGGCTCATATTTAGCAAGGTCAAGTTAGTAAGACTACCTATGGATGCCGGAATGCTACCATATATCCGATTTCCGCCCATGTAGAATTTTGAAAGAGTGGTGGAGAGATTGCCAACGGAGTCTGGGATCACACCTTCTAGATAATTTTCATCGATGGCAAGAAATTCAAGTTTGGAGCTGTTGGTCAAGGAGGTAATGAGATCTAGCCCGCTCCTACCCGAGGAAACAAATCGATTAAAACCAATGTTATACATGGTGAGATCATGGAGAGTGCGTAGCCCAGGTGGCACGGACCCAGCAAGAAAATTATGAGACATTCTGATGCTCTGAATCTTGGTGATGTTGTGCAGTGATGGTGGGTATTGCCCGGTGAACATATTGATGCAGAAGTGAAAGACTAAGAGATTGGGAAGCCGAAAACCAACATCGCTTGGAATTTCACCGTACAAATCATTAGAGGCCAAATTAAAAGTTTCTAGTGAGGAAACATTGTATAATGACCGTGGGACAGTACCTGTGAGATTATTTATCGATATCTGTAATACACGCAGATTTCGTAGGCGGCCTAAGTCACTCGGAATTGGCCCACTAAGAGTGTTGGTGCCCAAGTTCAGTGTGTCAAGGGATGACAAGTTCCCAGTGGATGGTGGGATATTTCCTATAAGAAGATTTTGGCCTAGTTTCAAGACTTGTAGCTTGGAAAGCATTCCGAGCTCGGGGGGAATTTTACCAGTGATTTTATTCGCGGATAAGTCGAGGATGGTGAGATTGGAGCACTTGCTTACGTTTGGAGGGATGGCACCTCCAATGAGGTTTGAGCTTGCGTTCAGGATTTGCAAGTGAGCCAGATTGCCTAATTGGTCAGGAAGGTTGCCGGTGAAATAGTTGCCTTGTAGGTAGAGAAATTGAAGAGCAGAGAGATTGCCCATGCGAGGACTAAGAGAACCTCTCAACCCAAGACCTTTTAGGTCCAAGGTAGAGACTCTGCGTTTGTTGTTGCAGAGAACTCTGCTCCATTGGCATATCGTAGAGCTACTGTTCCACGAAGATAGAGCATCAGATGGATCGCTGGTTATAAGATCTTTGAAAGATAGCAGAGCCTCCTGATCTGTGATTTTGCTGAAAGAGGAGGATTCCACAAGCATAGGAGAGAACAGAGGATATAGGAGCGAAACTAAAGCTAAAGCAGAAATGGAGAGTCCAAGAGAGGCAGCCATATGCTTTACTAAATGAAAGGAGGTTTAATAAAGGGTTTGTGAGAATAGAGACTAGTGAAACAAGTGTTGGAAGTTGGTGGTGTGATCTTGTGAATGGAGATAGGGGGCAATATATAGCGTAGTGCCCTGGCGGGTGGTGGCTTGCGTGCTTCCGCGGTTGGAGGAGCTCTGGAAATTTGGGGCACCATGCTGAATTCGTTGCCGTGCTAAAATGGGAAATTGTCGTTCTCAAAGGAAAAGAAAACTTAAGATACATGGAGATTGGAAACAACAGGGATCCTACGGCTACCAGACATTTGTTCCTAGCCATTCACTGTAGTTGATTTATTTGCCTCCTTCAGGTTGAAGCAAGTGATGGTTCAGACGGGCCACCCCTTCTTAATTAGTCGAGAAAGACTTTTGTACACCGCCTCTAGTAAAGCAAATTTTACATTGGACTATAACATTTTTTTTTAATTGATTCATGTACAATTTAGGAAAAGAAGATGCAGCAAGCATGCACAAAGTATATGAATTGGTCATGCGCACATGCTGCCACGCATGCAGTGTACGATAAAATTTATTGGGCCTTGGCACGCATGATGGCATGCACGCGTAGCCAATCCATACGCCTGATGCGCGCTTGCTGCACCACCCTCCAATATAGTAAATCTTTTTCGTGCATCCTATATGGCTTAATGTGATGGGACAGAACGAAATAGCATGGATACGATCTTAAGTTTGAGCATGACGTGTATTAATATCCATTCAGCTTTTTCTGAAATTTATGCCCGCATTTTCTGAATTGGTATCATAACTTTACAACTGGAGTGTCGTAATATTTTTTGGCCTATATCAGAGATCTTCTAGGGATATCGTAATTTTATAACTATAGTGTCATAATTTTACAACTAGGATATCGTAATTTTTTCGGCCGCGATGTCGTAGAGCTTTGCCTTCACATTTTCTGAATGGGTATCATAATTTTATAACTATGGTGTCATAATTTTATAATTGGGGCATTGTAATGTTATTTCATCCTATATCAAAGATCTTTTAAAGATATCGTAACTTTATAACTATAATATCGTAATTTTATAACTAGAGTATCGTAATTTTATAACTAAAGGGTATCATAATTTTTTTCAGTCACGATATTATAAAGCTTTGCTTTAACGTTCTATGAATAAGTGTCATAATTTTATAACTATGATATCATAATTTTACAACTAGAGTATCATAATTTTTTTCGGCTTTCTGAATAGGTGTCATAATTTTATAACTATAGTGTCATAATTTTACAACTAGGGTATTATAATTTTTTTCGACCATGATGTCGTAAAGCTTTGTCTTAATATTTTCTGAATGAGTGCCATAATTTTATAACCATAGTGTCGCAATTGTACAATTGGGGCATCGTAATGTTATTTCGGCTTATATCAAAGATCTTCCAAAAATGTTGTAACTTATAACTATAGTGTCGTAATTTTATAACTAGGGTATCATAATTTTTTTTAGTCGCGATGTCATAAAGCTTTGCCTTAACGTTTGTAATTTTATAACTATGGTATCGTAATTTTACAACTAGGATGAAATAATTTTTTTTAGCTTTCTGAATGGGTATCATAATTTTATAACTACGGTATCATAATTTTACAAGGGTATTGTAATTTTTTTCGATCATGATGTTTTAAAGCTTTGTCTTAATATTTTTCTGAATGAATATCATAATTTTATAACTACAGTTACAATTGGGGCATCGTAATGTTATTTTGGCTTATATCAAAGATCTTCCAAAGATGTTGTAACTTTATAACTATGGTGTCATAATTTTACAACTAGGTTATCATAATTTTTTTCAGTCATGATGTTGTAAAGCTTTGCCTTATCATTCTATGAATGAGTGTTGTAATTTTATAACTATGGTATCATAATTTTACAACTGGGGTGTCATAATTTTTTTTAGCTTCCTGAATGGATATCATAAGTTTATAATTATGGTGTCATAATTTTACAACTATGGTATTGTAATTTTTTTCGACCACGATATTGTAAAGCTTTGTCTTAATATTTTCTAAATAGATGTCATAATTTTATAACTACGATGTCATAATTTTACAACTAAGGTATTGTAATTTTTTTTCGATCGATATCTAAAAATGTCCTAAAATATTGTAAAGCTTTACCTTAATGTTTTATAATTAGGATGTTATTATTTTATAACAAGAATATCGTAATTTTATAACTGAAATATCATAATATTTTTTTGGATCGATGATAAACTATGCTGTTCCATTCTATCAGAGAAAGTGTATTACTTATAAATTTATAATCATAATTTTTATTATTTTATTTTATTTTATTAAATTATATAAAATTTATATAAATCAATAAAAAGAATGATATAATCTACGTAAAATTTATTGTATCAAAGGTGGCGTACACAATTTTTCTCCAATTAATCAGGTCAAAATCAGGACATATGCGGTCGTTGTTGACCACTAAAGACATATCCTTTATTTAGGGTCCGTGGTTGTTGATGCGCCTAAGTTTGGTCTACATGCATGTCGGCATAGATCTCGACTAGCATTTATAATCCTCGAATACTTTTTCTTCCGTCCATACGTCAGGATTACTAACAAGCCTGACACAAGCACCCGAAAGAAAAGTCTTTGAGGAATAGTCGACCAGAGACCTGGACTAGCAATTATAATTCTCGAATCCTTTTTTTTCCGTCCATTTGTAATTATTATAAGTGTTTAACACGCCTGACACCAGCACCTAGCGGATAAGTTTTCAGCCATCGTTGACGTAGACTTTAGACCGTGTTTGATAGAAAAAATATTATTTATGAATAAACGTACGAGATAGCGTTTGTTTCTTAGCTATTTTAGAAATATTTTTAATTATTTTATTGATTATATTAAATATAAAAAAATAAATTTATAGGATAACTTTTTTTACTTTTATTTAAAAGGATAATCAGCTATTTATGTATTCTTTAGGAAATAAATTAAAGGGATATTCCTTGATTAACTATGATTAATCATGAATTATTCTTTTGATTAACTTTATTTTTAATTATCCTTTATAGTTATAATTTTTAGGAATAAATATTTTTTTTTATTTTCTATTTAAATACTACCTTAATGTTCGAAGTGGATTCTACGTCCATACGGCAAACTCGATATTTCTCTGCATTCTAAATGCATCCAAAATCTCTTTTGGAAGTCTAGTACTCCAATTTTCGTTGCTTTCATGTCGGCGAGAAACTGGGGCAGCGCAGGTCCCACGAAACCGCGGAGTAGAGTTGCACTGCATCTACCGTTCTTTTGTGTTCACATGTATTCCTGAGATAAAAAGCATCGCTTCAAGGTGCAATGGTGTCTGCCTCGCGGACCTATCCGTCAATGCCCTTGGAAATTGGAAGCTATGTATGGCTGACGACTGAAGGAAACTGTCGTTCTCAAAGGAAAAGAAAACTTAAGATGTACATGGATAATATTAATTTCTAATAACACCTACGGCTACCAGGCATTTGTTCCTAGCCAGTTAATTAATTATTTGACTCAATTAGTTAAAAAAAGATTTTGTACATCACTTTTAGTGCAGTAAATTTTATGTGAACTATATTATTTTTTTATTAATCTATGTGCATCTTTAAAAAAAATGATGCAGCAAGCATAGCACAGAGATTTGGACCTTGGATTCAACTTGTTCTCATCATTATACTCCCAACTGATCATGGTTCAGCACTTATATAGAGGTTGATGAGGGTGTGTGACTCTTAAAGATGATCACCCTTGCAATGTGGTAGAGATTTGCACAGTGAGGATGAGGATGTTTGATGGCATGGTGCGCACTCTTACCAGCATGAAACATGTCCTAGAACTCAAGAAAAATCTGGTGTCACTAGGGTACCTGGAGCAGACTAGATACAGATTCAGTAGTCATGCCAGGAGTGAAGTTCTGAATATCTTTAATGGAGCTATGGTGGTGATGAGAGGAAGAAGGCCGAAAAACAACTTATACAGGTTGGAGGGCTCTGTGGTGACTAAAAAATTTGAGGCAGCAGCTATGGAATAGGATTCTTGGGATGTGTACAGGATGTGGCATTATCGCCTAGGCCACATGGTGTTGGGAATTGTATCATAAAGCCAATAATTTGATGATTGATGTTAATTGCATATAAATTGATATAAAAGTTATTTGACAGTTTATTTATTACAAGAACATTTTCATAAAACTCCTAATTGTAATGAAGCCCTTAGGATCTTCTTTTACAATAAAGGATGATTTATCTTTGAATGTCCTCAAAAATGTTCATGACTAAATGATATACTATGATAGGGCCATAGTACTATCAATTATAGGATGTTGTATATCATATTTGTTGGTTGTCCTCTTAATCAAGGAGTGTAGAGACACTGGTATGATATACAAGTGAAAGTGTAGGAGTACATTTCATCGAACGTGACTCATTTTCAGACACTATGCTGTCAAGAGTTAATCCAAGAAGATATGGGTATAAGTATCCTTAAGACCTGAAGATCACAATCGGTGACTTGCAAGCAACTCATTGTACTTAGGTGCCGGACTACCTGAATTTTTAATCCAGCTACGAAATGTTATTGAGTGCAGTCAAGTACTTATGGTAGTCAGCTGTGGATCAAGATGAAATTTGACCTATCCTGTTAAAAGAATAAATGCTTGTGTTTTAACTTAGCAAGACCTTGGCCAAGACACTTCAAGTGAAGGTCACATGATCACTAAAGTTGAAATCACTTTATAGATTTGCTATTTAGAGTTGATAGGCTCTTAAGCCATCCTTAGCATTTGTGGTCAAAAGGATGAGTTATACGGTAACTATTTCTTAGGGTTCTTGGAGTTTGCTCGGCAACTCTTTGACCTATTTGAACGTCGAGTTTTATTTCTAGATGGGCTATGCTACCGGCTTAGGTTCAAACCTAGAGAGTCACACGCATTGAAGTTTTCCATGATAATCTATTTGCTGATCAATGATTATGAATTATATTTAATTTAATTAATCAATTTGATTGATTGAATTATATCAATTGGGTTAAGTATAAGTGAATAAGATTCAATTAGGTTTAAGTCTATTAGAAGGCCTAATCAATTTCAAATATTGATTTGAAATTAGACTTGATTTGGATTTAAATAGATTCAAGACTAGCCAAATTTGATTTGGGCTAGGATCATGATCTATGTGGGTTCAATCCAATAAATTTAAATCAGCTTAAACCAAAAACCCAAACCCAAACCCCATGTATGAAAAGGGTTTTCGATCTCACATGATGAGATAACTAAAATCTCATCTTATGAGAAATTAAATTCTCATGCAGAATTTAATGTATAACTTTTAATCTTCTTCGACGTCGGAATTCTAAATGTTAAATTCATGTGGAATTAATGTGCCTCTTTGGTTTTCACCAAAGGTCGAATCTAAGTGTTAGAATTCACATACCTCTTTGGTTTCCACCAAACGTCAAAATTCTAAATATTAGAATTCAATGGGCTAAAGGCTAAATTGAGCATATAAATAGAGGATAGTCTTTATCAGATGATATATGGATTGGAATTCTAAAAAGTCAAGAACCAAGTGTTATAGTTCTAAGAGTTAGAACAGAAAATTCTGGTGTGATTCTGGTGTTGGCAAAAGCTTGGTGGATCTTAAAAGAAGATTCAAGTGGGAGGATTCAAGATCAGCAAATTTGGTTTTCCGCGAGCTAGCACTCCCAGAAATCTGATTATTCGGAGACTTCGCGTGGACGATTCTAGAGGCCGAACGATTGAACGGCTGCAAAGCACAACAAATTTACCTATTGTTCTTAAGATAAGTGATATGATCCCTAGATCTTAAGGTAGGCTTCAAGATAAGTAGTATGACTTTTTATCATGAAGATCAAGATATGATCTTGATGATTTTATTTATATGCATAATTTAGATCAAACAATCCTATAGTATTAGGCAAAGATATGATCTTGATGCATGTTAAATAGATTAATATTTAATCTTTAAGCTTTCACATTGGTAATTATTACCCTAAAGTTTAAAATATGCATGCCTTGGAGGTCATTTCTTCCTTCACATGGGAGACAGGGGGATGAATGAACTGAGCAAGAGAGGGCTGCTTTCGGACCTGAGTGGTGGAGATATGAAGATCTGTGAGCCATGTCAGATGGGAAAGCAGAAGAGAGTGTAGTTCTTGGTCAGCACAGTTAGGAGTGCAGAGCCCCTGGAGCTAGTACACATGGATGTCTAGGGATTAGCCCCAATTTCTGCAAGGAATGGGGCCAGATACTTTTTTACCCTGATAGATGATTTCTCAAGGAAGCTATGGGTCTACTACATGAAGGAGAAATCATAGGTCTTCATCAAGTTCAGAATTTGGAAGGCTGAGATGGAGAGGAAACAGGATAGGAGTATGAAGTGTTTAAGGTCAGACAGTGGCGAAGAATATACCAGCAGGGAGTTTCAGAGATTTTGTGAGAAGTGGGCAGCAAAAGGAACTTCTCGATAATGAAAACTTCTCAACATGAATGGGTGGTTGAGAGGATGAACAGAACACTGTTGGAAAAAGCAAGATACTTGAGGCTGCAGGTAGGGCTTCCAAAGATGTTCTAAGTTGACGTAGTATGTGCAGCTAGCTACTTAGTTAATCGATCACCGCACACTAGGTTGGATGGAGGCATTCCAGAGGAGATGTGGTCCAGAGGAAAGATAAGCCTGAACCATCTAAGGATGTTTGGATGCATGGCATATGTGCATGTTGATGCTGGGGAGCGGCATAAGTTAGATGCCAGGTCTAAGAAGATGGTGTTCATGGGCTACCCGCGTGGAATTAAGGGGTATCGGCTGTGGGACCCCTTGGAGAAGAAGGTTGTCATCAGTAGGGATGTGACTTATCCGTGTCATAGGGCAACGATTAAAATACCTTAATTTTACTAATCTTAGGTAGAGTAGCGAGAGTAAGGTATCAAATCCATAGGAACTTTGAGTGGTTATTTTGAAATAAATTTATGCAATTTAAAATTTAAATAAACATATAATTGGTAGTGAAAATAATTAAGATATGATCTATCTTAATTAGAGTACGGCTCATACCCGTAGATCACGGCCCATCCTTTTTAAAGAATAGATTAGTCAAAATTTATTTTCACTTAAAGAGAATTCAATAAGAATTAAACATGAATAAATATTTTATTTCATAGCATCCAAAAGAGTATATTAAAATTACAATAAAAAATTCTTCTTTCTTGATATCAGGAAGGTAACAGCATTGAAGATAGCTCTAGATCTGCTTCCAGGCCATACTCCCCAGGATTCTTTTTCCTGAACCGAACCGAAGATGGGCTGAACCGAACTGTTTCTATCTTCCTGCACCTCCAGCACTCACAAACGCCTCTACGAACGCCTCCTGAACTCTCCAGCACTCACGAACGCCTCCACAAACGCCTCCCGAACTCTCCTTCGTGGCCTCCAGACTGCTCCCCCTCTTATAGATGCTCGAACGCAGAGGGAATGCAGCTTCCCAGCTATTCCAAATCTGATTCAAAGCCCGGATGGATGCAGAGAGAATGCAAAGAGATTGTGGATGATTTCCTTCCAATCCGGAGTTTCTTTTCCGATTTGTTTGCGCAATCCATGAATGCAGAGAGAACGCGACCAGTTTTCTTCCAATCTGAGATTCTTTTTTGATTTGGCACCCGGCCAGATTTCGAAGAAATAACAGATGATTCTCCTTCCAATATGAGAGTCTTCAATCCAATTTATTCCCTGATTGATTGGTAGAATGGTGGAATCGGATGGGAAGAAGAATCGGAAGAGAAATACGATGAATATGTGAAGACTACGATTAAACTCGGTAATTGGTTTGCTGAGTTTACTTTGAGATTCATGCAAATGAGGATAAATCCTTGTAAATTCAATTCTTAGCTTATTTCAAGTCCGATTTGAGTGCCACTTGTGTCGTTGGACTTCTAAAATCGAGCTATTTAAGTTGATGAATTTTTTCTAAAAATATTATATAAATATTAAATATTAAATAATAAATAGGTACGTTAACCTATTAATTAATAGGTTTATGATGATTATTTGTGCATTTATCACTCCCCCAACTTGAATCTTACTCGTCCTCGAGTAAATAAGGAATTAGAAATATGTACCAAGCTAGTCCAAGAATTGATAGTTATCTTATAATTCTAAAATCAAAAGATTTTTAGATCATAAGGGAGGTGCTTCATCGGATTATTAGGTTTACCCATTTAGTGATAGAGTGTAGTCATAAGAATTTATAGAAGTCTTCTTCACCAACTTTTTACTTCTCTGATTAAGTCCTTCTAACTTAATTTGGGTTGGGTGTAATGTCTTTTGTAATTTAGTTTTTTATTTATTTATTTACGTGTAAAGTCAGTGCAATGTCCTAACCCCTTGCTTTCTAATTACCTTGTAGCGAGCTTTAGGCCAATGGCTCCAAACCAGTTGGTTTTAGGGCATTAGGTGTAAAACACCCCTCGAACTTACTGACTCGAGTCAAAAAGGCTTTAGGTAGGACTGACTTTACTTAGGTTCTTTCATACTCTCACCTTTTTACGCGAACAACATCACTTTCTTAGGTGACGGGGCCCGGTTACTTAGTGAAAATGCTAAGAACCTAATCTATTAACTTTAAGAGAGATTTTTTTCTTTCATTTCTTTTTCTTTCTTTTTTTTAATTTTTTTGAATGACATTTTCACCATACCCTTATTAAGTAGATTACTATTAAGATCAGTGGTCAGAAGGGTCTGAAATTATTCTAAAAATTTTTCTGGGCTAAACTCTACCTTTTATTAGGTTTTCTTAATAATTTGTTCCTCAGTATCTCTAAAATAATCTAACCATTAATCATTCATTGATTAGAATGCTTGATTAACTTCAAATCGAGACAAAATTTGGTACACAAATCTGATTATAGTTTTACTCGAAGATTTACTTATTCTTCCCCTCAACTTAATTTCCATTGTCCCTAATGGAAGAAAAATTAATTTCAAGGAAAGATACTACCTGGTAGAGTATTTGAAGGTTGTAGGTTGCCATCAATCTTTTGTTGCTCTTCTCTGGTCATACTAAGAAAAGAAAGATAATCTAATAAATTGGGTTGCCTCCCAAGAGCGCTAAGTTTAAAGTCTTCAGCCAGACTATGCTACTCATTATGATAGTGTTGGGTTCACAAGATCAATTGATTCAACAACTTCTCCATCATTAATTTCTTCTATATATGGTTTCAAACGCTTGGCCATTTACTTTGAAAATATTTCCTTGCTTAGGATCTTTAAGCTCTACAGCTCCATGGGAAATACTTGAGTTACTATAAAAGGTCCATTCCATCGTGAACGAAGTTTTCCAGGGAAAAGGTGTAATCTTGAATTGTAAAGCCATACTTTTTGATTTGGTTCAAAAGTTTTTCTACTAATAAATTTGTCATGATATGCTTTGGTTCGTTCTTTATAAATTTTTGAGCTCTCATATGCCTCATTTCGTAGCTCTTCTAACTCATTCAATTGAAGTTTTCTATTGACACCTGCATTCTTCATATCATAATTAAATTGCTTGATGGCCCAAAATGCACGGTGTTCTAATTCTACAGGTAAATGCAGGCCTTTCCAAATACGAGCCGGTAAGGAGACATTCCTATGGGAGTTTTAAATGCAGTACGATAAGCCCATAATGCATCATCCAAACGTTCTGACCAATCTTTCCTATCGGGTCTCACCATTTTCTCAAGGATATGTTTAATTTCTCTATTTGATATTTCAACTTGGCCACTAGTTTGGGAATGGTAAGGTGTAGCTACCTTATGAGTAATTCCATATTTTTCATTAATCCTTCAAAGTGTCTATTCGTAAAATGTGTACCCCCATCACTAATTATAGCCCTTGGGCATCCAAAATAACTAAGATATTATGCTGAATAAACTTGATTACAACTTTATGGTCATTGATTCGAGTTGCCATGGCTTCAATCCATTTTGACACATAATCAACTGCCACTAGAATGTATTCAAATCCGAAAAGAGAAGGAAAATGGGCCCATGAAGTCAATACCCCATACATCAAAAATTTCTACAACCAATATAGGATTTAGGAAGATATGACCTTTAATGAGAGCTCGATCCTTTAAAGCAGAGATGGTACAGATGCACAACAGAGATAGCAGGAGGTAAAATATGGCAACACTAGTCAGATGACCTCCTACACTGTCGTACCATTTGCTTACGTTTGGAGGGATGGCACCTCCAATGAGGTTTGAGCTTGCGTTCAGGATTCGCAAGTGAGCCAGATTGCCTAATTGGTCAGGAAGGTTGCCGGTGAAATAGTTGCCTTGTAGGTAGAGAAATTGAAGAGCAGAGAGATTGCCTATGCGAGGACTAAGAGAACCTCTCAACCCAAGACCTTCTAGGTCCAAGGTAGAGACTCTGCGTTTGTTGTTGCAGAGAACTCTGCTCCATTGGCATATCGTAGAGCTACTGTTCCACGAAGATAGAGTACCAGATGGATCGCTGGTTATAAGATCTTTGAAAGATAGTAGAGCCTCCTGATCCGTGATATTGCTGAAAGAGGAGGATTCCACAAGTATAGGAGAAAATAGAGGAAATAGGAGCGAAACAAAAGCTAAAGCCGAAATGGAGAGTCCAAGAGAGGCATCCATATGATGCTTTACTAAATGAAACTAAACAAGTGATTAGAAGTTGGTCGTGTGATCTTGTGAATGGAGATATGGGGCGATATATAGCGTGGTGCCCTGGTCGGAGGTGGCTTGCGTGCTCTCGGCAGCTGCAGGAACTCTGGAAATTTGGGGCACCATATTGACTTCGTTGCCAATGCCTCACCAAAATGGGAACCAGTCTACTTCAAACCATCGCCAATATTAAAAATAGAGAAAGGGTGCGGCTTTTCACTAGTCAATACAAAAATACCAGACTCAGTCCACGCCGCCACCCAAAAGAAAGAAAGTCTTTTGAGGAATAGCCCAAAAGAAAGCCCTGGCGACCGCAAGGACAACAAAAATTATTACCACCGCTATACGTTGGAGGAATATTTGGACTGTCCTCACCCATGAGTTTTAGACTAAACAAATTTTCATTGCTTTCGTAGGCCGGTGAGAAACTGGGGCAGCGCAAGTCCCACGAAACCGAGGAGTGAAGTTGCACATCCACCGTTCCTGCGTTCACGTGTATCGTGAGATAAGAAGCGGTTTAGGGGTGCGTGCCTCGCGGACCAATTCGCCTATGACCTTTTCTTGCCCTTGCAAATTAGAAGCTATGTATGACTGAAAACAGAAGGAAACTGTTGTCGTCCTCAGAGGAAAAAGAAAACTTTTAGGCTGTATTTGATATAAAAAATAAGAGGAAATATTAAGGTTATCGTTCTCAAAGAAAAAGGAAAACTTTTAGACTTTGTTTAAAATAAAAAATAAAAAAAGATATCTAGGTTTGAAATAAAAAATAAGAGAAATATCCAAGTTATCATTCTCAGAGGAAAAAGAAAACTTTTAGGCTGTGTTTGAAATAGAGAAATAGAGAATAAGAGGGGGTATCCAGATTAATCATGGTTATCCATGGGTTATCCTCTCAATTTATTTCCTAAAAAATATAGGAATAGCTGGTTATCCCTCCAAATAAGGGTAAAAAAAAAAGTTATCCTATGGATTTACCTTTTTGCATTTGATATGATCAATGGGATAGCCAGAGGATATCCCTAGGGATAGCAGGGGATAAACTCTATCCCGTACACTTATCCAGGGATAGTATTTTTTCTATTAAACACCACCTTAGGTGGTGTTTGAAATAGAGAATAAGAGGGATATCCCATCTTATTCCTAAAAGCTATAACTATAAAGGATAGCTAGAAATAAAGTTAACCAGAGGGATAATCCATAGTTAACCATGGGTTATCCCCTCAATTTATTCCCTAAAAAATGTAGGAATAGCTGGTTATCCCTCTAAATAAGAATAAAAAAAATTATCCTATGGATTTACCTTTTTGCATTTGATATGATCGATGGGATAGCCAAGAGATATCTCTAGGGATAGCCAAAGGATATCCCCTGATTAACCATGGATTATACCTTAGTTAACTTTATTCTCAACTATCCTTTATAGTTATGGCCTTTAGGAATAAGAGGATATCCCCTCTTATTCTCCATTTCAAACACTACCTAAATACACGAAGATTGCAAAACCTACTACTACCAAGACATTTGCTCCTAGCCTAATTTATTTGACTCCTTCGATTAAAACAAGTAGTCCTTAACATCCAAAAATAATTTTATATTAAATAAAAAAATATTATATATTTATAACTTAAATTTATTTTTATTTATTAATTTTTTTGAATCATATAATTTAATTTAAAAAATTTATATGCTTATACCTCAAATGCAAACTTTTAAATTCTTTCTTAATTACTCAAGCCACTGAAAGCATTTCCTATGGCCTTTGGTTGTTGACATGCCGAAGTTTGGTCTACATGCATTTCTGTAAAGATCTCGACCAGTAGCTACAATCCTCGAGTCATTTTCTTCCGTCCACATGCAAGAATTAAAGTGTATTGCATGATCGTAATCATCTGTTGAATAGGCAAGCATCTGTTTGTCGCTAGTGCAAAACTTCTAAGGCTGTATTTGATATGGGAGATAAAGAAAATATCCGATGGATATTTCTCTTTATCCCTAAAAGCTATAACTAAGGGGGATAATTATAAAAAAGTTTAACCAGAGAAGATAACCCATGTTTAACCAGAGGTCATCCTTTGTACTTATTCCCTAGGGACCCAGAAATAACTAGAGTTATCCCTTGATGGCAAAGCTATTATTTAAAAAAAAAGATGATTATCCTTGAGCTATTTCCTGGATAAATACTATCATGTACACTTACCAGAGATAGCTTTTTATGAATCAAACACTACCGAAGGTGCCAAACTTATAAGTGGCTTTAAACGGGAGCCCAGTAAGTGGTTGTGACGCTTTATAACGCTAAAATTATCGATCTAAAATAAACTGGGCAAATGTGATAGCGTGCTAGAAATATTTCAATATATTTCTTGATGGCGAAGGGAAGAGAGCAAATCGATTAAAAAGAAAGACCAATCTTGTAGGTCTAAATATTATTTGATTTTATGGCTGTAAATTTTATGAGCATTGGTAACTTAATTTGTTTTCTATCAGCTTTCTCATTAATATTGTAGTGTTTAATTTATACATTTGGTATAATTAATTCCATTGAAATTTTTAGTGAAAAGCTAATCTAAAAGAAATTCATAACAAACTAATTACCTCATAATGTACCGATATGCTTTTTTGTAATGGATATGAAGTACCATAAACTATGTTGGTGCTATACAAATGACACCACACAGTACTAGCTATTAGGCTAATACAATATATAATAATAACTAAAAATTTCGTTACCACTATATTCTTGGCATCACTGGTATGTTTCCCTTCATCTTATTTTGATCAAAGAAATTAATTATTTATGATGAAACAATAAACAACACAAGCTATTCCGTATTCATGACAACATAATTATGCCATAAAATTTTAAATAGATAGGTGACAACTTAATTTCATTTTTACAATCCACTTGTAAATCTTATAAATATAATTGATGAAAATAAGGCATCACAAAATTTTTTATTATTTGTGATGACACTACTTTCATGACCATCGCATTGCATATTTATGACAAACTAATACTATAGCTAATATAACCACTACATCATAAGAAACCTTCCCTCCATTTTATTTTGGCACAAGATTTTGACTTTTTTTTGGTTGACAAAATCCTTATGTCACAAAAACGTATGCACCTCTAGAACAATAGGTTGCATCACCTTATGTTAGTTATGCTGATGGTGAAGAAATTTTATCACATAAGGTCATATCCATATATGACAAATTTATATCATCATTAACATATTTGAAAGTAACAAAAACTCTTTTCCTTATCATATTTTGGGGCAAGGATTTAATTTTTGTGACAATTATAATGTGTCACAAAATATATTTCTTTCGGTGATGAAAACAAAATTTGATAAAATTTTTTTTATATTAATGATGTTTTATTTTTATTCCTAAAAGCATACATGCAATGTATAACTATTAGTACGCAAAGTATATGTGGCACGAAATCATAGATATTCATAATATACAACATTCATCACTAATATATTTCAAGCATCACTAAAACATTTCCCTCCATTTGATGTTAAGAGGAAACTTTGGCACCATACATTTTGTGATGTTTTGTCACATTATTTTACATTATCATACAAAAAGAATAAACCTCATAAACAGTGATGAAATAGAACTTTAGTCACATTATATCAGTTATTACAATTTTATGTGTCACTATAAATTTCACCATTAATTAACTAATTTGTTATAGTGAGATTCTCAACTCTTTTTAACAAGATTACTATCGGTCTACAACTTGCTTCTAAGCACTCACCAAATGAAGACTTTGACATCCTCTAGCTCACTACAAGATTTTTAGCTTTCAACAATGAATTTTTATCATTGCTGAAAGTGCTAAAACCGTTGTGAAAAACTTTCTGCAATGAATTTATATTCATTAACATTTGTTACAGAATGTTCGTTACTGAAGCTCAAATCACTACTTTTAGCAATGAATATAATTCATCACCAAAAGTCTATCTTTTGTAACGAAAACATTTCGTTACAGAATCTAAAAAATCGTTGCTACTACTTTCCACATTTCGTCACAGAATTTAGAAAATTCGTTGCTACTACTTTCCAAAAAAATACGATAATTCGTTACTGAAGTCGAGTTTCCGCAACAAATTTATTTCCATTGTTGAAACAAAATTTATTGCTAAATATTTTCTGCAACGAATGTTTATTTAGTCAAATTCATTACTGAATATGAGTTTCTACAACGAACTTAGATTCATTGCAGAAAAAGATCATTGCTAAATTTTTTTTTCATTGCAAATTCATTTAAAATTATTGAAATATAACTTATTCCTAATATTAAATTCATTGTGGAAAGTTAAATTTGTTACGAATGACTCTAAATTAAAGTTCATGAAACTACATATAATTAATAAATATATCAAAAGTCCAAAATTCAAAATACAACCGAAATGTTTTAAACCAAAGTAAAGTATCCGATATCAGCTTGAAAAAAAAAATAAAAGAGTGAACAATGCATAGACAACTCAATCTCTCTCATCCAAGATGTCAATGGAAGATGGAGGTAGAGGATTGCTTGACGATGCAACCTGTGAAGTCTCAATCGCAGTCATGCGGGCCATAACATTCTCTAGCACTGAGGACATGGTGCCAATCTTTTTGTTGGCTTGCTGAAGCTGCTGAACAAGCTCGTCATAAGAGGGTTTATCGACATTGTTGATCGCAGAAGAGTCAACAAACTGTCTCTCCCCTAATTGATGACTTGTTTGAATACGCATCCATCCTAGAGCATATGCTGATCGAGGCCCCAAAACCTTCTCCATTATTTGAAGGTCAGTGAGCTGGTTCTCTGAGTCATTCTTGTATGTCATCATCTGGGCCTATCAGAGGAAAATATGAAATGAAAAAAAAGACATCATTTCCACAACAATAATATGGACAAAACATCATAGTTTAGAATTAAATACTTACATATTGGTCTCGACATATGTCGGATGTCCACTTGTCCGTCTTCTCATCATGCAAAGCTCCTTCCAACTTTTGATATTATCAACAGTGACATCCCTATTACGACGAACATGATGATTTGTCGTTGTCACTGATCCATTCTTAGTCTTTGTCTTTCTATTGCGGAGGTTCTTAATATTCTTCTCTCGCGTTTCCTATAATAAGAAAAGAAATAACTAGTAACTTTGAAGCATGAAAATCTAGCAAATGAACACATAAGAAATGCATGACTCAATAAAACAACGTAATCAAATAATCATACCTGCCATTCTTTTTGACCTCCAATTTTGGACTAAGAACTTCCAATCTTCAGGTTTACAATATGGATGGGGCTTTGCGTAAGCATCTGCATTTGAGAGCTTGTCCATCTCCTTTTGCAAGTACCAAGCATAAAACCTATGCTTTTGTTGCTTCCAAGCCTCGTTTAATTGCTTGTCAATAATATCTCTTACGCTTTTATCTATCAAATCAATATCCAATCATCCTAGAAGAAAATTAAACTAGCGATTACATATCAAGAAATCCCAACACATTAACAATTTCAATCCATTTCAACAATAAACTTGCATATCCAATATTTTCAAAGCAATTCCAATAATTCCAAGAAATATCAAGTCCATAACAATAAATTTGAACAATTTGAAACCATGTATCCACGATTCCAACTATTTCAACACTAAAAGTCATTTCCATCATTTCAAAGGAATATTAAGTCCATAACGACAAATATCAATAATTCTGACATATTCAACAATTCCAACCCATTTCAAAAATAAACCTGTATATCCAATATTTTCAAAGTATTTTCCAACAATTCCAAAAAATATCAAGTCCATAACAACACATTTCACAATTAACATGCATTTCCAAAATTTCCAAGCTCATTTCTAACAATTTATAGAATTACCAAGTCCAATAGAACACATCTCAACAACAAGCATGTATTCCAACATTAATAACACATTTTCATAACTGTTTAGGATATTCTAAGAAACTAAGACTTTTAAAATAAAAGGACATACTGCTGCCTTTTCCTGTAGTGTCTATTTTTCATGCTCAGAATGTTCCTCCACTCGCGATACTGAAAAGATGCTTCTTGTCGAGCAAGAATCCCACGGCCATTATTGAATTGGATTGCATTTTCACCAAGCGCCTGGCGAATGCCGAACTCAAAGCTAAGAGGCAACTTAGCTTGCTTCGCAACTTCTCAAGCAGCAATGACTTCAAATTTCTACTGCATTTGCAATCATTCTTCGAAGGAGCAGTACCTACAAAGAATATAAGATAGTTAGGATATTTTATTTTAAAAAGAAAGTAATAATTTTATATACCTTGTGAAGATTCTGAAGGAATAACGGTGCTCCCACTCGACATCCTCTGTTGAAGCAAAGAAAAATATGATATGTTAGAAATCATGCATGATTATGGATAATAAGAACTTAAAGAAATATAGCATATTACATAATTACTTATTCATTCAAAGAAATCATCTTCATCATCATCAATAAACTAATCATTTTTTGAACTATTATCATCAACTTTATTTGTAGTTTGTTGGCAACATCATTGTCAACAATAATTGGTGGTAGGTCATTTCAAACCAATTCATGACTACTGATTTCATTATCCTCAACCATAAGGGGTATATTGGACACATGTTCCTCCTGCAACACCTCTTCCTCAACCACTTCATCATCAAATTGGGTTATTTCAGGCATATCCCATATGTGTCGGTGTGGAAAGTGTTGAACAATCAGCCAATCTTTTCCATGTTTCAAATCAGGAAGGTAGACCACTTCTTTTGCTTGGGTCGCCAAAATGAAAGGGTCATTCTTATACCACTCCAAGGTTATTCGAATGCAAGTAAAGCCATGAACCTTTTCAACTTTTTTTGTTCTTCCAGCCGTATCAGTATTATACCATGCACATTTAAAAAGGTAGACTTTATTACCATATAAATAATCAAGTTTCAAAATCTCGAACAAACATCCGTACAAATCAACTTCTATACCATTATGAAAAGCCTTAGTAGTGATCCCACAATTTTGTGCCATCCTTTTTTCGTCATGATCCTTGCAATGGAATTGGACTCCATTGACCACACAACTACTCCAAGACTTATAAACATCCTTCGGGCCTAATGCCAATGAGTAAAGTTCATCAGTTGCTCGAGGTGACCCAGATGATCTCAAGATCTTCATCTGCAATTTCATCATATTAACCATATATTTGATTAAGAAAGTGATTAATGGAGAAAAATATCAAATCACCTCCTTAGATCTAAACCAAACAGGGAACGTTCTTTGTTGTAGTTCCATTGAGGAATTGGCATGGCCTTCATTATGGAGGATCCATATATGCTCACTACAATAACAAGTATAATATTAGTATATATGTTGAGATGAGTAAATGCAATAGATAGAAGTAGTAAGCAATTTATTATACTTACTCAAAAATTCTTGAATATTGGCATTGTTGAGTATATGACAATAAAGTTGAAGTTTAGTTTTAGCAATATTGATATACTTTTTTGCCTCCAAAGCATCGAACCGATTGTTTGAAAACCCCAACCTTTGATTCTTGAGGTACCTCTGACACATCGACATTGCATTCAGGCCTGCTGAACTTAGTTTCTATCTCTGACATATACATTAAGCAATATGATAATGCTTCGTCGACCACATAAGCTTGAGCAATAGGACCTTCAGGTCGTGCCTTATTCCTTACATATTGCTTGTAAGTACCCAAGCATCGCTCCACCCTATACATTCATCTATCACCAACTGGTCCACCAAGTAAGGCTTGTTGAGAAATGTATGCAAAGATGCAACATAACATCAAAAAAGGCAGGATAAAAAATTCTCTCAAACTTGCACAAAATTATAACAATCCCTCTTTCCAACTCCTTTAATTCAGTCCTCACTAACTTTTTAGAATATATTTTTGAAAGAATAAACATAAATCAATCAATGCGGCTTGGATGTCCTTTGTAAAAAAATTCAACAACCCAACAGGTAGCAACTTTTGCAAGACAACATGACAATCGTGCGTCTTCATACCAAATAACTTCTTATCTTTAGTAAAATAACGCTTGACATTGGAAGCATACCCATCAAGAAGTTTGACATCCCTTATGAACTCAAAGAACTTGTCTTGGACTTAGTCAAAACAAATGAAGCTTGTGGCAATGCATTAGGTCTTGAACGTCGTCGCACCAACCATAACTCTTTGAGTATGCCCATATTTTTCAAGTCTTTACGAGCATTCTCATTGTCTTTGTCTTTTTAGGAATGTTAAGAAGTGTTGCAAGAATGTTATCACACATTTTTTTCAATATGCATGACATCCAATTTGTGCCATAATAGTAGATTGGACCAATATGGTAGCTCAAACAATATACTCTTCTTCGTCCAGTTGGACTCTGCCTCTATTCGCTTTCTCTTCCTATCTAGATTGTTTGGGTGTTTCCCTGGGCAAGAGCGATGTAAGTTGTTTAATCGAGAAACAATCTCCTTCCTAGAGAGTTCAACTGGTGGACCACAAGTTTCTAAAAACCCATCAAACTCTTTGCTATTGCACCACCTTTGATTTGGTCCCAACCAACGACGAGCACCAATATAGCATCGTTTGCAAGTAATGCCAACAGACGATGTGTCATCACCATAAATAAGACAAGCCTTGTACCCACTAGTTGACCATCCTGACAAATAAGCTAGAGCAGAAAAATCGCTGATTGTTATATAACCAGGGCACGGAGGTTGAAGATCTCTTTTTTGTATGCATCATAAGTCGTTACTCTAACATCCCATAACTCCTTCAACTCCTTAATCAAAGGATGCATAAAAACATCAAAGTCCTTTCCTGGAGATTTAGGTCCAGGAATTAACAAACTCAGAAACATGAAAGATTATTTCATAAGCTTCCATGTTGGTATATTGTATGGTGTCAGAATGACTAGCCAAACACTATATTTACTACTCATCTGATCAAATGGATTAAAACCATCAGAAGCAAGAGTTAGTCGTACATTTCGGCAATTAGCTGCAAAGTCTGGATACAAGTTGTCGACATGCTTCATGCTTCATTATCGGATGAATGAGACAAGTCTCCATCATCATCATGACACTCATGATACCAATGCATGTCTTTTGCAGTCTTTGGTGAAGCAAACAACCTCTTCAATCTAGGAGTAATTGGAAAGTGAAATAGTCTTTTGTGAGGCACCTTTGTTTTCTCATTCTTATGTACATAACGAGGTTCATGACACACAGGACATTCTTCTTTTCCAGTATCTTGACCCATGAATACAAAACAATCATATTTGCACACATCATAAGTTTGATAACCCAAGCCTACATTAACCAACAAACGCTTCACTTCCCTAACTTTCTCAGCAACCGATTATTTATGGGAAATGCATTGCTAATAGTTTCAGAAGCATATTAAACGACTGGTCGGACCACTTGTTTAAGACTTTTATATGCATGAGTTTAATTATAAACTCCAAAGAGGAGAATTTTGTGCACCCTTCATACAATCCACAATTAAGTTCTTCGAACATCTTATCATACCTTCTCTGATCACCATTGTTCATCTCTCAAAAGCAACATTGGTTGCATTCTCCACATGGACATAGTTTGGCCCAACTGTATCATGGATCGTTGTTTCGATGCCTTTAGATTCTGAGGATCAGTCAGAATATTCCACTGCTACATGTCCAAGCTCGCCATGTTTATTCCAAATGATATAAGTTGAGAGGAAACCATAAGTACAAATGTGAGCTCGAATGGCAGGCAAGGTTAGCATAAGTATATTTGCACATTTGAGGCAAGGACATAATGTTTCACCATTTGAATTCAAGCTGTTACGTGCTACGTCTAGGAATTGGATAACTCCATTCTTGAAATGTTGTGACATACAATTTGTTTCGTGAATCCAACTACGATGCATTTCTGCAGGATAACAATTCAACTGAACAATTCAATTACCAGTTTATATTTACATGTCATCATGTCACCATGTCATCGTATCATATTATGACATTATGTCATATCATATCATATCATATCATGTCAAAACATGTCATATCATGTCAGAAGTCATAACCTAGTGAACTGTAGGTGGCACAATTTCATATTAAAACAATACACTTGATTTTCTTATCACAATCAACTAATACATAGTAATGTATTAAAATAACTTGCATATTTACCTATGTATTAACTGGATACATATTGGATGGTGATAGTTACCATGAGAAAATCATGGCTGATCAATGTCTTGGGATGTTTATTAAAATCTACCTCAACACCATCAACATTTTACATCATGTAACTTCTTGTTGTATAGGCAGAAACTTTTCAAATCATTTTCTAGGTGATAGTTCATTATTAACAATTAAATTTTCTTCTAGTTATGGTATCCCATATTGATGCATACTAACACAATGCCTACACATATGCATGGTCAAAACATAAGTACTCCACTAATACTTTATAGGAGGGTCTGCTACTCAGACAAGCACACTTTGAGCCCCTAATCAAGGGCCAAGCCTGATTTTTTATCTGGGCTATGCTAGTTTAGGTTTCTTCCCCCTCTCCTAAACATAGATGTGACTCTTCCGAGGAGAACAAGGAACATATCAGTGCAGAATAGCAATGCTTAAAGGTCAAAAGACATGAGCTTTTCAGGAAATGGAAGTCAAGGTTTGCAATGGCTGGGTTTAGGCCGTATCCATTTAGCCCCCCCCCCCCCAAGCTCCCTGTTCCCCCCCACCCCCCGCTTCGATAGGGAGTCAACAGTCGTGAGGGAGCAGCGATCGTCAACTCCTTGTTCCCCCCAAATCCAGTAGGGAGTTGACGGTCGCAAGGAAGCCGCGACCATCGACTCCCTATTTCCTCCCCCCCCCCCCCCGCCCCGCCCCGATCGGAGTCGCCGGTCACGTGGGAGCCATGACTGTCGACTCCCTGTTCCCCCCCCCCCCCCCCCCTCCAGTCAGGAGTTGACGATCGCAAGGGAGCCACGACCGTCGACTCCCTGTTTTCACTCCCCCCCTCGCTCCATGTTTCCCTCGTGACCGTCGGCTCCCTATCCCCCCCTATTTCCCATCAACTACCTGTCCCCCCCCCCCCCCCTGTTTCCCCGAAGTCGATGGTTTCTAAGGGAGCTGCGACCGTGCGGCTCCTTATTTCCCCTCCCCCTCGCTCCCTCCCCCATCGGGAGTTGATGGTGCCCGAGGGAGCTCCCGGTTTCCTCTCGCCCCGGTTAGAAAGTGGCTCCCTATTCCCCATCGTGGCTCCCTGTTTCCCCTCCCCTCGGCTCCCTCTCTCATCGGGAGTTGATGGTGCCTGAGGGAGCTCCCTGTTTCCTCCCACCCATCAAGAAGCGGCTCCCTGTCCCCCCCCCCCCCCCCCCCATCAGGAGTTGATTGTAGAAGACCGACGATTAACTAGGGTTAGGGTTGTTTTAAACGAAAACTAGTGTTAAGGTTGTTTTAAATGAAAACTAGGGTTAGGTATTTGGGTTACTGTATTGGAAAACAAAAATGAGATAACCCTCCCTCTTCTCTCTCTGACTAGGGTTTGGTTAAGAGATGCATACCTGGGTCAACAATGATGGCGATGAAGTCCCCCTGTCAGGCAGCTTAGAAATAGGTTTTAACCCTTTTTCTCTCATCACACTCACGTAAGGTGTAGATGAAAAGAAGCAGTTAGGGCGATTCTTCTAATTAACTTTTGTTCATATTAGATATTCATTGCAAAAAATAAATATTTATTAATGAATATATTATTTTTTTATTTTTTTAAATAACTTTTGAAATGAATTAAAATTTGTTGCTAATAATCGAAGTTTTAACAATGAATTTATTCATAGCAGAAATAGTAATTCGTTGCTGAAAGTTTTTGGTGCCAAAATTTTTTTACAAAAATGAATATTATGTGGTGCTAAAACATTCTGCAACAAATTTTTTTAAACACCACAAAAAATATTCATCACAAAAGTCCTTCCTAATTATTTATGAATTTTCAACAATAAATTTATGTATTCATTGCAAATATCCACTTTCACCAACAAATTTTAAAATTTATTGCAGAAAACTTCATTGCTAAAAGCCAAAAATCTTGTAGTGTAGGGCAACCATTTCCTAAACTACTTTGTTACAAAGACAAAGGATGCCCTTACTGTTAATGAATCTATAAAAGAAATCAGCAGAGAAGACTTCATACTTAATAACCTTCCAACATATCTACAATTTTAGAAAGTTGGATCAAAGAGTGAATCTCCTCTAGCTCCTTTTTATGCTAAGACTCAAGAAAGGCAATGAAGTCCATTAATCTAATAGTCCATCTCATAGATCTCTAGCTCCAATGTGAGGAAATAAAGAGATTAGTCTTGCCCTCTCTATGGCATGAGTCACTAAAGAGTAAAGAGAGAGTAATTGAACCAAGTCTGGGATCTTTCCAAAACCTATCAATTTCTTCACGGTCTAAATTAAACCAGATATAATTCCAGAAAGTATTCAAATCTTTATTGGCATCTTTCCAAATTAGAGAGAACTTAGTGGAAGACCTACTAATTTGCATTCCAATTTTTGTTTTGGAGTAATGAGCAAAGAATTTACTTTGGAAAAGTTTCCAATATAAAGAATGCTGATGCTATGATATATTTCTTTTTGTTATAAGCATAAGGATTAAAGCCTTATCACTACAAGAGAAATAAAATATTGCGACGCCCAAATACGTCGCAATTGCGTCGCTATTGCGACGCAATAGCGACGCAATGACGGCGTCGCTCAAATATCCATCGCAATACCCATTTGTCGCAATTGCGTCGCAATATTGCGACTCTCTGCGACGCATTAACGACTCAAATTGCATCGTTATTATACCAAAAATATTATTATTAAATATTGCGATGCAGCTGGATGCGTCGCAATACTGCGACGCATGCAAATGCGTCGCTAAATTTAAAATTAATTTTTTTAAAAAAATTATTATTAAATATTGCCTTAACGTTTGTAATTTTATAACTATGGTATCGTAATTTTACAACTAGGATGAAATAAATTTTTTTAGCTTTCTGAATGGGTATCATAATTTTATAACTACGGTATCATAATTTTACAAGGGTATTGTAATTTTTTCGATCATGATGTTGTAAGCTTTGTCTTAATATTTTTCTGAATGGGTGTCATAATTTTATAACTACAGTTACAATTGGGGCATCGTAATGTTATTTTGGCTTATATCAAATATCTTCCAAATGTTGTAACTTTATAACTATGGTGTTATAATTTTACAACTAGGTTATCATAATTTTTTTCAGCCATGATGTTGTAAAGCTTTGCCTTATCATTCTATGAATGAGTGTTGTAATTTTATAACTATGGTATCATAATTTTATAACTGGGTGTCATAATTTTTTTTTAGCTTCCTGAATGGATATCATAAGTTTATAATATGGTGTCATAATTTTACAACTATGGTATTGTAATTTTTTTTCGACCACGATATGTAAAGCTTTGTCTTAATATTTTCTAAATAGATGTCATAATTTTATAACTATGATGTCATAATTTTACAACTAAGGTATTGTAATCTTTTTTCGATCGATATCTAAAAATGTCCTAAAATATTGTAAAGCTTTATCTTAATGTTTTATAATTAGGATGTTGTTATTTTATAACAAAAATGTCGTAATTTTATAACTGAAATATCATAATATTTTTTGAATCGATGATAAACCATGCTGTTCCATTCTATCAGAGAAAGCGTATTACTTGTAAATTTATAATCATAATTTTTATTATTTTATTAAATTATATAAAATTTATATAAACCAATAAAAAGAATGATATAATCTACGTAAAATTTATTGTATCAAAGGTGGCGTACACAATTTTCTCTCCAATTAATCAGGTCAAAATCAGGACATATGCGGTCGTTGTTGACCACTAAAGACATATCCTTTTATTTAGGGTCCATGGTTGTTGATGCGCCTAAGTTTGGTCTACATGCATGTCGGCATAGATCTCGACTAGTATTTATAATCTTCGAATAATTTTGATCTTTCTGGGCTGACTCGCACTAGGTAGATATGATCGTTCATTTTGTAAAAAAAAAATCCTCGAATACTTTTTCTTCCGTCCATACGTCAGGATTACTAACAAGCCTGACACAAGCACCCGAAAGAAAAGTCTTTGAGGAATAGTCGACCAGAGACCTGGACTAGCAATTATAATTCTCGAATCCTTTTTTTTTCCGTCCATTTGTAATTATTATAAGTGTTTAACACGCCTGACACCAGCACCTAGCGGATAAGTTTTCAGCCATCGTTGACGTAGACTTTAGACCGTGGTTGATAGAAAAAATTATTTATAAATAAATGTATGTGATAGAATTATTTTTTAATTATTTTAGAAATATTCTTTGATTATCTTATTGATCATATTAAATGTAAAAAGATAAATTTATAGGATAACTTTTTTTACTCTTATTTGAAAGGATAACCAGCTATTTATGTATTCTTTAAGAAATAAATTAAGGGGATATTTCTTGATTAACTATGATTAATAATTATCCTTTTGATTAACTTTATTTTTAATTATTCTTTATAATTATAACTTTTAGGGATAAATATCTTTTTTTATTTTCTATTTTAAATACTACCTTAATGTTCGAAGTGGATTCTACGTCCATACGACAAACTCGATATTTCTCTGCATTCTAAATGCATCCAAAATCTCTTTTGGAAGTCTAGTACTCCAATTTTCGTTGCTTTCATGTCGGCGAGAAACTGGGGCAGCGCAGGTCCCACGAAACCGCGGAGTAGAGTTGCACTGCATCTACCGTTCTTTTGTGTTCACATGTATTCCTGAGATAAAAGCATCGCTTCAAGGTGCAATGGTGTCTGCCTCGCGGACCTATCCGTCAATGCCCTTGGAAATTGGAAGCTATGTATGGCTGACGACTGAAGGAAACTGTCGTTCTCAAAGGAAAAGAAAACTTAAGATGTACATGGATAATATTAATTTCTAATAACACCTACGGCTACCAGGCATTTGTTCCTAGCCAGTTAATTAATTATTTGACTCAATTAGTTAAAAAAAGATTTTGTACATCACTTTTAGTGCAGTAAATTTTATGTGAACTATATTATTTTTTTATTAATCTATGTGCATCTTTAAAAAAAAATGATGCAGCAAGCATAGCACAGAGATTTGGATCTTGGATTCAACTTGTTCTCATCATTATACTCCCAACTGATCATGGTTCAGCACTTATATAGAGGTTGATGAGGGTGTGTGACTCTTAAAGATGATCACCCTTGCAAGGTGGTAGAGATTTGCACAATGAGGGTGAGGATGTTTGATGGCATGGTGCGCACTCTTACCAGCGTGAAACATGTCCTAAAACTCAAGAAAAATCTGATGTCACTGGGGTACCTGGAGCAGACTAGATACAGATTCAGTAGTCATGCCAGGAGTGAAGTTCTGAATATCTTTAATGGAGCTATGGTGGTGATGAGAGGAAGAAGGCCGAAAAATAACTTATACAGGTTGGAGGGCTCTGTGGTGACTAGAAATTTGAGGCAGCAGCTATGGAATAGAATTCTTGGGATGTGTACAGGATGTGGCATTACCGCCTAGGCCATATGGTGTTGGGAATTGTATCATAAAGCCAATAATTTGATGATTGATGTTAATTGCATATAAATTGATATAAAAGTTATTTGACAGTTTATTTATTACAAGAACATTTTCATAAAACTCCTAATTGTAATGAAGCCCTTAGGATCATCTTTTACAATAAAGGATGATTTATCTTTGAATGTCCTAAAAATATTCGCGACTAAATGATATACTATGATAGGACCATAGTACTATCAATTATAGGATGTTGTATATCATATTTGTTGGTTGTCCTCTTAATCAAGGAGTGTAGAGACACTGGTATGACATACAGGTGAAAGTGTAGGAGTACATTTCACCGAACGTGACTCATTTTCAGACACTATGCTGTCAAGAGTTAATCCAAGAAGATATGGGTATAAGTATCCTTAAGACCTGAAGATCACAATCGGTGACTTGCAAGCAACTCATTGTACTTAGGTGCCGGACTACCTGAATTTTAATCCAGCTACGAAATGTTACTGAGTGCAGTCAAGTACTTGTGGTAGTCAGCTGTGGATCAAGATGAAATTTGACCTATCCTGTTAAAAGAAGAAATGCTTGTGTTTTAACTTAGAAAGACCTTGGCCAAGACACTTCAAGTGAAGGTCACATGATCACTAAAGTTGAAATCACTTTATAGATTTGCTATTTAGAGTTGATAGGCTCTTAAGCCATCCTTAGCATTTGTGGTCAAAAGGATGAGTTATACGGTAACTATTCTTAGGGTTCTTGGAGTTTGCTCGGCAACTCTTTGACCTATTTGAACGTCGAGTTTTATTTCTAGATGGGCTATGCTACCGGCTTAGGTTCAAACCTAGAGAGTCACACGCATTGAAGTTTTCCATGATAATCTATTTGCTGATCAACGATTAAGAATTATATTTGATTTAATTAATCAATTTGATTCATTGAATTATATCAATTGGGTTAAGTATAAGTGAATAAGATTCAATTAGGTTTAAGTCTATTAGAAGGCCTAATCAATTTCAAATATTGATTTGAAATTAGACTTGATTTGGATTTAAATAGATTCAGGACTAGCCAAATTTGATTTGGGCTAGGATCATGATCTATGTGGGTTCAATCCAATAATTTAAATCAGCTTAAACAAAACCCAAACCCAAACCCCATGTATGAAAAGGGTTTTCGATCTCACATGATGAGATAACTAAAATTTCATCTTATAAGAAATTAAATTCTCATGCAGAATTTAATGTATAACTTTTAATCTTCTTCGACGTCGGAATTCTAAATGTTAAATTCATGTGGAATTAATGTGCCTCTTTGGTTTTCACCAAAGGTCGAATCTAAGTGTTAGAATTCACATACCTCTTTGGTTTCCACCAAACGTCAAAATTCTAAATATTAGAATTCAATGGGCTAAAGGCTGAATTGAGCATATAAATAGAGGATAGTCTTTATCAGATGATATATGGATTGGAATTCTAAAAAGTCAAGAACCAAGTGTTATAGTTCTAAGAGTTAGAACAGAAAATTCTGGTGTGATTCTGGTGTTGGCAAAAGCTTGGTGGATCTTAGAAGAAGATTCAAGTGGGAGGATTCAAATCAGCAAATTTGGTTTTCCGCGAGCTAGCACTCCCAGAAATCTGATTATTCGGAGACTTCGTGTGGACGATTCTAGAGGCCGAACGATTGAACGGCTGCAAAGCACAACAAATTTACCTATTGTTCTTAAGATAAGTGATATGATCCTTAGATCTTAAGGTAGGCTTCAAGATAAGCAGTATGACTTTTTATCTGAAGATCAAGATATGATCTTGATGATTTTATTTATATGCATAATTTAGATCAAACAATCCTATAGTATTAGGCAAAGATATGATCTTGATGCATGTTAAATAGATTAATATTTAATCTTTAAGCTTTCACATTGGTAATTATTACCCTAAAGTTTAAAATATGCATGCCTTGGAGGTCATTTCTTCCTTCACATGGGAGACAGGGGGATGAATGAACTGAGCAAGAGAGGGCTGCTTTCGGACCTGAGTGGTGGAGATATGAAGATCTGTGAGCCATGTCAGATGGAAAAGCAGAAGAGAGTGTAGTTCTTGGTCAGCACAGTTAGGAGTGCAGAGCCCCTGGAGCTAGTACACATGGATGTCTAGGGATTAGCCCCAATTTCTGCAAGGAATGAGGCCAGATACTTTTTTACCCTGATAGATGATTTCTCAAGGAAGTTATGGGTCTACTACATGAAGGAGAAATCATAGGTCTTCATCAAGTTAGAATTTGGAAGGCTGAGATGGAGAGGAAACAGGATAGGAGTATGAAGTGTTTAAGGTCAGACAGTGGCGAAGAATATACCAGCAGGGAGTTTCAGAGATTTTGTGAGAAGTGGGGCAGCAAAAGGAAACTTCTCGATAATGAAAACTTCTCAACATGAATGGGTGGTTGAGAGGACGAACAGAACACTGTTGGAAAAAGCAAGATGCTTGAGGCTGCAGGTAGGGCTTCCAAAGATGTTCTAAGTTGACGTAGTAGGTGCAGCTAGCTACTTGGTTAATCGGTCACCACACCAGGTTGGATGGAGGCATTCCAAAGGAGATGTGGTCCAGAGGAAAGATAAGCCTGAACCATCTAAGGATGTTTGGATGCATGGCATATGTGCATGTTGATGCTGGGGAGCGGCATAAGTTAGATGTCAGGTCTAAGAAGATGGTGTTCATGGGCTACCCGCGTGGAATCAAGGGGTATCGGCTGTGGGACCCCTTGGAGAAGAAGGTTGTCATCAGTAGGGATGTGACTTATGCGTGTCATAGGGCAACAATTAAAATACCTTAATTTCACTAATCTTAGGTAGAGTAGCGAGAGTAAGGTGTCAAATCCATAGGGACTTTGAGTGATTATTTTGAAATAAATTTATGCAATTTAAAATTTAAATAAACATATAATTGGTAGTGAAAATAATTAAGATATGATCTATCTTAATTAGAGTACGGCTCATACCCGTAGATCACGGCCCATCCTTTTTAAAGAATAGATTAGTCAAAATTTATTTTCACTTAAAGAGAATTCAATAAGAATTAAACATGAATAAATATTTTATTTCATAGCATCCAAAAGAGTATATTAAAATTACAATAAAAAATTCTTCTTTCTTGATATCAGGAAGGTAACAGCATTGAAGATAGCTCTAGATCTGCTTCCAGGCCATACTCCCCAGGATTCTTTCTTCCTGAACCGAACCGAAGATGGGCTGAACCGAACTGTTTCTGTCTTCCTGCACCTCCAGCACTCACAAACGCCTCTACGAATGCCTCCTGAACTCTCCAGCACTCACGAACGCCTCCACAAACGCCTCCCGAACTCTCCTTCGTGGCCTCCAGGCTGCTCCCCCTCTTATAGATGCCCGAATGCAGAGGGAATGCAGCTTCCCAGCTATTCCAAATCTGATTCAAAGCCCGGACGGATGCAGAGAGAATGCAAAGAGATTGCGGATGATTTTCCTTCAATCCAGAGTTTCTTTTCCGATTTGTTTGCGCAATCCATGAATGCAGAGAGAACGCGACCAGTTTTCTTCCAATCTGAGATTCTTTTTTGATTTGGCACCCGGCCAGATTTCGAAGAAATAACAGATGATTCTCCTTCCAATATGAGAGTCTTCAATCCAATTTATTCCCTGATTGATTGGTGGAATGGTGGAATCGGATGGGAAGAAGAATCGGAAGAGAAATAGGATGAATATGTGAAGACTACGATTAAACTCGGTAATTGGTTTGCTGAGTTTACTTTGAGATTCATGCAAATGAGATAAATCCTTGTAAATTCAATTCTTAGCTCATTTCAAGTCCGATTTGAGTGCCGCTTGTGTCGTTGGACTTCTAAAATCGAGCTATTTAAGTTGATGAATTTTTTTCTAAAAATATTATATAAATAATTAAATATTAAATAATATAATTTAACCTATTAATTAATAGGTTTATGATGATTATTTGTGCATTTATCACTCCTCCCAACTTGAATCTTACTCGTCCTCGAGTAAATAAGGAAATCTAGAAATATATACCAAGCTAGTCCAAGAATTGATAGTTATCTTATAATTCTAAAATCAAAAGATTTCCAGTTAGATCATAAGGGAGGTGCTTCATCGGATTATTAGGTTTACCCATTTAGTGATAGAGTGCAGTTCATAAGAATTTATAGAAGTCTTTCTTCACCAATTTTTTACTTCTCTATTTAAGTCCTCTAACTTAATTTGGGTTGGGTGTAGTGTCTTCTTGTAATTTAGTTTTCTTATTTATTTATTTACGTGTAAAGTCAATGCAATGTCCTAACCCCTTGCTTTCTAATTGACTCTTGTAGCGAGCTCTAGGCCAATGGCTCCAAACCAGTTGGTTTTAGGGCATTAGGTATAAAACACCCTCGGACTTACTGACTCGAGTCAAAAAGGCTTCAGGTAGGACTGACTTTACTTAGGTTCTTTCATACTCTCACCTTTTTACGCGAACAACATCACTTTCTTAGATGACGGGGCCCGGTTACTTAGTGAAAGATGCTAAAAACCTAATTTATTAACTTTAAGAGGGATTTTTTTCTTTCATTTCTTTTTTTTTCTTTTTTTTTTAATTTTTTGAATGACATATCCGACCATACCCTTATTAAGTAGATTACTATTAAGATTAGTAGTCAGAAAGGTTTAAAATTATTCTAAAAATTTTTCTGGGCTAAACTCTACCTTTTATTAGGTTTTCTTAATAATTTGTTCCTCAGTATCTCTAAAATAATCTAACCATTAATCATTCATTGATTAGAATGCTTGATTAACTTCAAATCGAGACAAAATTTGGTACACAAATACTGATTATAGTTTTACTCGAAGATTTACTTATTCTTCCCCTCAACTTAATTTTATTGTCCCTAATGGAAGAAAAATTAATTTCAAGGAAGATACTACCTGGTCGAGTATTTGAAGGTTGTAGGTTCCATCGACTTTTGTTTCTCTTCTCTGGTCATACTAAGAAAATAGAAAGATAATCGGATAAATTGGGTTGCATCCCAAGAGCGCTAAGTTTAAAGTCTTCAGCCAGACTATGCTACTCATTATGATAGTGTTGGGTTCACAAGATCAATTGATTCAACAACTTCTTCATCATTAATTTCTTCTATATATGGTTTCAAATTGATCGTTCACCTTAAAAATATTTTCTTGCTTAGGATCTTTGAGTTTTATCGCTCCATGGGAAATATTTGAGTTACTATAAAAGGTCAATTCCATCATGAACGAAGTTTTCAGGAAAAAGATGTAATCTTGAATTGTAAAGCCATACTTTTTGATTTGGTTCAAAAGTTTTTCTATTAATAAATTTGTCATGATATGCTTTGGTTTGTTCTTTATAAATTTTTGAGCTCTCGTATGTGTCATTTCATAGCTCTTCTAACTCATTCAATTGAAGTTTTCTAGTGACACCTGCATTCTTTATATCACAATTAAATTGCGCAATGGCCCAAAATGCACGGTGTTCCAATTCTACAGATAAATGCAGACCTTTCCAAATATGAGCCGGTAAGAAGACATTCCTATGAAAGTTTTAAATGCAGTATGATAAGCCCATAATGCATCATCCAAATGTTCTGACCAATCTTTTCAATCGGGTCTCACCATTTTCTCAAGGATATGTTTAATTTCTCTATTTGATATTTCAACTTGGCCACTAGTTTGGGGATGGTAAGGTGTAGCTACCTTATGAGTAATTTTATATTTTTCATTAATCCTTCAAAGTGTCTATTCGTAAAATGTGTACCCCCATCACTAATCATAGCCCTGGGCATCCAAAATAACTAATGATGTTACGCTGAATAAACTTGATTACAACTTTATGGTCATTGATTCGAGTTGCCATGGCTTCAATCTATTTTGACATATAATCAACTGCCACTAGAATGTATTCAAATCCGAAAGATGAAGGAAAATGGGCCCATAAAGTCAATACCCCATACATCAAAAATTTCTACAACCAATATAGGATTTAGGAAGATATGACCTTTAATGAGAGCTCGATCCTTTAAAGCAGAGATGGTACAGATGCACAACAGAGATAGCAGGAGGTAAAATACGGCAACACTAGTCAGATGACCTCCTACACAGTCGTGCCATTTGCTAGTGAACTAGGAGGATTTGAGATTCAGATGGAGAGGACTGATAGAGGGTCAGAAGCCAGGAAAGTTTAGTAGGATGCAGCTGGGCAGAGAACTCAAGAGGATGCAGCTGAGCAGGGAACTGATATTGGAATCGCACCGCATAGGCCCAGAAGAAACGTGCGACCACCAGTTCGATACGGTTTCGCAGATTCGATGTCATATGCCCTGATGACAGTGAATAAAGACCCTTACACCTATTAGGAGGTTGTGAAGAGTTAGGACAGCCAAGATAGAGATAGGCACGTGGTAGGTGGTTGGTTCAGTTGCCACAAGGAAAGAAACTCATTTATTGCAAATGGGTTTATCAGCGTAAGAACGGTCTTCGGAGCAAGGGGTATTAAGAACAAGGCAGGACTAGTAGCTAATGGATACTCTCAGAAGGAAGGCATCGACTACAGAGAGCTGGTGGAAGAAGATGGAGTGGAGCTGGCAAAGGTACATACCAAGAAAATCCAACAATGCACTGACCAAGGTTCTTTCATGAGACAGTTTTCATAAAGATGCAGCTGATGGACATGGTGGACATGGTGGATATGCTGAGGGTTTGAAAGCATCAAGGTGAAGATTGTTGGGCCTGGTGTGGTGCTATCAAGGCCCAGGGGGCTAACTTGTATTGGGCTAAGTGTCGGTTTAAGGGTTGAGATTAAATCAAGTCAGGGGTGTATGGGCTTGGAAATTAGTTTAATCTTATTGGGTTAGTCCATGGAAGTTTTTGTTGAGTTTAGGCTTGGCCCACTTGATGGATATATTTAAACTCTAATCACTAGAATTTGAAGGGAATAGAATAGATTCTTTTCTTCTAATACTCTCTTATCACCCTATCTCTTCTCTGCCTCCTTCTTCTTGGAACAAAGCTGCACGGCTTCATAGTGCTTTCCTCTCAAGAGAACGAAGCTGTGTAGCACGCGTTGAAGTGATCCCACGAACAAGGTTCGCGTGAGATCTAGGAAAGCAGCCGGGCATCATTTGAACGGCTTTGTAACGAAGCCGTAGGAGGAACGGCGTTCTCCTAGCGAGCGTGGTGGGCTTCGTGAGAGCAAGAAGCCGGACGTCTTTACGCGAGAAGGGAGAAGCCGGACTTACGGATGTGCTTTGGTCAACGCGTGGAGTCAACTCATGGAGGAGCGTTCACACGGTAGGTTCCGCATGAAGAAAAGACGAAGCTGTGGGCTTCCTTGGCGTTAAGAGCTTCAAGAAAAAGAGGAAGCTAGCATCTGTTGGTGATTGTTCATGAGATCCATGGAACCTCATGCACGTGAAGAAGGAAGGGAGGGGAGTTCCAAGCCAAGATAGGAGAAAGTCTAAGGATCGGTCAACTCATTTGGAAAAATTACAAAATCCAAAACTAAAGGGTCAAAGAGAAGACGTATTACCGTTTTGCGAGTCTGATTGTTAAGAAAGGATGAAAGTCCAAAATTGATTTCATTGTTGTTAACAACCACATATATTCATCAGGACTAAACCTCAACAGTTTTGATAATGATTTTAGCTAAAATTGAATTAAGCTTGATCAAATAGTCAATAAAACAAGTTTAATATCGAACATTATGCTTAAAAATTTAATTTAAGCTGAGCATGATTAAGTTAAGCCCAATTACACTTGACTCAAATATAATTTATTATTCACGTATGAGAGCTCATACCAGCATGTATTTAGTTTTATAGTGATTAACTACTGCATAAATCTTGGGTACTTAAATGGGATCAAAAAGTTCAAATGATAATTTTTAGCTAATCATTTTAAATAAAATCCTAGGTTCTTATAAATGGTATTAGAGTGAACCTCTTTCATGGTTCATATAGACTAAGTCCTTATTTTGTATTTCTTTAGAAAAAGTTTTTCTAAAAAAACTTTTTTTAAAAAGAAGGAAAAGAAGACTAAAAAATAAATACCGCCTCCCCACATAATTTTTCCTCTCATTTTTCTTTCTAACCAAACGTACCCTAAGGGGTACTCCAAATGAACTTTTGGGACTGATCATAGGTCAATGATAGTGTTTGTCATTATAATTGAATTTGTCTAGATTTAGATTTGAATCTGATAAGAACGCTAGGTTTAAAACAAAGAAGATATGTGAAAGCATGCGTTAGCATGTGCTTAATTGCATATTATTTATATATTAAGTGGATCTTAAGTATTTTTATTGAATCAATATTAAGCTTAAATAATACCTTCAAACTAGTATCTTTCAGAGGAGCTCTTGAATTATTACAACAAACATGTTCTCATGTGTGATGAAATACAACACTCTTATCTCATAAATATACGTAGTTATGTGACTGAAAGCTTGATTATTTACCTATTCCAACAGGATGACTCCAAACACGCCTAATGCTATAGATATAAAGCTTCTGCTTGTGCTTAGAAGTCAGAAGCAGCCAACCATCATCATCTATGCTCCATTAGCGACATCAGGCTTAAGCAAAGTTTTTTTGATACCCTTCAGTTGATGAAAAGCATCACGCATGGTAATCCGAGCTTCAGCTGATTCTGTGGCGCAAGATAGTCCGACCCCGACCATGGAGACGAAGCACTCAGCTTCTTTCTCTGGGCTTATCTGCCTCCCTTCATAGCTAATGGCAGTCGTTATGGGGAGTCTGGGATCTATGATTTCCATCACGTTGTTGGGGAAGGCAGCGCGTACCCACTCGGTTAAGTTCAAGCCTCCTACGAAGCTCTCGTCAGTGGGGCTTTTTCCAGTAAGAAGCTCTAAGAGAAGGACGCCATAGCTGTACACATCGCCTTTGGTCGATGGCTTTCCACCAAATCCATATTCTGTGTATCATACCAAAGTTGCTATTTATTTTGACTAGTAAACAAAGTTCCAAAAAAAATTTAAAAAAAAAACATACAAACACTTGATTATATCCATGCTCTTGTAACTACTTTTAAAAACATCAAAAACTTTGCAATACTAGATCTCAAGTAAATTATAATAACATATGTGATATATTTTGTTCGTGATTGGATACCTATAATGAGCTGATTCTGAAAGAAGAAGAGAGGGAACCGTTTTCGATGGTTGGGAAACCACCCAAAGTCATCCAGAGTTAATAGACTCGGCCCGTCTGGTCCCCTAACGTTCTCTCTTTTCCAGAAAATAGAGTTAATAGACTTCTTTCTTCTAATCTCCTTATCTATCTACCTTAATCATTGGCATTTTTACTGAATAAAGAGATTTCTTTCTTTTCCTCATGTAGATCAACTCTACTGTGAGAGAAAGAATGTAAAATACTGTCTCTGTGTATGTGTGTGTGTGTGTGTGTGTGAGAGAGAGAGAGAGAGAGAGAGAGAGAGAGACCTGGTGGTATGTAGCCAATAGAACCTCTGAGCCCATTGGTGCTACTAATCGACTCTTGCCCTGGAGGTTTCTGAATCAGCAACTTGGCCAGCCCAAAGTCTCCCACCTTTGCAGTCATTTCCTCATCCAAAAGCACGTTGCTTGGCTTAAGATCACAGTGCACCACCGGAGCCTCACAGCCATTATGTAGATAGTCTATGGCAGAGGCAACGTCAGTAGCAATCGCCAACCTCTCGGTAATACTCAGCCCGCCACCATCTTCATGCCTTCTCCTGCCTCCAATCCAATCCTCCAAGCTTCCATTTCCCATGAACTCATACACCAGAGCCAGGAAGTCGTCGTTTCCGAAATCCAAGCTAGAGCACAAGGTTACCAACTTCACAAGATTTCTGTGCCTCACGTTCCTCAGAACTTCACACTCAGCTACAAAGCTCTTCCAAGCCCCACGAGTCGCGAGATTTAGCACCTTGATGGCGACTGTCATTCCATCTCCCAGGACGCCTCTGTATACAGAACCGAAGCTCCCGCTGCCGATAAGATTTCCTGGATCAAAATTCTCGGTTGCTCGATGAAGCTCCGTATATTGGACCATTCGGTGCTGCGCCTTAATCGAGTCTGCTGTGGCTATCTTGGCATCATTTTGTTTTTTTCTGATAAAGAACGCCCAATACAAGGCCACAAGGAGGGTTATTACAAAAGCAGCTGAAGCCACGATGATGACAAGAAGTGCTTTTGAAATGTTCCGAGTAGAGGAATGAGGGCACGAAGATGACATGCAAAGCTTAGCATTTCCTTCGAGATGAACAGCCGAGAGGTTCAGGAAGATGCCTTCATTCGGTATCTTTCCTTCGAGATTGTTGTGTGAGAGGTTCAAGGACTGAAGTGCCTGAAGTTTTCCCAGACTTTCGGGTATGGACCCTGAAAGTTGGTTGGAAGAGAGGTCTAGACTCTGCAAGCCTTTCAAGTTGCCTACTGTATTAGGAATCAGGCCAGAGAAAGAGTTATGTGACATGGAAAGAGCCTGCAAGCTCCTGCAGTTGCCGATCGAGTCGGAAATATTTCCTGACAGCAAATTATGTGAGAGGTCGAGTGCAATGAGGTTTTCCAATCTTCCAACGTCATCGGGCAGGGGCCCGGTCAGAGAGTTCTTGGATAGATTCAGAAGAGAACTGAGACTGGTAAGGGTGAAGAGTTCTACGGGAATACTCCCTTTGAGCTTGTTGCTCGAGAGGTCCAGTGATAGTAACTGCTGGAACTCACCGAACGTGGCTGGAATGGTTCCCTCCAATTCATTTCCATACAGTTCAAGCTTGAGGAGCATGCTTAGATTTCCAAAGGCAGATGGAATTTTC
>UESW01002372.1:211533-234731 GCA_900491605.1 Calamus simplicifolius | reverse complement strand
TCTTGAACCGTTGCGATCATCCGATCAGCGATGATCCGATAGTTGCGATCGATCGAAGCCATGATCACAATCGGCGATGATCGATCTTGGTTGTGATCAATCCAATCGGTGACGATCCGACGGTTGCGATCAATCGAAGCCATGATCCCGATCGGTGATGATCGATATCGACCGTTGCGATCAATCCGATAGGTGATGATCCGATGGTTGCGATCGATCCAAGCCAGATCCCGATCAGCGATGATCGATCTTGGACCATTGCGATCAATTCGATCAGTGACGATCCAATGGTTGTGATCGATCAAGCCATGATCTCGATCGGCGATGATCGATCTCGGACCCATTGCGATCAATCCGATCGGCGATGATCTGATGGTTGTGATAGAAGCCATGATCCGATTGGTGATGATCGATCTTGGACTATGTGATCATTCGATCGGCGACGATCCGACGGTTGCGATCGATCCAAGCCCTGATCCCGATCGATGACGATCGATCTTGGACCATTGCGATTCATCTGATCGGTGATGATCCGATAGTTGTGATCGATCCAAGCCATGTGATCCTGATTGGCGATGATCGATCTCGAACCATTGCGATCTATCTGATCAGGATGATTCAACGGTTGTGAACGATCCAAGCCGTGATCCCGATAGGCGAGGATCGATCTCGGACCGTTGCGATCGATCCGATCGGCGACGATCAGATGGTTGCGATCGATCCATACGTGATCCCGATTGGCGAGGATCGATCTTGGGCCGTTGTGATCCATCCGATCAGTTATGATTCGACGATTGCGAATGATCCAAGCCGTGATCCCAATCGGCGACGATCAATCTCAGACCGTTGCGATCGATCCGATCGGCAACGATTCGATGGTGCAATCGATTCAAGACATGATCCCGATCGGCAAGGATCGATCTCGAACCGTTGCCGACCGATCGGCGACAATCCGACGATCGCGATCGATCCAAGCCCTGATCCCGATCGGCGACGATCGATCTCGAACCGTTGCGATCCATTCGATCGGCGATGATCCGACGGTTGCAAATCGATCCAAGACGTGATCCCGATCGGCGACGATCGATCTCGGACCATTGTGATCCATCCGATCGGTGATGATCCGACGGTTGCGAATGATCCAAGCCGTGATCCCGATCGGTGTGGATCGATCTCGACCATTGCGATCGATCCGATCGGCGACGATCCGATGGTTGCAATAGATCCAAGACGTGATCCCGATTGGCGAGGATCGATCTCGGACCGTTGCGATCGATCCAATTGGCGACGATCCGACGGTTGCGATGATCCAAGCCCTGATCCCGATTGGCGACGATCGATCTCGGACCGTTGCGATCCATCCGATCGGTGACGATCCGACGGTTGCGATCAATCCAAGATGTGATCCCGATCGGCGACGATCGATCTCGGACCATTGGATCCATCCGATCGGTGACGATCCGACGGTTGCAAACGCACTAAAATCGTCGCAATATTTTATTTCATAATTATTTTTAATTTTTTTAAAATTTTATTTTTTAAAAAATATTGCGATGCAATACTTGCATCGCTAATAAAAAAATTATTTTTATTAATTTTTTATTTATTGCATTGCTATTGAGTCACTATTTAATATAATTAATTTTTTTAAAACATTGCGACGCACTAAATTGCGTCGTAATATTTTTATTTCATAATTATATTTTATAAAAATTAATTTTATTTAAAATAATTGCAACGAAATACTTGCGCCGCTAAATCAAAAATTATTTTTTAATTTTTTGGTTTATTGCGTCACTATTGCGTCGCTATTTAACATAATTAATTTTGTTTAAAATATTGCGACGCACTATGTTGTGTCGCAATATTTTATTTCATAATTATATTTTATAAAAATAATTAAAAATATTGTGATGCATTACTTGCGTCGCTAAATTAAAAATTTAATTTTTTTGATTATCTGGTTTATTGAGTCGCGAATTCGACGCTAATTGCGTTGCAATTTTTTGTTGTCGCGGAGGCGTCGCAATGTAGTCGCAACTTAGCGATGCAATGATGTGTCACTAATTTTGCATCGCTATTTCAAGATTTTCTTGTAGTGGTGGCTAGGGTTGTTTCCTAGCTCCACCAAGAGGAAAAGAGAGAGAGAGAGAGAGAAGAGAGAAGAAGAAGAAAAAGAAGTAGAAGAAGAAGAAGTGAAGAAGAAGAGAAGTGGGGAAGCAAAGCCCTCAATCGTCAGAATATCATTGGACGCTAGGAAAAGAGGTAAGTTCTTAGTGGGTTATTAAAGATGGAAGAAAATAGGCACATGTTATAAACGTAGAGAAGGATGAGTGCTCGGATTGCAGCACAGACCCAATGATGGGTTCTAGAAGAAAAATTAATTTTTATTTTATTTTATTTTTATTAAGTTTATTTTTGTTAATTAAATAAAATATATAAATTGTGTCAGCTGAAGAGGACAACCAATGTGACAGGGAGGAGTTAAATTCGAGTCGTTAGTGAGGGGTTGTTAGCCAAATTGTGAAGTAAGAATTCTCTTACATAATTTTTATCGGTATTATATAAGTAATAATTGTTGGTTTTTGATGATTTACGTTGGGCAAATTTTAGATTTCGTGTTGTTTTCTAATTCTTGGTTTGGTTTGGTCGATGAATATTGCCTAATTATGACTTATAAAATTTTTATTGTCATAGTTGAGTTGCGATGCATTGATATGCATGACATATGTTGGTTGTGATGCATGAGTGCATGATGGTTGATGCTCTAGGCTAGCCATGTGAGAGCCTTGCCATAGGCTAGAAATATGGTAGTGTTGCCAGTCACAGGCTGGAGTGTGATAACATAGGCCCCGCCACAGGATGAAAATATAGTAGTGTTGCCCATCACATGCTGGAGTGTGACTATTGCCCCACACGGGCTAGAACCTGGTTATGGTGTCTAGAGCTAAAAACCAGATGAATTTGGATCCAATGTATGACTGGTTGAGTCCGAAGTTATTAGATGTGTGTTACATGATTGCATAATGGCATCTACATTTAATTAGTTTGGTGGTTTGTTTTATTTAATAATATATTATACTTTAAAGATTATACGTTAAATTGCTATGTAAGAAGGTAAATTTTATGTACGGGATTCTTACGGGGCTATTGAGCTCATTATATCTGTTGAATTTTTTTTTACAGATTGAGGTGATTAATTTGATAGGATGGGATGGAGTGACATGCAGTTATTGAAATTAGTTGATAGATATAATTTTTTAATAAATTTTTCTAAATTATAGGAAAAACAATGAACTTATGTTTATGACACTAGTAGATGTTTACCCAGTTTACTTTAAATGTGATAATTGCTATTTCTTTAAATGAAAAACTTTTATGGAATATAGTGTGGATTGTTTATATCAGGCCTTGCATGGTCTCTAGGGCTTGCCTTAGGGTTCATGCGGCCATATCACGTGGCCGAATTAGATGGTGGATTTGGAGCTAACACCTTTTCCAGCTAGTGCAGGGGCTTCATGCAGCTGTAACCCACTCAGCAGCTTTTTGGTGGAACAGTCATCCCGATCCTACCGATGGTCCTCCACCCAATCCACTGGAAGCCACCAGCCTTCCACGATAGCCCAGCCATAAAAAGTTAAACTGACACCGTAGAGGGGAAGAGATAGGAGCCTACCCAAATCCCATCGGGCTCACTCATTATATCTAGTATTCTCTCACCACGACTCAACACCGCAACTACGATCCCCCACCCCTAGGGCTGTAAACGAACCGAGCCGAGCTGAATAATGACAAGCTCAAGCTCAGTTCATCAGTTTTTTAGTAGGCTCGAGCTCGGCTCAAATTTGGTTCGAGCTTTGATAATGAAGCTCGAGCTCAGTTCGAACTAAATTTATCAAGCTCGCGAGCGGCTCGAGCTCGATTCGTTAATTACTCGTTTAGCATGTTTGACGAGCTTTATTCGAGCTCGAGCTCGTTAAGCCTGTAATCGAGCTCGTTAAGCATACTTTAGTTTCAAAAGTTAACCTGTAGAAACTAATGCCATTCACTCAAAAGTATAACTAATGATACAGAAATAACAACTAGTATATATGACAACAAAAAACACCATAACAACTTAGTCCATGAACTATAAGAAGCACACCATAATAAATCAGTACTAGAAATGGCACCAAGTCCATTACAAGATGAAAATGACAAGAGTTACAAGAGTCAACATAATACAATTTTCCTCATAACAAATTAGTACAAGAAATGACAAGAAGTCCACTGCAAGATAAAAATTATAAAAGCTACAAGGGCCAAAGACAATACAGTCTTCCTCTTCATCTTCCTCAACTCTGCTCTCTCCTTTTCATGCCATGAAAACAAATATTTAGGAAGCAAGTCAGTGCATAAACTATGATTGCCCTGCAAAACCAAACACAACACACCAATTGAGCAACAATGAAGGCTTAATAATCAAGCATAAAATTCAGATTTCTAGAATAACCAATATTACTAGTCCATGATAAGAACCAGAAGTACAACTCTTCAATCACAATTAAGTCAGCTGAATATACTGAATCTCTTCCTTTTCCTTTTACATGCACATAACAATATCACAACATTAAATACATGCAGGATAGCAAGAAAACTATTCATTCAAATGAACACAATTAAATGAGCAGCAAAGTTAATATACTCACTTTTCCTTTTCTTTTGATCCCATAATGAGCACGCAGCCAATCTTGTGCACAAAGTAAAATTTGGACTATTTCTGTTCCCAAAGAGGCACGATATGGATCAATGACCCTACCACTAGCACTAAAAGCTGATTCGGAAGCCACTGTGGTTATTGGAATTGATAGCACATCACAAGCCATCTTTGACAAATCTTAAACTTCAAATTGTTCATCTTCCACCATACCAATGCATCAAAATCACTATCATCTTGACAAAGAACAACTCCTTCCTCCAAGTACACATCTAATTCTGACTTCACTTGCTCAACTGTATCAACATTTTTAATATAGTTAGAAAATTGTGCCCTTACTTTTCCTTTTCCTTTTCCAAGAACATTACTTGTACAACTAGAACTTTCTTTTTGAGTTTCACCTTGAACGTCTTTTTCAACAAGATTAGCTTTGTGATCCTCAATAAACTCGTTGTACAATATCCGTAATATCTCATGAACTGTGGTGATGTGCTTGGCAGCCTCAACTATAGAGTAAATCTCTGAAAACACCATTCAATCAATTTCATCTTGTTTCTTGGATCTAAAACTGCTGCTATAGAGATTAATAAGTTACAGTCACCCCAATATTTATCAAATTTCACCTTCATATTGTTAATCATGCCTACCATGTAAGCACCCTCACCCACATTTGCTTCATTTAACAACATTTTTTATGTTATAAAGTTCAGTGAGAAACAAGTTTGAAGTTGGATATTCACTACCTGAAATGAGGTGGGTCACTTCATTAAATTCTTCAAGAAATGAACAAACAACTTCAACCTTCTTCCAATCCTCCACACTTGGTAAAAAATTATAATTAGTATCCCTTTGTTGATACCTTGGAAAGACATCTTTAAACTCTAAGGCAGCTGATAACATCATGTATGTTGCATTCCACCTCGTACAACAATCCAACATAAGCTTCTTTGAAGATAGTTTCAGCTGCTTTGCAATTTCACTAAATGTATTAATCCGGCCCTCCGAAGCAGCTATATACTTTACTTTCACGCACATTGTAAATCACACCTTCAATCTCGGATAACCCATCTTGCACTAATAAATTCAAGATGTGCGCGCAGCATCTTACATGAAATAATTTTTCATCAAGCGGAAGATTCCTTTTGTAAGAGAGGTTTTCCTTTAATGTCCGAACAACCACATCATTGTATCCAGCATTATCAACTGTTACTGACCACACTTTAGTTTCAATTTCCCACTCAATCAAACACTTGTTTAGCACATCAGAAATGACAACACCGGTATGGGTGGAGGAACATCACAAAAATTCAGATTTTGCTTTTGCAAATGCCCACTGGAGTCCACATAATGACAAGTGACAACCATATACGAAATCTTTTGATCTGATTTCCACAAGTCTGTAGTCACACTGACCCTGTCCACATCCTTTAATGCTGCCATCACTTTTTCTTCTCCATTTCATAACTGGTTACACAGTCTTTCTTTGCAGTAGCACGACTAATTCTCTGATAATATGGAGTAGTTGTCTTCATCAACAAATTGAATAACTCATATTCTGCAAACAGAAATGGCAGCTCATGAACAATAATCATATGGGAAAGGATTTCTCTGATCTTCGCATGATCATACTTAAAATTTTGCACAGCATTCACGGTTTTCGACTCCGCTAAAATTATGGTGACACTAATATTTTTCTGCCCTTTCTCATCTATTTTCTTCCTCATACATCCCTTGAGGTGCCTAAGAAAATGCGTTGTAGCACCGGTCTTGTTCATTGTCAACCGATGTTTACAATGAATACACTCAGCCTTCACTGTCCCATCTAGAAGAGTAACCTCTTTAAAGTCAGTCCATGCTTTGGATGTACGCTTTCTTTTCTTTGGAGCATATGGATTACCCTCTTCTTCATCAATGGTGTCAGGTTGATTCACATCCTTGCTTTGATTTGCTTCAGTAGTATCATTTGCACTTGGTTGAACTTCTCCCAAAATAGGACTTGTGGCAGAATCCTGAGTTGATATGTTTATTGCTGACATTTTGTTGTTCTCTTTTAGCTAACAAAACTTGAAGAAAAATGAAAACCATGTAAATACACAATAGTTTTCAGTATTTAGGTAAAACAACAACAATAGGAATCAAAACAATTAATCCAAATCCCACATTGTGGAATACAAGCATTCTGAAACCTTCAGGTTATATTTTCTGCCTTATTGAAAATGATAAAGTAAATTTGGGTCATGGGTCAACCGGTTCGACCGGATAAACCGGTTTGATCAACCGGATGACGTCATAATTAATTTTTAATTTAATAATATAAAAACAATAAAATATAAATATTAAACTATAAAAAAATATGTTTGTTGTTGTCCATGAAGAGAGCTGAATGATAAAATAAACTCTCATGCCTAACTGAAAAACGATGGACATCTAATGGTTGATGGACAGAGTAGTTGGAAAATATGATAATGGAAGGGGCATGGGATTTAATCAACTAAAAAAAGAAATTTAGATATTTTTAATAGCACCTGAATAATTTATACAATTATAGGTAAAGAAATATAGTTGCTGGCCACATAAACAATTTAGTCATAATGGTTGAAGTTATCAATTTCATTGGGAAATGCATTAAGATTTCATACAAGGGAGATGACTGTGATATTACTGATCATTGAGGGCAATGCATCATGATATGTGAATAAGTTAAGAGCAATATCTACGTACCAACATAATTTCATTAAATAATAATTAATGAAAGTAGAGAGAAGCAAACAAACAGAAAAAGAAAATAAGATCATTTATTATTTTAAAATTGTACTAGTTATTTAAAGTTAAGACTTCTCATTGAATATTAAAAAATAGATTTCTTTTCGTTTCCCTATTCCATCATAATCTTTAACAAGAGAAACCACTCGTCTGCTACCGGAAGATAAAAAAAAAAAGTAAAAGAAACTAATAGACGAAGGCTTCTGACATGAGAAACAAGAAGAGAGAGCATAAAAAGAACAAGGAAAAAGACGAAGTACAAAGTTGGGCAGAAAAAAAAGTTAAAAGCAATCAAAAGATAGGAGAGGAAAAAGCATTGGGATAAAAAAATCAAAAAAAGGAGGAAGCATACCCGAGAGGAGAGGCAGAGGTAACGGCGAGGATGGGAACGAAGGAAGACAAAGGGGCAGACTTTGAGGTAACGATGAGGATGGGAATGAAGGAAGACAAAGGGGCAGACTATTTAAAAACCGTAAAAAATCTAACTCTAACTTTATTTTTTAAACCTAGAAGTCTAAAAAACGGGGTTGAACTGGTTCTTCAAAACCTGGCCGGTTTAATGGTATTATTATTAAGTTAACAGTTATAATATATAACCGAGCCTTAAACGAACATGTTCACGAGCCTCTATACGAACATGTTCGCGAGCTAACGAATCAAACTTTATTAAGCTTGAGCTCGGCTCGTTAATTTTTTCGAGCTCGAAATTGAGCTCGAGCTTGGCTCGTTTACCTTCACGAATGATTCCGAACGAGCTTTTTTCCGAACTGAGACCCGAATAGCTTGTGAGCGGCTTGGTTCGTTTACAGCCCTACCTGCCCCATCTCTCCTACTGTCTAGGATGATGGGGTGCAACGATACCTTCAAGAGATGCATCAGGAGGGAGACTTTTACCTAGCTGTAGAGATCAACTACCCTAAGAGCCTCTCTGACATGATGGCCCTAATAGACAAATATGCCAGTGTCGAAGAATCTAGAAAGATGGCCCGAGCCGAGCAATCCAACAAAAAGGAGACGAAGAGCTCTAAAAGAGCCAATCGGCTAGCCCTGTGAGTGTGATGCCCTTCCTAATAGTCCTACATCGGGAAATTGGAAGTTGGTTGTATGGTTTATAACCAGTTAAGAAAGATAGATAATTACCAATTGGATCCCTTTTGGGCTATGGTGGTCCAAGTTGGTGTGGATCTTGTCCGTCTTGCTTTCTTGTAACGAAAATGGTTTGCGGACCCGGATCGTTACAATATGGTATCAGAGTCATGCACCAGCCAGAAGTGCAAGAGCTAAATGCCACATAGGGCAAAGTGCTACATCCATAGGATGGGAGCCACCTTTTGAACCTGTGGGGGCCATCTCTAGAATTCTGCCTGCTTGATGATTGCGATCATGTACCCCTGGAGACGAGAACGTCACCTCTGTAATGGGGGTAGATTGTGATACCCCTCTCAATAGTTCTACATTGAAAATTGGGAGTTTGTTGTATCATTTATAACCAGTTAAGAAAGATGGACAAGTACCAATTAGATCCCTTTTGAGCTATAGTAGCCCAAGATGGTGTGGACCTTGTCCATCTTGCCTTCTTGTAACAAACAGGTTTGTGGGCCTGGATCGTTACAGCGACCTACCTCATCGCCATAGGGCTCCACCGCCAAGAAAGCATAACAAAAGCCCGACATGAAGCTTCAATCAATACACCCCCGAAGCAGCCCATAGAGCAGAACGTCCACCAGAGTTTTGACAACTATCCCCACCAAACCTATCGATGGCTGGTGTTGTTACTATGATTATCATGGTCGGCTCCTCCTAGGGACAGCCAAACGAAAAGGAGAACCGGCTTAAGAGGGCCCAATGCAAGGGGCTTGCCTTTTCAAATGAGGACCTCAAAGGGATACAGTACCCCCAGGATATGGAACTTGGATCACCTCTAAGCAATGAAGACCTCAAAGGGATACATATCCCCTGGATATGAAACTCGAATTACCTCCGAGCAATGAAGACCTTCAAGGAATACAGTACCCCAAAACATGGAACTAGATTAAACCCCAAGCATATTACTAGTGAAGTATGCCTAAACCGAGCCATTTTGGTCATTGTATTAAAACTTCACTCTTCGATTCAAATATTTCTTATTGAATAATAATCTCCCTTGAGTTGTGGATGAAAGGTAGGTCTCGCCAATATTTGACCTACGGGTCCCATTCTTCGAACCTTGGTTGGGCCAAGTAAAATTTTCTTCGTACCTCAGCATAGCCGAGCAACTTTCTTCTAACCTTGGTTAGGCCAAATAAAATTTTCTCCATACCTTAGCACAGCTAAGCAACTTTCTTCAAACCTTGGCTGGACCAAGTAAAATTTTTCTGTACCTCAGCATGGCCAAGGAACTTTCTTCGAACCTTGGCTGGCCCAAGTAAAACTTTCTACGTACCTTGGCATAGCCGAGCTTTCTCCATACCTCAGCACGGCCGAATAACTTTCTTTGTACCTTAGCTGGGCCAAGTAAATCTTTCTCTGAATCTCGGCAGGGCCAAACAACATTCTTCGTATCTTGGCAAGGCCAAGTAAAAGATCCTTCGGGCCTCGGCACAGTCGACCGAAGTTTTCTCCGAAGCCCAGCGAGACCGATCAGAGTTATCCAAGACTTAGCACGGCTAAGCATTTATTCTTTCAAACTTCGGCACAGCTGATCGGATTATTTTATAACTTAGCAAGTCTAAGTATTCATTATGCCTCGGTCGGCCCGAGAAAACTAACTTCGGCATGTTCGAACCAAGATTGTACCTCACAAGCCCGAGAGAATCTATTTGTCATGCTACCTAACTAGCTAAAGCGACAAACATTTAGCAAAAAGAATGTACAATTGAAAACAAAAATTTCATTCATTTAGAATATTATTTTACAAGATATTACAAGTGTATGACAACATAAAAAATGTAAGAAAATTTTACACGAATAAGAGAAAAAGGCTGACTATAGAGGGGCACTTGGCACTTGACATGGGCACTTGACACGAGAAATGAAACTCTTCGATAGGCCAATCAATATAATCGGACGGCAAACCCATATTGAGAATAGAGCTCATTGATTGATTAGCCGAAGCCATAAAACGACTCTACTCTTTATGCCCAAACCTACGCTTCGGACTAGGAAGTGGGGGGCATGTGATGCGAAAGAAAATTACCATCGCATCAATAAACATGCCGAACAACAAAGATCAAGTTGACAAAGGTCGAGTTATCTTCAATTGGCTGATCAAGCCACGTTTAAACTAACTGACTAGGCTACAGTCCAATAAACAACAAGAGTCAGTCTTAGCATCGACGCCAGAGTCGGCCTTCTCACCGACTCTAGAGTTAGTACTGACACCATCGTTGGTCTCGATGCCGATGCCAGAGTCGATCTCCGAACCTCAGTAGGGCCGAGCTATCTCAGAACCTTGGTTGGCCAAGCTATCTCCATACCTCGCCAAAATCGATTTTCATTCCTTCAACGTAAGTGCCATTGCTACATGCTGGATATTTCAGAGGATGAACCATCCCGATCGCAAGGATTGCGGAGTGAGCTTCCCAAAACAGGAACAGAAGCCAAATACAGCACTCTATCCATGATCAAGAGGATTTTAAATTTTCAATAAAGCATCCGTCAGCTTTATCAACTGCGGATCCCCATAACCGATGGGATTCCGATCTTATCAGATGCCAACTCCCTAAAACGTGTCCAAAAATTAGGTAACGGCTCACCTCATCAGCAGCGCAGAAATACCAAGTCTCAAAATGCCCCAGGTACACTTTTGAAAGCAATCTAAACCCCAAAAAAAACTCTAGCAAAGGCCATTGCTTCTGAGAAATCATTTTAAGGAGGGAGATCCTTCTGCTAGAGCCTTCTCCTCTCATCTGATTGCTGAAGATTTTCACTGACTTAGGTGTTAAAGGATCTTTCGCAGGGATCACTCCCGTGCGTCTTGCGTAAATGCTGCTTTGCAATCTATTTGGATGAAAGAGCGCTATCCGAATCTAAACGTGCATCATTTCCAAGCTGAAGAACGAGTTTCAGCCGCATGAGATACGAATGTGGGCTAACTTGCATGCTTATCCTTGAGATCCAATGACATCAATAGAGTGGAGCATGATGAAACAAGCGAGACAGGGAAGAAAAAGGGATGGTAGTAGGTGGTTTCCTTATGACTAGAGTCAACAACGGCAATTAATGAAGCAACCAAGGTTGGGAGAGAGACCTATGAACTTAATAAAATTAGTGACTTGATAGAGCGGAGAGGAGTACAGTAGTCAATCATTGCAAGGGAAGTGGATGAACAAAAAAAACTAAGGAAGAAGGGGATTAAGTAAGAGAAGGATTAGATTTTGAGGGGTATCTTGCATGCCTGTGGTTCGTTGATAACTTTTCATTCTCAACCAATCCCATTAAGCTTTGGCAAAAACCATGATAACCAGATTCCTTTTGGTTGGGTAGCTTAGCTCGATCGAGTTGATAATTAAACAGACAATATGTGTAACCCAACATCAGTTGTATATTAGGAAGATCTTAAATACTTGTACAGAATCAAAGTACCTAGATAACACCTTTAAGCTAGTTTTTTGGGTGAGATCCTAGATCAACATAAATAGTATTAAAGCAAACCTAATATATGGACCATATAAACCAATAATACTACAATTAGGGTTTTAATGGGTTCATAATGGCCTAATCATGTTGTATGTGTTTGGATTTGAATAATATAGATTGGTGGAGGATGTGAGAGGCCATACTTGCGTAAGTTTAGTCCTACATCGATTATATGCTAAAACAAATTTAACTACTCATATAGAGATAAGAAACCCAAATAATAGATTCTTGGTCAAGAACCAAACCAAATCTATGTTGTTGGGTCGATTTGGCTTAGGTTCTAAAGAGGATTGGGTTGATTACAATTTAGTTTTTTGAAACCTAGTTAGATTGGATTAGGTGTAGGTTATGCGGTCAAGAAACTGGCTCAAACTAATCCATCTTTAGTATATTTGTATATGTATCATATAATATATAGTACATATAATATAATACCTGCTATCACCCTTAGGTCAACAATTCCTCTACTTGATATGCACCCCGCGCAGGTCCTTCCAGCATATAAATAGTACTACCTCCTTATTTCTTCCCCTTTTATGAGTACTAAATTAAAGTTGTTTTTTAAGAGGAACATCTAGTGCAAATCAATTTTCCTTTTAAATTTATAGGATTTTTTAAATTTTTGGCTTTTCGAGTAAACTATCATTTTGAAGGCATAATTTGTGTTACATAGCGTGTTTGGAATGTAAGAGGGACTTTTTTGAAAGTTCAATTTGATTCTACAAGTTTTTATTATGAGTTTTTGCTAGTTTGATTATTAGAAGGTCAAAGTTGACTTTAGAGCTTAGAACAAGAATCTTATTTAATGGGTCATTTTAATTAGGAGAGTTTTAAATTATTTTATATTTAACATATTGCGTAGCTGTACGGTATTGGTTAGAATGTTTTACTAGTTTTCTTCTTAATTTAAGAATTGTTTAGATTCCTGCCCATGCCTGAAGGAAAGAAAGTCAAACTTTTTGAGCGTCAAGCATCAAGTGTATTAAAATTTTAAAAATGTCCATATTTTCAAATTAAAAAGAAGCCAAAGAAAAGAAATATTTTAAATATAACAATTATATATTATATAAAAATTAATAATTAATTATATTATTTTTTACAATATGAAACAAATTATTAATAATATTATATAAAATATATAATTAACATAGTAATGGAATATATTATAGATGTACTACAATTATTATAATTATATATTATAAAAAATTTATACAATATTATAATCTAATATAAATAATTATTTAAAAATATTATGAAAATTAATATTTATAAATGTAATATACGTAATATTATTATACATAAATAATTATTATAATTTTTAACCCAATTAAATAAATTTTATTCTATAGGATTCTGATGATAATAATAATTGTATCTTATTGTATTAGCAAAAAATATTAAATAATATAATATTAACAATAATAAAATTTAATGATAATATAATAATATTGATCACGCTATATAGTATAATAAATAATATATAATAATAATAATAATAATAATAATAATAATAATAATAATGACAACCATATATATTTGTTGCATTAACAAAAAATATTAATATATTGATAATATAAAATATATATTATATTCGTAATATACACTATATATTATATTATAAAATAAATACAATATAAAATATTTAATAATATATTAGTTATATGATAAATTTATATATTATTATACAATATTAAATTTTAATAATATATTGTATAAAATACTATAATTATTATAATAACAAATATATAATTTAATTATATTAAAAATATAATTTAACATAATAATTTTTATTATTTATATTCATAATAAAGACGATGCGATATTGCCATCTTCAAAGATTCCACAAGTCGCAACCTTCCCAAATGTCTTCCCTATCCCCTCTCAATTTTCATTAATTTGCATATTCACTTATTTTCTAATGAATAAATATCTTTGCCCATCTGTTGTGAGCAAGCATGACAGCCATAGAAGAAAAAATAAATAATAAGAACCAACCAGGATTGGAACCTTAACCTCTTCAAATTCATCAAAGATGAAGTGTAAGGTCAATTTCACTTTTCTGATCATCCTCATCATTTTTTGTCCCATTTTCATCCTGTTGAAAACTTCCATCCATGTTTCTTGAGGTTGATGGCCCTCCTATGGTTGCCTGCGTTGCATCTATCTCCACTCTTGATTGTGAATCATGTTGAGGGTGATAATTTATTTGCCTCATTGTAGACATTTGATCCTCCTCGCTCCTGGGTATTGCTCCGTTAATGCAAGAAGAACTCATAGTAGAATACCCAGAAAATAACCCTTGTCCAAGCCTGATGCTGCTTCATTGGCATTGCAGAAGGGGGGCATGTAGTAAGGATGGTAATAACCATAAGTAGTCATAGCTTGGGATGGCATGGACAACGTACTACCATGAGGCAGTGGGGGTAAAGGAATTTGCACGTTAAAGAGCTGAAATCTTTTGGCAACTTCTCGCTCTCTTTGATGTCCATTTTGATGGCCTCCCAAAGCTTGTTTGCTTGTGAAAGCCTTATCGCAATATTGACACATATAAAGTTTTCTGCTCTCTTTTTTTGGTGATTTTTGCTCAGTTGATGATACCTCTTGTTCCGTTGATATGTCATTCGCTTCTTCATTGCCGATGTCTCCCATTCCTGCAATTAAAAAAAATAAAAATAAAATAAAAATAATTACTTCAAATAACATAATTATGTAAAAATGTCTGATAAGATATAAAAAATGCTATTCCTCGATCTTATGTGCTACCACACATGCCTATCAACAAGAATCTTTAGTCAAATGATAATTAGAAAACAAGAGGATGAGACATGACATTCACTCTATCAAAAGAATATACTAAAAAAATTAATTAAGATATTGAAATATTACTACGAGACCGATGGAGCATTGGAGAAGGATTGAAGAAAAATGACTTGAATTTGGAGGTAATATGTAGTGATAAAGTTCTTTTATAGATGGGGGATGATATATAACAAACTGTGAATATTGGATAAATATCCTCTCTTGTTACATATCGTAGCTAGAAGAAGTCTATATCTTGAAAATATTTTCTAATTAAAGGAGGAAATCTTCAAATAGTTATGAGCATAATCTATGACAACTTCTTTCTATAAATAATAGTCTCCTACTCATTACGCATTTCTAAAACAAATATTTTATTAACTATCTTTTTTTATCTCACATTTAATTTAGAAAAAAAAAATAGCTTCCAATTGTTGATTGTAGTGGCAAAAAGAAGTATTAAAAAGAAGTAGAAACAGCATATGGATAGTTTTAAGTCACTTGTTGCTCCTAAAGAAAGCTAATTAAACTTTAACATATAAAGCAAAGTATTTCATATCAAATACATGTTTCATTTTTCATCAATATCCAAGTGCCTGATACATTGAATTGAGTATGCTCATTGATATACTCAACAAACTAAGAACTAGAAAAGGAAAATAATAAATGATTATACATATCGATCTAATAAAAGGGAAGATATAAAGAAATTAATGATTGTATTCAACATTCATTTAAGAGTCATCTAACTAAAAAAACTTTCATATAAAATCTTGAAAACTAGATACACTATCTTGAGCACTCGATTCACTTCTAAGATGATTACTATATAACCTTTTTTCCACCAAGAATAGTAAATGTATCAAATTGATTCTTGGATAGATTATCCAAAAAAAAAAATCTATGACTTTTAATACCCTAAGAATGAACAGATAATTGTTTCCTTTATAGTCAAGTAAGACATTAATAGGAGAACTAGCAAATAGGCACATACAATGTATCTTCATAAAATAATGATAATTAAAATAAGATAAAAAATTATATTTATATTTATTTTTTAAATTCATTAGTTGATGTACAAATGAAAATATAAAAAAATAAAAATAAAATATAAAAGTAGGATAAAAGAAAACATACAAGAAAAGAAAAACTTATTCCATACAATAACAAAATAAGAAAAGAAAATGTGGAGAAGGATAACAATGGACCAATTAAAAAATATAATAGAAAATTAAAATAAATGCAAGAAATTAAATTAATTTAGATTTTTTTAAAAAAGAAGCTTAAAAAATCTTAAAACAAAAGCATATATATTAAACTAAAAGCACAAAATAATCCAAAAAGCCAAAAATACAAAAATAAAATAAAATCAGATGAAATATACAAAAAATTAGAAATAATATAAATTATATAAAAATAAAAATCTAATTAGTAATAAAAAAAATAATTTATAACTTTAAGTAGGATAGTTAAAGATATCAAATAAATATAAATCTAGGTAAATGATAATTTAAGATTTTATTTCATATATAAATAGCAATAAAAATTACAAGTAAAAAAAAAAAAGATAAAATTAAAACTCATCATAAATTAAAACTCTATCTCACTCTCATCATAAATTGACACTCTTTTCTCCTACAACCCTACCATATTTTTCTGTCGCTCTCTTTTCTTTCCTTGCCTTATCCGCAAGCTAAGCTCAAATTCAATTATTGATCTCAAAAAAAATTATCCAAGCCTTTCTTAGTATAAAAAATTAGGATTTTATCCAAAAAGGCTTGTTAAAAAGGTATTATTTAGATTTATTGTTGATCCTAATCTACCTAATGCATAATTTATCTAAAATGCATAGTTAGGACTTTATCTAAAAATGCTAGTTAAAAAAATATTATTTAGATTTATTGTTGATCCTAATCTACCTAATGCATAGTTAATATAGGAACCTTAATTTAAATCTAATCAAATCCAGTCATAACTTAACACTATTGATCATGTAATCATGTACTATCTGATGATGGGTGTGGCCACCTTTTGCTACTCTCATATTTACCTCTTCCCTTCATGGTAACCTACACATTGGTAGTAGTAATGATAAAAGTTATATGCTATTAGATTTGGCACCTGAGCCTTAAAATAAAGTGGAGTTAGAAGCAAGGCCATTTAAGAGAGCGTTTCCATTTTACACTATTGAAGCTTGAGTAAGTACTTCAAATCCCCAATCTATTGAATATTAATTAAAATTTAAGCAGTTATACCAAAATGTCTCCAACCCAAAATAATGACTTAGGTCAGTTATTTCAATTATAGAATGTCAAGAGATTTGTCAACATGTATAGTGAATTTTCTAATTAGAAATCTATCATCCATTTATAAATAAAAGATGTTATTTGAAATGATATATTTTTTAATTTATAACGCATATATAATGTCTTATGCTATTTTTTTTCGCTTGGTGATGTGTCCCAAGAAGCAGAATAATATTCCGCATTGTTCTTGGAGCCAAGTAATAAACTTAACGGTTCAGTTCCGGCCTCGGATTCCGCCTCAGTCTCGGCTTCGAGTCCCGCTTCAACTTCGGCTTTGAATCTAGCCTCAGCCTCGGACCCCGCCCTAGCCTCGGCCTCGAGCCCCGCCTCGAGGTTCCACCTCGACCTCGGTTTTGGCCTTGGCCTCAAATTTCGTATTACACACTCTCTACCCTCGTGGAGTCAACTTCGAATATCGGGCGTAGTGATTTAAAACACCAACTACAGCATGGCTTGCCCGCCTGTTATTGCCGGAATCGCGGACAGTTACCAACATACCATGCAGTTACTAGTATTTACGACGCTCGCTCAGCAACTGCGTACCCATCCGCAGTTCACATAGCTAATCCTAACAAAAGAAGGGATTCGACAGTTCTATCTACAAGGGGTAGGAGGGACCCTCGGACAGGTATAAAAAGGACCCTAGCTCGCAACGAGAGGGGGACGAAATCTCTACTCATTTTTAAATACCTGTTACTCAAATCGCTTGAGCGTCGGAGGGTCCTAACCAGATCGGAGGGTCCCAACTGGAACCACCGGTCCGAAACTTTTCTTGTAGGTTTTCGATTGAAGGAGGCTAGGGATGGCAATTTTCCGTTTGGTCGTTTACTCGGCCGGTACCGTTTTTAACGGATCGGGGAATCCCCGGTTTAAACGGGTTAACGGGTAACGGTGATTTTTTGTTAACAGCTAAACGGGTAAACGGCTCGGGGATGGTATTCAATGCCCCATCCCCGTCCCCGTTAGCCTTAATATAATATATTTAAATTTTAAATATTATATTATATTATATTCAAAAAATAAAAAATATATTATATGAAATGCCCCATCCGCCATCCCCGTTTACCCATTTTCGTCCCCGTCTCTTGCTTTTCCTTCTTTCATACAAGTAACGCAACCGTCTCGATCCTGCTCTTCTTTCTAATATGAAGTTTTGAAGAATCTGAACATCAAACCAGATAGCTCCATCATCTACTTCGCCAATCGCTGCCCTATCGACGCCCTCCAACATCTTTATCTTTTTTTGGTATGCTCATCTTTATCCTTTATTTTTAAAGAAAGATATCTCTGTTTTAAAATTTGAATGTATTCTTTTTTTACGATTATTGCTTATTGTTTGCAACCAAGTTATATATATATATATTTTTTTTTTTTGCAGATTATTCTTTTTGAAATGCAATTAGAATGTGATTGATCATTTCCTATCTAGTTTATTATTTTGTTAAAGCTAATATGCATTTATTAATAGGCCTAAATCAAACTATTTCAAAAGTCAAAGAATCTCTTATATGTATCAATATCATCATTTCATTATTCTCGATTGTACTCTATCTTATCCTAACTAATTTAATTTTTTAAATTTTATTTTTATGTAAACGGGCAAAGGGGTACCCACTGGGTATCCGTTTGCCCGGCCGGGTATCCCCGTCTTCGCCCCGTTAACTATAACGGCTTAATGGGGCGGGGAAGGGGATGTTTTTTTTAACGGGGACGGGGAACGGTATAGACCGCTCCGGACATCCCCGGGCCATTGTCATCCCTAAAGGAGGCAGTCTCATCATTCCTCTGAAGGTCCGAGAAGCTTATTTCTCACCCGAGGCATTTTAGAGTGATTTGGCAGCAACACTTAGCACATACAAAGGTGAACCAATACCACTAGTAAAATAATTTTGTCCTCAATCCTAATTCAAACTTTTTTACCGTCATGCAGAAGTATTTTAACAATGCAAAAAAAAAAAAAAAAAATAAATGTAATAGGTTAAGTTTGCATAGAGCAAAGCACATATTTGTCATACATTTAGTGTGTTTATAAATATAAAACTTACCCTCTGTGTCTTCATCCGTGGGTGTTTGTAAGCAAAGACGATTCATTCTGCAACTCACGTAGAAAGCACTTTGTTATTAAACTCTAAATCTTAAAAATTAAAAATTTTAAAAATTTTAAAATTTTAAAATCTAAAATTAAAAATCTAAATTTTAAAAAATTTAATGATAACAGCATCAAAGGTGACATGTTTTTGCACATCGAAAGTGACATTTTTTTTTCAAATAAAATAAAATCCAAAATTTTAACGAATGATAACAATAAATAAAATAAAATTCAATATTTTAAATTTTTAACGATAACAGCAGTTTTAACACATATATATACTTCTTCTTCTTCCCTTCGCTGCTTCTTCTTCTTCCCTTCGCTGCATGCTTATCACGTAAAAGATAACTATTTTTGAATGCAAACCCTTGCACATCAAAAGTGACGTCCTCTCAACAACAGTAAAACCTTACATAATTTTTTTTTTCTTTTTTGTTTTTTCCTCTCAACCACCGTAAAATCATACATAATCCCTACCACCGTACGTAAAACCATACTAATCCCTACCATCTTGCTCTCTACCACCGAGAGAGAGGAAGCCTAGAAGATCGCATCTTGCCTCTTCCCCCAAGTGATATTAGAGTTTTGACGATAGATTTAAAGGTTAGATGGAACAAAGTTACCTAATATCTTCGTTTGCCATGCTATATGCTTGCCCAAAAGTTCTTCTGCTCTTTGTTGGTAGTTTTCGCGTCGGACGCGCCATTGCGGCCACCCACCCTTAAAAACCCAAGGCTTGCAGCACCACCACCATCGAAAACGGAGCCGGTTGGAATTCGATTAAAAATTTATCTAATTTTCATCTCTATTAGCTTTATCTTATATATTTAAGCCTCGCACGTACGCTTAAGCTATTGTCTTATATATCCGATAATATTGGATTGTACCATCCTAATCTCACCAAACTACTTAATTCCCCAGTTAGTTATTATTCCATTCTAACTAGAACCGCAACCATGTAGGGTTCAAATTGGATCGTTTTTTTGATCGATCTAATTTTATATTCGCTCTTAATTAAGTTTGGACACAGATCTAGTTTATTTACTGAAAAAAACATGTTGGATCACGTACATTAGGTTGAATTGGATTGAGTTTATGAAAAAAAAATATTGATCCAATAAGTCATCTGAGTCTCTTTAAATCTACTCAAAATATATATTTGTGTCGAGCATCTAAATTCTTTATTATTGCTAAATATAATAATAGTAATTTAATATAATTTTATTAAAATTTTAAATACTCAATTTATCAAAGTTTTTTTCAACTACATAAGATCGGGTACCTAAATTTGCTTTATCCTCTGCTGTATTTAAGATCAAATCGTTATTTAAAATTATAGAGCAGAAGACTTAATAGTTAAGAATTAATCAAGGAATAGACTTATTCTCGGAGTCCCCAACTTGAATTCTAAAAATCAAATTTAAGTTGTCGAGTTGGATATGGGTTCCGGGAAAAACTAGAAGATAAAGTCGTATTTCCCATCCTGAATTCTAATCTGAAATCAAATTTATATTATCGAGCTGTGGACTTGTGATTCGAGATGAAGACGTACGGTATTTGTTGGACCGATGTAAGAAAAGTGGCTCCGTGGGAAAATGAATCATAAGACCAAAGGTTGTTTTCAGTGATACTTCATTCCTTGCATTGATTCATAATCGAGTTGAAAATACTTCATTCCTTGCATTAATTCATAATAATACTTGCATGCGAATTGAATGTTGTTTGACTCATGATGTTAAGAGACATTTTGTTATATATGTTGATGGGTGATATTCAAAATTATATTATGTTTATTTGTTTAGACATAAAAGTGAGTAGTTTGAAAAATTAAAACTTATAAAGAAAAGTAGAGAAATAATAGAAAATAACATTAAAATGCTAAAATCGATCTGATAGCGAGGGTGAGCATGCTCCTACTAAAATAAAAGAGTTATGTGAAATATGGAATCACACATCAAGTAACACCATACATGCATCTCAATTCAATGGTCTAGTTTGTTGAATTTATAGGATGGAGCTCTACATTCTTACTTATCATATTCTTAATAGATTCTTCATAAAAGTCTCACAAAACTTTCTAAGAATAATGGTAAAATATATAGAAAGCCTTGTTATAGAAAAAAAATTGATCCTAAGACAATGGTCACATGTTTGTTAGATTCTTTGGGAAGTTATTTATAGATTTTTAGTTATTAATTCTGAAATTCTAAAAACTTAAAAATACCATTATTGAAGCATGCGATGTTGTTTTGTTCAAAAATAATTTTTCACTGAACAAAAAATTTCAAAATCAACTCACGACTACTCTTCTGGTTTGAATAAAGCTGATTGTATGGGGAACTGAACACATACATAACTTTATTTTTAAATAATTTTATTATTTTATTTATATTTTATATATTTATTAAAATTTATTTAAAAAATTTATTTTATTTAAATATTAATATTTTATTATTAATATGACATAAATATCATTTACTTATTAATAAATAAATATTACTTAAATAAATAAAATTTATCAAAAATAAAATTATTATTAAAAATGTATTATTAATAATATATACTGCTAATATAAATATTATTAAATTAAAATATTTATGTAATTAAATAATACTTAATTTATTTAAAAACATGTTGGATCAGATTAGATTAGATTAAATTGAATTGAGTTTATGAAAAAAAATATAGATGCAATAAGTCATTTGAGTCTCTTCAAATCTAACTCAAAATATTATATTTGATCAAGCATTTAAATTTTTTTTATTACTAAAATATAATAATTAATAATCCAACATAGTTTTATTAGAAAATTTAAATAAGATTAAAAAATAATTTAAACTTATGCAATAAGGATTTATTAAAAATAAATAATAATTAAATACAAACATTTAGATATAATTAAAAAAATAAGTTGTTATAAAGTAGAAGGCTTATAGTTAAGAATCAAGGAATAGACTTATGCTCGGAGTCCCCAATCTGAATTCTAAAATCAAATTTATGTTATCGAGTTGGACATGGGTTCCAGGGAAAACTAGAAGAAAAAGTCAACGAAGAGCTCCTTGTTTTGAAAAAACAAAAGATATGGGATTGTATCAAAAACAAATCTGATTATATTTCGTTGATTCTTAATATTCAAAATACGTTACGTTTGTTTGATATTTTTGAAAACTATTTTCGATTTTTGAAGCATTTTCGAAGTAATAAAGTTTTCGAGAGAACGAATCGTATGAAAAAAAGCTACAAAAAGAAGAAGAGGTGAAGCCATGAGTTTCAAATTTTGAGTAAGAATGATAAAATTTAAAAAATATATAAATCTAAAAAAACATTGCTACGACGTTCATTTGAATCAAAATTTTTTTTTTTATTTTCTTATTTTTCAAAATAAAATAATTTAAGCCAAATGGCTGTACTCGCGTGTAGTCATCACGAATACGGTATATGTATTTCCCACCTTGAATTCTAATCTGAAATCAAATTTTATATTATCGAGCTGCGGACTTGCGTTCGGAAAAAACTAGAAGACGAGCCGTGGAAAACGAGGAGACTTACTCTCGGTGCCCGGCAGCCGGAGGGACTCCGTTTCCCGTAGGATTCGGGATGAAGACGGTATTTGTTGGACCGATGTAAGAAAAGTGGCGGAAAATGAATCATAAGACCAAAGGTTGTTTCAGTGATACTTCATTCCTTGCATTGATTCATAATCGAGTTGAAAGTGATACTTCATTCCTTGCATTAATTCATAATATACTTGCATGCAAATTGAATGTTGTTTTGACTCATGATGTTAAGAAACATTTTGTTATGTTGATGGATGATTATTCAAAATTCTATTATTGTTATAATATTGCTAATAAAATAGATGTCCATTGATATTCTAAGGGAAGGTTATGTCAAGTTATAAATGTTCATTGGTATTCCAAGAAGGTTT
>UESW01002372.1:175898-210021 GCA_900491605.1 Calamus simplicifolius | reverse complement strand
AATAGATGTGCATCACTCGTTTTTTTTGGTGAAATAGGCCTCCTCATCGACGACAAGTGATTGGATGTCTGCTGAAAAAACACATCAACAATGAGCACTTTCAATGTCTGCTGAAAAAACACATCAACAATGAGCACTTTCAATCATGACGCTACAGGGCCTCCTAAATGAATGAGAATATTGGGCTCCAGAAATTTTTGATGGTTGAGCATGCTTCAATGTTTCCAAACTAACAAAAAACTTTTTATTACGCTTTGATTTATCATAAAAGTTCACTGGGTTATTAAACAAAACCATTCATCATGAAAATGCTCAGCGATAATCCAAAAGAGAAACAGAGCAATGCAACATAAATCAGCATATATGGGCCATAAGCTTTAAACTTCTTATTACAAGCACTGGACATTGATCAATACCAGGGGTGCAGCACATGATCCTCCAACACAAAAGAGAATGGCTTTACTTGGTGACGCAGAGATCTAGTTGATTTGAATTTACCTTCTGTGATTTTGCCAGCCTAGTATAATGATTTGGATGCAAACGCATTAACAGTAGGTAAGAAGACAATTTTATAGAGATGAAACTGATCAAATAATCTATCACAATATAGAAGGACATATTTTTCAACTTCTTCAACCAACAGTTATCCTACAAATTTTTGGCAGTGTCCAACATTCCCCAACCTCAACTTTCAGCAGAACAGATCAAAGCCTGGACTTTCATGGCAGCGTGTAGCAAAATAATTGTAGCATAGGAATTTATGGCAAACTTAAGTAGTTTGACGAATACATCTGGATTTGCAAAGTTCAAGTACATAAAATTTGGTTGGGGACAATGTGATCATGTTGTATATCATTACTATAACATATATACGAATAGTCCAGTTAGGTTGGGGACAATGTGATCTAAAAGAACCAAATATAGAAAGAACCACAGATAACCAAATGAAGTAAGTGTTCATGCATTACCCTTTGGAGGTCTTCTCGTGCGTCCACCAGTGGCCTGAGTTAAAAACGATCACATTGGCATCTTCAAACTTAGAAGATGACTTCTCCATCAGATCAAGTCGAAGCGTCTCCCTGCTTCATCCCTTTGCATCCACTGCTTCCCATGGTTGCACGAGAAATGGCAATCGAAAGAACTCGATCGAACATTCATAATCCTATACTTCCAAAGTAGGAAAACAAATTAATAAACCTAAATCTACCACCACATGGCAATATGGAATGCAATAAATCTTTCATCTTATAATAATGTTGAGCAAATGTACGTATGAACATGCTTACAATGAATCTAATGGCGTAGGAGTTATCGGTTCGGAACTCCGTTCTGCGAGATATCTCGAGTGCCCGTCGAGGGTCTCTCAGAGAGTTTCTTAGGATGCAGACCAGGGACTCCCACATATTCCGGTTCAGCGAATCCCCGGCAAACACCAGCCTCTTTCCCCTCAACAGTTCCAGCATTCTCTTCCCTTCCAGCCTAAGAACATGAATTTCAAAGCTGATGAGAAAAATTCAAGCTGCTGTGAGGAAAACACTCATTCAAAATCTCCATCCTGATTTCAAGCAGTGCAATTCTCAGCAGTTGAAATATAAGAGTAACTGCCCAGATGACAAATTCAGCAGTAATTCAATGAAAGAACCAAAATTTACACATTTCCACCTCCAACTTCTAAAGGAAATATCGAAAGAAAAAACTTTTTTCCCCCCTTTTTTTGGCCAAAACTCCTTGCAAGAACTGTGTATAGTTCTGAAGACATTGTTTTCCCAAGCTAAGAAAGAGTCCACATTAATCAAACGGATTACAAGAAAGACTAGGAGATCGATACTAGCATGAGAAAGAAAGGCAAGAACGCAAACGGCACCAACGCCAGAATTCAATGCAAGAAATCAAGAAAATGGAGGAGTTTGTATCATTATGAATTAGGATGTACCATGTTTATTGGAGTGATAAATATTGACTCAGATTTAATATTTATTGGCTGGTATGGATGTCACACAGATACTAATCCCTACACAAAACTGATAACCGGCTAGCACAGTAAATTTAACATGATGAAGTTTGATATGTGAACAATTTTAATTCATGCTAAAATGTTTTTGTCATGTATAGCATTCATTGTTCTTTCTCTTTGTTTTGGAAAAAAAAAAACCTCTAATAGTGCTAACATCATGTTCATAATTGGTATGAAATTTAGGAGTTGAGATGATTATGTAATTCCAAATCTCTAATATTTGATTCAAGATGGATTTGTGTTCATGTTTTCTATAAAGTATGGAAGGGTGTGATGTTAACATAGAAAGTCTAGTGCTATTGTATAAATGTGTGTTCTGAATTCTTCTATTAATGTTAATGGTTCCATTATCATATCGACTCTGAACGAGGAGCAGTATGTGATGGAGATGTTTGTGTTGAAGGATTGCCATGATTATGGTCATTCGAGACTGAGGTTCATCACTTATCTCAGATTTCTCATGAGGTTCATCACTTGTCTCAGATTTCTCATGCTGATCAGGCAACCTCCCTGCTTTGGAGGGTGAATCTTCTGCTGATATCCACATGGCTTCTGGATTCCTTAAGTAGGGAAAGAGAACAGAAGGGTCCGGAACAGAGAACGCAGGCAAGGTATAGTTATAGTAACCCATGAATGGTGATCAAATTTGCAAGTTGAACCATACTTGCAGATTCCATACATAGTGTAAAGGTGCACACAGTCTGGCCCTTAGTGGTCAAGCCATGAGAACAAGAAAAGAATAGTCAGATATTTGCAGTCCGGTAGATAATGATGTTGGAAAAAGTAATGGAAAAATAAAAAATAAGAATCTAACTTACTGGTCTTAGAGGAAGCCCAAGGGGTCCAACTGTGCACATAGCTACCTGGTTCCTCTCTTTGGGGTGATGGTACTTGCAAGATGTTCCATATTTGCAGCTCCCAGTTTTCATGTAGTATTGGCATTCTGGCTGATCAGGCCTTTCAGGAAAATTTACTGGGGTGCTGGAACCTAATGGTGCATGATGCTTGGGGTTGGTAATCTGATTAGGCCCAACTAATTTGAGATTAAGGTTTTGTTAATTACTAGAAATGTGCCTAACTTGCTAGATTCCAGTTCCTTTCAAGTAATCAAAAGTAAAATCAAGTCTAGCTGCAGGAATAATTAATTTCCATGCTGCCTATATTCTGTCAGCTACAACATGCACACAAATGAAAAACAAAAGCAAAGCACGAAAGTCAAATGCTTCTTCTGTAGCACTTCCTCCCCTTTGCCAGCATTTTAGTTCATGATTTCTGTTTCTCTAAGTGAGTTCGTGCAAAAGAAATGGATGCAATACAACAATTTAACAATAAATTAATGCTCAAACCTGTGAGATAAGCACTTGAACAACTTGGTTACCTAAAGCAGGAGGAGGAGAAGATTCCGGTGCGAACGTGAGAAATTGGATCACTCAGAAAGATTTACAGCAAGAAATGCTTATCAAGCAGGTGAAGAGACATTTTGAAGATATTTATACTGCCTTGTATCAAACCATTGAAATGTACAATAAACTTCAAATGACTTGAACCATCTAACCATCCTACAAATGAAAAAGAAGGGGGCAAAAAAGAAAGAAAAGAAAAGTTGGAAATGAAATGTCCTATATAAAATGCCTTAAGTATTTCCACAAAGGCCATGCTTCGAGTCAACTTGATTTCTTAGCAGTGAACCATCAATATGACCAGAGACTCAATGTGAATTTCAATTATTGCTTTAAGAGTACAATAATGCATTGAGAAAGATGTTTGCTGGAACAAATGACATACGTACTTATCTTTAGGGCATTATGCCTGTACTATAAAAATCTAATGTTTCAATGATTCAAAGCATGCTCCATGGCCATCCCTTGACGGCAAATAAGAATATACTGGTACACAATCAAGAAGCCTCAGAACAAAGCAAAAATGATAACAGGCTGTGAAAAGAAAGAGTAGGATGGTTTGCCTCAGGCATACGCTCATCTATGAATAGTCAAAGAGGGCCTACTTAAAATCAGGCTTCTCTGGGTAAGTGCAGCCTAACCTTTGTATTATAACATTTGCTGCATAGCACCCAGCCCTTACGCAGTCCTCTATACTCTTCTCCTGGACCAATTGAGACAGAAATCCTCCAACAAATGCATCACCTACCAGCATTTTCACATAAAAGAGATCAGAAAACAAACTATTAAACCCAAAAACTAGACAGGACAAAAGGGAACAGATAAAGCAGCATTAGTCATGTTAGCGATCTTAAATAGGGATGGTCATAAAACAATCATGTCATGCAAATAAAAAAAGGGCTCATGCTTGTATCAAACATGATATTCACATTCCTTTTCAATAACAACCATGGTTTGCTACCCAAGACAGAAGAAAATACCTGCACCATTAGTATCAACCAGCTTCTCCTTTGGATAAGCACTTGAACAACGTTATTATCAAAAGTGTGATGCTGAGATAAAAAGGCCGATCTTATCCCCCGAAAAGCATCGTTATATAGACTAAATAAGAATCTCCACTAAAATCCATGAAGCATTCATTGCAAGCAAACAACAGTCCATAAAGCAAAGGCATGCAAATAAGAACAACCGCCCTCCATTATTCCTTAACATCTAAGAAAAACAAACATTTGTTTTTAAACTTTTATTGGCCTCACAGAGCATTTGTTCCTGCAAGAAAAAACAATGGTAGGAGGAAGGAACTGGTGGAACCAAAAAAAAAAAGCTTTGTTTCCAAGCTGTTTGATTTTATTAATCATACCCTTCGTTGAAGATCTGCAAGTTGATCGAGCATGTATTGAGTCTGCAAGAAGACAATTGATCAGAAGGATTGCGTGCGTAGCCTTAAAAGTAATCTTGTTTTATTCTACAGAAACTAGGAACCACTGACCAGTTTTGAAAATTTAGGGCGATGATATACTTTTGATCCTCAAACTTTTACTAAAAGTCATTTTGGTCCTCAAACTCTGATCAGTTGTTACCATTTAATCTTTATATCTTAGAATTTTTATATTTTTAACAATTCATGATATAAAATCAGTTAAAATTGATGAAATTACGATTACACAAACGTGTAAACTGGCAGACAAAATGATATATCAATAATACCATCAATTTTAATTGATCCAACATTATAAATGCAATATCGGAATTAAACTCTAACAATTGAAATTAAAGGTTAAGGATCAAAATGAATTTTGAATGAAACTTTGAGGATTAGAAGTATATTTTAGCTTATAAAATATGACAAATTATGAATGTCTGACGTTATGTGCACGATAATATCTCGAAAGAAAAGTAATGTACGGATTACCCGTGTTGATCTGATTTGCCTTACTGATGCATCAAGTTGCCGCTCAAGCTGCTCCAGCTCCTTGCTGCTGAGTGGACCCAAGTACTCACCAAGGAGATTTCTGTAGTTGTCAAGGTGTAAGAATAGAAATAACATGCCATAATTAGTCTTCAGTGATTCAGGCTAAATACATATTTGTAATGCTAAGAACAGAAAAGACTCAAATCACCAATAAGTGGAAGAAATTCACCTCTGTGATCTCTGTAAGGCTTCAACACGAGCTTTAAGTTTCAAATACTCCTGCTGGCTACTCTGTGCTAGCAAAAAAATAAACATTAGTATTTACTAACGTCACAAGTTTCACATAATCTGAAAAACTACATCACAACATAAATGTTAGGTGACAATCTGCTTGTATCCTTGTATTCATTTCAAGGAGATATAACTTCATAGCACTCTCTGAAGTTACTAACATGCCACCCACAATGGATTTTGGCCAGGTCTTGAGCCATCCTTGGTCTCAAGAAACCTAATAATTCATAAATGTTACACTTACCAGATCACTGGAGAGCTTTTAGATGGTGTCAAAATGGACTTCATCTCAGGATATGTCAAGAAAGCTACGAGAGCTTTCAATTTTCATAGCTTTATATACTTCAGTCTCCGTTTATAGGAAGCGCTTTTAATTTTCATAGCTCTACATACTTCACTCTCCGTTTGTAGGAATGTTTCTGGGTTGAACTGGATTAAAAAAAAAAAAGAAGCAGCAACAACATTATTGTAGTTGAAGGAACTTCATAGCTTCCACAGCCATCAATCTGAGCGTCAGAAGCTTCTGTCCAGTGGACTCGTGGGGTGTTCAACTACCAGCGTTACGATCCCCTCCCTCCTTATTATCTTTGCCCCCATGATGGTAGTCACGACGCTGGACATGGTTTTGCCTACGTGCTAATTATCCGCTTTTTGATCTCGCCCCTCCTTGGCTCAGGATTTCCCTTTGCTTTCTTATCCATTAAGGTTTCATTAAGAAATCTTTGGCCCGAAATCAGCCGCAATCCTCTTCTTCAAAATTATTACGGTAAATTCTCAAGATGATGAAAGAAATTTTCAGGATTCCTACAACAAATTTGCACAGAAGAGTTGCATGAAATTATTAGACATGGTTCAGGTAAGTAAAGTTTGCTAGCAGTGTAACCAGATTTTTTCCTGGATGCTCAAAGCATAATGCGTCAGCCTATGAGATCCATGGTAGAGGGCCACTGGGACACAAGCATTTCATACCAAGCAAGCATGCAGAGAGATACAAGAAAAAAAGATTTTTGACCTGGATATTCAGAGCAAAATGCGTCAGCCTATGAAAAGGGGCACTGGGACACAAGCATATTATACCAAGCAAGCATGCAGAGAGTTGCAACAATCAAATGAATTGACTGTTCTACGGTGCTATTTGTTATATGACTATTTTATGTTATAGTATAATAGAGAAGAATTTTATAAAGAGAAAAAAGTTTCTGCACACCCTAAACAAAAATTGTTTCACATTTGACTAGATTGACAGTTGTAGGGCCAAAAGTTGCACCTCAAGTGTCCCCTGATCAGACACTCATGTACCTGTAGGTAGAGTTGGCATATTGCTCACAAAACATGACATTTCACTTCTAGAGCATCAAGGATTGTCATGCAGTTTATGTTCAAATATCCATAAGTACCAGAACTACTTAGAACAAAGAACACAAAAAAGGACCAGGTGCCACAAACTGTATCATGAATTTGACCTACTAAATATTTTAGACTAGATACCGAGGAAGTTGCATATATTTTGTGTCCAGGTACTCAAAAAAGTGATATTTCTCTCAGTTTACTGGAAGTAACATTTTTTACTGGATATCTTAAATTTAACAAGTTGCCATCGTCAACAGTTTGCCACTATCTTCCCAAGGATAATGGAGCAGAAAGAGGCCACGTGGGAAAGTAAACAGAGCATCTTATGCCTTACCTGCAGCTTGGAGAGGTTGTACTTCACAGTCCTTACACTACAGTAAAATTTATGTTTAACAACTCTTTTTTCCCAACGCTTAAGGGCGGGGTGGAAAATTCACGGGCCTTCTGAAGCCCACTGGACCCCCCCCTACCACACACACCGTGTCCACTGGACCCCCCGGCCTTCTGAAGCTAGGTTTACTCCCCCACGCGGCCCCTTCCCCCCCCCCCCCCCCCCGCCCCCCCGCGTTCTGAAGCTAGGTTTACCTCTCGCCGCGCCCGCGTTCTGTCTCCCCCCTAGATGCTAGGTTTACCTCTGATCCCCCCCCCCCACCGGTCGGCAGGCTCCTTCTCCCCTAGATGCTAGGTTTACCTCTGATCCCCACCCCCGTCGATAGGCTCCTTCTCTGATCCCCCCCCCCAAGCTAGGTTTAACTCTGATCCCCCCAAGCTATTCGCTTCGGGATCTCCTGAGAACAAGACGAAAGGCAGTGGAAGAGCAGAGAAGAGATCGGATCTCGCTTGGTTTGATTTGAGGTAGGCTTGGGTCAGTCCCTGGCGTGAAAGATGGTAGAGTCCGGGCCTTGGACTCCTGGGCAGGTGCGTGTTTCATTCTTTGCCTTGTTCCTTCTTATTCTCCCTCAATACGTTGATGGTTTCTTTTGGTTGGTTCTCATTGCTACTGTTTCGAGATTTAGCCCTAGCGTTCAGGAGGGATCTTGTTTTGGATTTTCGTTTGTTCTTTGGATCTTTATTTCTTTCTTTGTGTCAATGATGGATTGTACGGATGAGTCCATCGGAAGAAGAATTGGAACATCCACTTGAGCAAGAAATTGAAAAAACTAATAAGAAGAAGAAAAAGAAAAAGAAAAGAAGGAATCGGAAGGAATCTATTTTCCATCCAGCAGGTGGGAGGAAACTTTATTGCAGAGGATGGATTAAAGTGCGTGACAAAGCAAAGAGGGAAGCGCCTGGTGCCTGAGTTAGGTGCTTGAATTGATCGGCTCTTTAGATATGACACAATGGCAGCATGATCTTGAAGGGTCAATGCCTAAATATACCACCTGCTTAGGACTACGGGTTGTATTATGTCATTGGAATTGAGGCTCAGATGGGAGTGTTGTATTATGTCATTGGAGATTATTCCGAGTCTTATGCCTCCTTCCAGAATTCAATCACAAAGCTTCGTGCATGTGGGAAGAAAAGGTCTGCCTTCGTTGGCATTTCTTTGAACCAAATGGGGCTAGCTTGTGTGCAACTGAATGAAATAAATGAAGCTGCAGAGTTGTTTGAGGAAGCTAAGAGCATTTTGGAGCGAGAATATGGACCATATCATCCAGATACACTGGGAGTATACAACAATCTAGCAGGGACCTACGATGCATTAGGAAGGTATACTTCGTTTGATCTCATGCATTAGATATGCTTATGAATGATTTAAGATGCTATTTATTTTTTTTTGCTCAAAACTAATAATTCCATTTACCATACATAGCCTGGTCAACCAATAGTAATTTCGTATGAATCTACATGCTACAGTGCACTTTCTGCATCCCATCATTTTAGGATAATTTTAGTACTATAACAATTAAGTTTCTTCCCTGAAATAACCTGATAATATAATGGACTAATTTAATAATCAAATGCATTCTAGTTTCCTCTCTCTATATATGAGCGAATCAAATGCATTTGACTTAATGAATGTAGAAACTAGTTGTGGGGCTTGTTCTGTAAGCAAGAAGCATGTGGATTGTTTAGATGCTATTTTATTTGTTACCTTCTTTTGTTAGGTGTAGCTATGATGATTTTAAATAACCGGCAAGCAGTTATCACTCATTAAAGTTTTAAACTAAATGAAGCACAGTTTGTCATCATTTTGATATTTGAAGAACTCCAAGCTTTTGTCATTTTGCTAACTTGCTTCATCTAACCATCTTATTGTGCCTAGTGCCCTATCTATTTTCCCCATGAAATTTATATTCATATCGTACCAAAGGAATTCATGTCATTTTTAGTAATTCGAATTATACCTTTGTGCATCATGAATCTGTCTTTATGCTTGCATCAGTGCTTGAGAATATCAAATATCAGAACAGTGATGTTTTCAAAATAAATTGGTACTAATTTATTTTCCATCTGCAGATACTTCCTAGTGTTCCATGGTACCAAGAACGCCTTCTCCATAACACTTCTCTTGGCTCTTTGATGGTTGTAGTACTAATAAGGACTGTGAAGTACTAATCTGTTCTATATAAGAAATGGAAATACTAGAACCCATATGAGCAGCTACCTGTGCTAACTTTGTTTCAATTTCTCGTGAGTTTCTTGATGCTCTGTTTCAGTATATGCCTAAAAAGCTTCTGCATTTTTTAATATATTCTGCTGTTAAAATAATAATGGTCCATTTAGATCTTTTCACTTTTATGCTAAAGATGTCATTTGCTTCTGTCTTATCATGAGCTATTTTGAGGGGGGAATGAAAACAGTTTTGTGGGAAGCGAATGTAACCACAAATACACATATAGAGAGAGAGAGAGAGAGAGAGAGAGATGCTTGTGCTTTTGTTAAAGATAAGCAGCTGCATACATCAAGATCTTTTCACTTTCTGGCACATATCCATAAAAGAGCTTAGCTACATTAGAAATAAACCGAAACAGATTCCCAACTACTTTCTAGAAAATCACAACATGTCAGACCACTCATCCATCTGTTAGTATTCTCGACAAATAGTTCTATTTAAATATTTTGGAGGGCATTAAGATTTTGTTGTTTCATAGGAGGGAAGCCGTTCTTCAGATCTCTGTCTTCTTGCTTTTCCAGTTTCTGCTTTGAATTGGAATTTAGGGTTTGGTTATGTTTCTTTGTATTGGTTTAGCGTTCATGCCAAAAATCAAAGAGCGTAGAACCATCAAAATCGGCACTCTCTGTGACTTTGGTAATGGAGATCAAGTCAAGAAGGTGATTCTGATCTTGTCCATCAATTTCCCACTTCTTAATTAAGTGAATTAAGTCGAACGTCTTATTTAAGATTCTACTCAGAATCATGGCTTCCTCTCTTGTTTTACTTTGACGGCAGGAAGGGGAATCAGCAGAAGTTAGTAATCAAAGAGATGATCAAATGATATCAGCAGATAACTCTATCAGGTGGGCTGGTTTACCTGTAGTCTTTAGGATATCTTTATTTGATGTTAATAAACAAGCTCCCTTTTTCTCTGTCTCTGTAATTCTTGATTGGTTCTATGTTAACCTGCAATTGGTCCTCTTTTCATCCGTCCAGATGTGAACAGGAGTCAGATATTGTTGCAACAAGGCAACAAGAAGTAGTAAAGGATAGGAAGAATTCCTTGGAGTTTGTAAGTTGGAAGTTTGCTTCTACAGCAGTTGCTTTTGTGTAATCATAACTATGATAATTTATTTTCTGATTTTGAATTCTAAATGATTAATCGTCGCTTTCAGAATTCTGATGTTAAGCCCTGTAAACATACCAGTCTTCCTCAACAAGAGAAGAGGTTTTAATTTCTGAGCCTTTTCCAATCTAACTTACTAGTTCCCAACTCAAAATTCCAAACCTGTCTGACTTCATTTAACTATTTTATTTATTGGTGACAGCATGCCCATTGGTGATAGTACTGCCTCCTGGGCTCCTGTGGTAGATTTGCGCAAGGAAGGAATCCCTTCTTTTGAGCTCCCTGTTCCTCCATCAAATGGGGCAAGAGTTGGAGGTGGAAAGTGCCATACATACTTTTAATGAATCTTCTGTTTTCCCCTCTTCCTCCACAAATACTTGTGTCACTGTCATGCTAGTATAACCTTTTGTGCTTAATTTTTCATACAGCTACTGAAGCTTCCACGCCTAAAGCTCTAAAGGTCCCCAAAAACATAATAGCACCGAGCAGTGTAAAGAACCTAGTTGCTATAGAAGCTTATACTCCCAAAGTGCAGAGTGTTTCTGCGAAGGGAGCAGCACCCAACAGTACAAAGAATTTGACGGCTAAAAAATTAGCAAGTTTGGTTAAACAGACTGCTGGAAAGCCTAAAACCAAGCCACCTTCAGTCCAATCTTCAAAATGTACCAAGCGAAAGACTGTGATTAAGTGAGTGTTTAGTTTGGCACACATATCATACGAAAGAATTTTGTTTGTGAGTCTATATAATATGCCTTTTTTTTTGTTTTTTTTTGGCTGAGTAGGTGTCCTGGTAGTGTTGGCATGAAGAATGCCATGGTTACTGATATTGCTCAAGAAAATCAAGCCATAAAGAGACAAAAGCTGGATGATGGAAGATCTAGAAAGGTAGATATTTGGATTACTGTTCAACTTTGGAACTTTCAATTTTTAATTTTATTGTTGATGAAGAATTTGTTTCAAAACTGTTATCCTCAGATACTCAATGTCAAAACCAGAGTGTTGCCCCACAAATGGAGACCAGGTTTACCTAGCGGTCCTGATATATTTCCAACTGGTGCAAAAGGTTGTCATGATGACTCGTCACTACGGAAGGTATGTTAATGTAAATTGTAACATTAGCACAGTCAGTTAGCATAGCCTGATATATTGCATTGCCGCTTTGAACTTTAAACTCACAGCTATGTATGCTACGAAACAGGAAGTAACACTCTTCATGTCTACAGCAGAGTTGGTTAAAAAGTTCCAGTCAAGGACTAGAGACCTAGATCTCTCTAAAAATGGATCACTTTCACATGTTAGTTACAGACTTTGCTTTTTTTTTTTTTTCAATTCTTATATTATTATGTACATTTAAGCTTTGGTAGGGTATCTTCATTCCAAGCAACATCAACTTTTGTCGTTGCAAGTAATATCAAATTTTAACAATCTGATTGCATATTTTGAAGTGCATAGTTTATTTCTTTCAACATTTCAGATATTACAAAGCTCAGTTGATTTTCTTTTTTCTTTCTTTTGTGGCCTTTTTTTTTGACTTTTGATATAAATATAATCTATGCACAAAAGGGATAAATGCATATTTTATTATTATCTTTTATTTAATAAGTACTTTTATCTCATATTTTTTTTTAAATTGAACAATGATAAATTTATTCTAATATGCCCTCTTGTTGCATCATATCTTCAAAAAGCATTGGACATATTTTGGAAGTAGTAATCATAATAAAAAAAGTGATAGCAGGTTAAGGTTTACTACTATCATTTAGGCACTATTCTAGTTCCAATGACTGAACTATTTGTCAAACACATAAATTGTCAACATCTCTTATTATATCTATATTTTCTCTATTCACTGATGGTCCTCTAAGAATCAGTAATTGTGGATGAAAATGAATAGCCTTTTTAGTTACTGCCATTCCAATATAATAGTTACTGCTGACAAATTAAATTATCACTGACTGATGATGGACCTTAAAAGTTCCCTTGATGCTTGTAGTCTGTAATTAAAACACTTCGTTTGTACTTCCAGCTAGATATTTAAATAGATATGACTGTATTTCTAGAAAGTAGTTGTGGTATTCTCAACATAAAAGAGCTTAGCTACATTAGTCATATTTAAATAGATATGACTGTATTTCTAGAAAGTAATTGTGGAAACTAACTCCTAATCCCACCAGTCAACACCCCAGGAGATAATGTCACTACAGTAAAAATTAGGTGTAGCAACCCTTTTTTGTTATGCTACATGATGATGTTATAAAGTCTCAAGCAGCATCCCGTAATATTTCACTTTCTAATAAATTGGCATTTGAAGTTTGAATTAAATGAAAATGATCTTCCACTTATTGTCTTAATGCCTTCAAATTCCATTTTTGAAGGGGGGGGGGGGGGGGGGGGGTGGGGGGGTGTGGCTTGGCGGCGTGGGTTGGGTTTTGGTGTGGGGGCGGGTGGGGGGGGGGGGGGGGGGGGGCGGGGGGGTTTGGGGGGTGCAGGGGGGGGGGGGGGGTGTTTGGTTGGGGGGGGGGGGGGGGGGGGGGGTGTGGCTTGGCGGGGGGGGTTGGGATTTGTGTGTTGGGGGGGTGCTGGGTGCGTTGGGGGGGGGGTGGGGGACATTATTGTTTTACCGACGCTTTTAAAGCGTCGGCAAACTTTTCTCCACCCACTCCCTAACAACGCTTTTAAAAGCGTCAAAAGGCTATATCCCGACGCTAAAAAAGCGTCGGGAAATAACTTTAAAAGCGTCGTTAGCCTTTGCATTACTGTAGTGTTATTAGTATTACAACCATCAAAGAGCCAAGAGAAGTGTTATGGAGAAGGCGTTCTTGGTACCATGGAACACTAGGAAGTATCTGCAGATGGAAAATAAATTAGTACCAATTTATTTTGAAAACATCACTGTTCTGATATTTGATATTCTCAAGCACTGATGCAAGCATAAAGACAGATTCATGATGCACAAAGGTATAATTCGAATTACTAAAAATGACATGAATTCCTTTGGTACGATATGAATATAAATTTCATGGGGAAAATAGATAGGGCACTAGGCACAATAAGATGGTTAGATGAAGCAAGTTAGCAAAATGACAAAAGCTTGGAGTTCTTCAAATATCAAAATGATGACAAACTGTGCTTCATTTAGTTTAAAACTTTAATGAGTGATAACTGCTTGCCGGTTATTTAAAATCATCATAGCTACACCTAACAAAAGAAGGTAACAAATAAAATAGCATCTAAACAATCCACATGCTTCTTGCTTACAGAACAAGCCCCACAACTAGTTTCTACATTCATTAAGTCAAATGCATTTGATTCGCTCATATATAGAGAGAGGAAACTAGAATGCATTTGATTATTAAATTAGTCCATTATATTATCAGGTTATTTCAGGGAAGAAACTTAATTGTTATAGTACTAAAATTATCCTAAAATGATGGGATGCAGAAAGTGCACTGTAGCATGTAGATTCATGCGAAATTACTATTGGTTGACCAGGCTATGTATGGTAAATGGAATTATTAGTTTTGAGCAAAAAAAAATAAATAGCATCTTAAATCATTCAGAAGCATATCTAATGCATGAGATCAAACGAAGTATACCTTCCTAATGCATCGTAGGTCCCTGCTAGATTGTTGTATACTCCCAGTGTATCTGGATGATATGGTCCATATTCTCGCTCCAAAATGCTCTTAGCTTCCTCAAACAACTCTGCAGCTTCATTTATTTCATTCAGTTGCACACAAGCTAGCCCCATTTGGTTCAAAGAAATGCCAACGAAGGCAGACCTTTTCTTCCCACATGCACGAAGCTTTGTGATTGAATTCTGGAAGGAGGCATAAGACTCGGAATAATCTCCAATGACATAATACAACACTCCCATCTGAGCCTCAATTCCAATGACATAATACAACCCGTAGTCCTAAGCAGGTGGTATATTTAGGCATTGACCCTTCAAGATCATGCTGCCATTGTGTCATATCTAAAGAGCCGATCAATTCAAGCACCTAACTCAGGCACCAGGCGCTTCCCTCTTTGCTTTGTCACGCACTTTAATCCATCCTCTGCAATAAAGTTTCCTCCCACCTGCTGGATGGAAAATAGATTCCTTCCGATTCCTTCTTTTCTTTTTCTTTTTCTTCTTCTTATTAGTTTTTTCAATTTCTTGCTCAAGTGGACGTTCCAATTCTTCTTCCGATGGACTCATCCGTACAATCCATCATTGACACAAAGAAAGAAATAAAGATCCAAAGAACAAACGAAAATCCAAAACAAGATCCCTCCTGAACGCTAGGGCTAAATCTCGAAACAGTAGCAATGAGAACCAACCAAAAGAAACCATCAACGTATTGAGGGAGAATAAGAAGGAACAAGGCAAAGAATGAAACACGCACCTGCCCAGGAGTCCAAGGCCCGGACTCTACCATCTTTCACGCCAGGGACTGACCCAAGCCTACCTCAAATCAAACCAAGCGAGATCCGATCTCCTCTCTGCTCTTCCACTGCCTTTCGTCTTGTTCTCAGGAGATCCCGAAGCGAATAGCTTGGGGGGATCAGAGTTAAACCTAGCTTGGGGGGGGGGATCAGAGAAGGAGCCTGTCGACGGGGGTGGGGATCAGAGGTAAACCTAGCATCTAGGGGAGAAGGAGCCTGCCGACCGGGGGGGGGGGGGGGGATCAGAGGTAAACCTAGCATCTAGGGGGGAGACAGAACGCGGGCGCGGCGAGAGGTAAACCTAGCTTCAGAACGCGGGGGGGGGCGGGGGGGGGGGGGGGGGGTGCGCGCGGGGGAGTAGACCTAGCTTCAGAAGGCCGGGGGGTCCAGTGGACACGGTGTGTGTGGTAGGGGGGGGGTCCAGTGGGCTTCAGAAGGCCCGTGAATTTTCCACCCCGCCCTTAAGCGTTGGGAAAAAAGAGTTGTTAAACATAAATTTTACTGTAGTGACTCTCATTTATCTATAAACAAGTAGTTTATCGTGATCTTATTGTTAGGTTTATTCCAATGGCTGATAAAATGGATGGCATATCAAGCAAGGGCTTCTCTTCTACTTGATTTTGCAGGTTCAAGATCAGATTCTTTATGATGGTTGAATTATCATATTTTTTTATTATTTTATTTGAAAACAATGCTCTAATTTCAACCATCCAATCTTATTTAACCTCACTATTTTTTTTTTTGATAAAAGCGGATGGCCATACTAGTCTAGTACAAGTCAACCCTGATACATCTAATACAGTATTTGCTTGAGTACAATGGGGTGGGATCTTCCTATTTTCAAATCCAAAAATTAGAGTGATAGGCCACCGAGGCCACCACCCAGTCGCTGCAGCATTAGGTTCCCTGTAGACATGCCGAATTTGGACTGTATGAACCTTTTAAAGGATAAACCAGATATCATAGAGTAAAGGATGTAGGTATGTGAGCACAAAAATCCTACCGAACTCATCGGATGACCGTAGTAGAGTTCCTCTTGATGATGAGACAATGAGCATGTAGGATCTGAGTGGCATATGAGATACCAGCTCAAGCTGCATAAAGCTCAGTCAGAGGAACTGAGGAATCTAGAAGGCCGAATCCATCCGCTGTGAATATTACTCCATCAGTCCCATGGATGATAAAAGCTGATCCAGCACATCTTCCCCGGACACTCCCATCAAAATTGATTTTGATAAACCATGAAGGGGAAGATCCCAAGATATAAAAACCGTATGCCGATTTGCTGCAGAGGAGCCCCAATGGCCAAAGCTGTCAGAATCAGAAGCAGAACCATGAGTGTGTATTCATTATAGAAGGACATAACTTTCCTCACAACCTTACGAGAAGAAACTGCATCATCAGTAAAAATAAGCAGGTTACGCGATAGCCAAATCTGGTAGGCTGTGCCAGCCCAAATAACGTCTGCTACCGAATTCTCCTCCGGATGTCACTAAAAAAAGCAGTTCTTCGAGAGCCATCAGCACCCTCTCTAGGGTAGTAACCCATTATCAGCCAAATCTGTCTCGCTCTATGACAGCTAAAGATGGCATGAATAGTGGTCTTCTCCTCCTTTCCATATAATGGGCAAGTAGCTTGAATGAGTATTTTTCTCCTAGCAAGCAATGAGCGGATAGGAAGACAGTCCACACTAGCTTTCAGATAAAGAGCTGAATTTTAGGATGGATAGAAAGCTTTCAGATTCATGCTGTATCAATCATATGCTGAGAGTATGACCGATAAATCCTTATCAGATCTGCACTAAAAATTAATTGCCAAAGCTAATTTAGTAGTCAAGATGATAAACCCCACTATTCAATCATACGGAAGTCTCCCATACCCAAAGAAATTCATTGCCTCAAGCTAATTTAGTAGTCAAGGTTAGAAATATCATCTTTAGAGGCCGACCATTTTATTTTAAAAAGCTACGGATGGTAAGCAATTGATTAGACTATTTGAAAAGAGAGGTATTCTTATTCGAATTCCATCCTCACCACCTTGTAGCATCACCATCGCCATGGTTTGTTCCAGAGTTAGTGACCAATCTAATCAACTTTTATAAAATTTAAAAAATATTTTTTAATAATCATAAATTTAATGTTAATGGTCAACGAGCTTATTAAATTATTATTAACTTAATAAATTTATATTATTTTACTCTTTTAAAGTAATTGCATTTGCTGGATGCATTTTTTTTAAAAAATAGATTAATAATTTAATAACCCAACTAATGAATTAATGTTCAATGTATAAATAATTAAAATTTAAAAATTATAATCCATAATGATAAATTAAAATAATATATATAAAATTTAATTAATTTGATAACTTTTAAATTTAAATTTTGAAATTAAGTTATTTAAATGAAATAGAATATAATATTTACATTAATGCATGAATTTGATCTCAAAATTCTAAAAAAATAATAACGCTTGCCCTTTATATTGTTTAAGGAACAAGAGAGTGTTAAGTTGAATAATGGGATCTTTTGCTGAAAAAATATCTTAAGCTTTCATTCTTTTTATCAACAATCAGAATAGCACACGGTAAAGGTGCTGAATCCTTTGACCCTCGGGTTGCACATTCGACGGTCGCACATTTTGTTCAACTTCAACAGAGAGACGAAAAGAGAGATTTAGACCTAAAAATGAAAAGTTCAAAAAAATAACATTGATATTTAAATTATGCTAGCCAAAAAGTAATTAAGGGATATGAAAAAATTGGTCTAATTTTATTGGTTCACATTGGAACATTGGGTTAATAAAAAAATTAGTTGGTTCATTCAATTTTAACTGAATCAATTATATAATTGATCCAATTAAAGGAACGGATTGTTCAAGGTCCAATTCAGTACTTCATTGGTTAGACTAGTCAATCGGATTCAAGTCTAATAGCTAGGGGTGAATACTTAGCCAGATAGTCCATATTTGAGAGTAAAGACATAAATCTCATCTAAAAGTTAATTTATCCGTAGCTTATTTTAAATAACAATAATAGTAAGTCAATATATATTGTAATTCTTTGTGAGCTTAAGCTTTTGAGCATGATTTTAAAATCGGATCGAACGATCGGTCGAACTGGTCTAATCAAAAATCGGCCATCAGTTCGGTCCGATTTTATTATTAAAGTAACTTTTATATGACTCGATAAAAATAAAAAATCCATTGAATCGATTGGGTTCTGAAGAACCGGTTCAACCGCGATTTTTAAACTTTTAGTTTTAATAAATAAAATTAGGATTCAATTTTTTAAATTTTAATTTTTTTACTTGGATTGATATTATATTTTATTATTTTTATATTATTAAATTAAAAATTAATTATGATATCATTTGGTTCGATCAAACCAGTTTATTCGGTCGAACCGATTGACCCATAATCTAAATACCAAGTTGATTTATTGTCCGACCCAATTTTTAAAACTTTGCTTTTGAGGTTAATTAATTAATCAACATGATATTAAAACAAAAGTTTAAGTTGTTTCCTGTTATTCCTCCACGTACATAGTCTTGGCTGTACATGAGGGCATGTCAGGCCTAACATATATTGTCAACCTTTTTCCAATAAGCTTAAGTTTTTAAAGTCAATTGATTGATTAACAATGATTAAGAAGATCATTAAATCTGACGCAGACCATTACGGCCACCCATGAGAAGGCCTCGATAGGGCTTGGGAGAGAAGTATGCTATACTGGGAGGTCAGGTCATGCTACAAATTTTCAAAGGTCTTAACTTATTTATATGGTATCTAATTATTTTTTTTTTCAAAAAAAGTAGATAGCCTTTTGAGTTCTATGTTTTAAAACTAATTCTTGAAGGATTTGACGCACATAGCAATTAGGATCAAATTCTATCATTTGAATTTCAAAATGGGTGAGTAATATTTCTTTACGGAAAAACTTTCATTGCGCATGCCTCTAAATCTAAAAAAAATAGACAAAATAACTAAAGACTAAATTGATGTAGAAGAAAGATTATTACTTCCATAAGATTTTAATTTTTATGATTATTTCTACTAAATATGTCTAATTGAAAAAAAAATTGTAATATCTTTTAAATAGGATAAAAGTTCAACTTGAATTCAAGCATGGACCTCATTGTATATCATCATTAAGGGAAAAAAAGAGATCTAGACTCTACTTTTGTCAATTATCTTATTTTTTTTAAGAGTTTGATCTAAGTAGGTTGAAGGAAATCCTTATTTATCTCTTAATGTATCAGTTAGAAATTAAAATAAACCTTTGATGAAAACCATCATAAAAAACCAAGAATCATTCATGTTTAATCATCAAGAATCAATAATAATAAACGGAAGTGTACCTGAATCCATATTATTTGATTGCTCTCCAGAGCCATGCGGCTTGCTTTTCAAATTAGCACGTTCTTCTAGAGAGCCCTTTTGAATTTTCTCTAGGATTTTCTTTCTAATGATGGAATTTAGAAAAGAAAGTCGTACGTGCGATCCAAGGGACCATAACTGCTATATAGATAACTTCTCTTTATCTTTTGTATTTCTATTTTAACCCATCATAAAAATAGAAATCACCCCTTAAATCTCTACATATTAAAGGCCCACACCCTATTAGATACATTAAAGCACAAATTACGAAACCTTAGCAGATCACTTTTAATTAGGCTTAACCTTATTGGACAATCCATAACACATAATTATTTCACATATAAGACCAATGTTGGATTATATCAAACAATCTCCCACTTGGGCTATATGTGTAACTTTATAATTATGTTTTGCAAAAATAACCAAATGAGCTAAATCTTACTGTCATTACTGAAAGGTATCTATAACCAATCCAATCATCAACTATACCAACATAGGATCAAAACGCCCTTTTGTTACATCTATCGTAACTCGACCCATCAATGGTCACGCATGTTAATACAACTGAATGACATGAACACAATGTAAATGTGTAGCATGAAAATTTTATATAATGTGATCTTAACATGCCTATTTCTAACTGGGCCTTCCTAAACTTTAGTGAGATCAAACCATACCAAAATCAGAGTGTTAATAAACTGAAACTTTATTTCTACAGAAAATAACCTCAAAATAACCATGAATTGTAATAATAGAAAAATTTCTACATTGTAAGAGCATCTAAAAAAATAATTATAAACTCTCACTAAAATTGAATATCAATAATAGATATGACACCTATACGAGCAGTCTGCTCATAAAATATTTTGGGTGGCAATCCTTTAGTAAGTAGATCTGTAACCATGGAATTTGTTCCGATGTACTCTATAGACAGTTGTCCACTCTAAATTCTTTCTTTAACAACCCATGAACTTGATATCTATATGCTTCGACTTTGTCGAGTTTCTGTTGTTATTGGAATATAGAATTGCTTACTTATTGTCACAAAATAACTTGAGTGATCATTCAATACCATCCACTATGCGACACTTTGTGACAAAATTTCGTGGCCATACTTCATGATTGGACACCTCTAACATGCTATGAATTCTGCTGCCATGGTAGAAAAGGATATAAGAGACTATTTAGCACTCTTTTAGGAGACACTACCTCCAGTTAGCAAAAAGATATAGCCCGATGTAAATTTCATTCTATCTTGGCATCCAGCAAATCAGAGTCAGTATACCCAATGATCTTCAGCTGATTCAACCTTCGATACGTGAGCATGTAGCCCTTTATTCTCTGTAAGTATCGCAAAACCCGTTTGGCTGCTTTTCAATGGTCTAATCTTGGATTGCTTAAATATTTATCTAGCATCCCAGTAACATACGCAATATCCGAAAGTGTACAAACTTGAGCATACATCAGACTCCTTACTATTAAGGCATAGGGAATCTTTTGTATTTCTTTTTCCTTAAAACTATTCTTAGGGCACTGATTCAGACTAAACTTGTCTCCATTAGCCACAGGAGTATCACCTGATTTGCAATCCTGCATGCCATACCTCTTGAGAACTATTTCGATATATCTCTTTTATAATAATTCAAGAATACCCGAGAATGATCTCGATATATCTGAACCCTAATACAAAAGAAGCATCACCAAGATCTTTCATTTTAAAATTCTTAGTTAAAAATCTCTTAGTTTCATGCAAAAAGTCTATATCATTGCTGGCAAGCAAAATGTCATGACATAAAATCAGAAAATATGCTTGCTCCCACAAAACTTATGGTATATATAATCATCGACCAAATTCATCTCAAAACTGAAAGAGATGATCACTTGATGAAACTTGAAATACCATTGTCGAGACATCTATTTGAGTTCATAGATGGATTTTCTAAGTTTGCAAATCATATTCTTTGGGTCTCCTGACACAAAGTTTTTTTGGCTATACCATATAAATCATCGCATCAATATTTTCATTGAGAAACGTTGTCTTCACATCCATCTGATGTAATTCAAGATTGAAATGTGCCACTATTGCCTTTATAATTCTGAAAGAGTCTTTTGAAGAAATCGAAGAGAAAGTCTCTTTATAATCGATGACTTCTTTCTGCACAAAGCCCTTAGCGACAAGATGAGCCTTGTACCTTTTTATATCGTCTTTTGAATCCCTCTTGATTTTAAATATCCATTTACAACCAATGAGTTTCGCACCTTTTTGCAATGGGACAAGATCCCATACGTCATTATCCTTGATCGACTTGATCTCTTCATTCATGGCATCAATCCACTTCTGAGAGTTAGAACTTTTTATGGCTTGATGAAAGTTGATCGGATCATCTTCCATCACACCAATGTCGACCTCATGTTCTTGGAGAAATATAATGTAATCATCTAGCACTGCACTTCTCCTCTCTCTAGTGGATCTCCTTATGCAATAGTTTCTTGAGGTACTAGAGTTTGTTCTTCTTGAACAGTTTCTTGAATGGGAGGTTCTCCAACATTGTCTTGACCTGTTGTGTCTTGAACAAGATTAGGAATGAAATCCTAATCAATGTTAATAGCACCTATGGGAATGTCAATGCATTCCTCTTCAAAGACAAAGTTTCTAACTATATCTTCCTCCGCAAACTCTACATCCTCAAAGAATCGGGCATTTCTCGACTTAAAAATTGACTTAGTTGTGGGATCATAAAATTTATACCCCATGGATCTTTCAGAGTATCCAATAAAATAGCCTTGCCTTAAATGGACATTTCCAAACATGTAAGTACTTTAGACTAGGCTTCTTGCTTATCCAAAGTTCATAAGGGGTTTTGTCAGTCGCTTTAGTTGAAAACTCTATTAAGGATATATGTTGCAGTTTTAATTGCTTTGTCCTAGAGTGATTCTGGTAAGGTAGAATGACAAACATACTCCTCACCATATCCTTAAGTATTCTGTTTCGTCTTCAGCAACACCATTCATAGTGAGCAAATCCGGCATAGTGTACTGTAGAACGATACCGCATTCTTCTAGGAACTTAGCAAACGACCCTAGACATTATTCACTTGAACCTTATATGTACCATAGTACTTACCACAATGGTCAGACCTAACACTTTTAATCCTTTTGCTGAGTTGGTTCTCAACTTCAGCCTTATAATTTTTGAACACATCCATCGACAGTGCCTTTTCATGAATGAAATATATGTAGCCATATCTAGAGAAATCGTCTATAAATGTTATAAATATTGTTCACCATTCCAAGCAACCATAGGGAAAGGCCCACAAATATCTAAAGTTCTGTTGGCTTAAAATCTCCTTTTAGTGGTTTTTTTTTCCTTTATATAGTTAACACAATCATCAAAATCTATGAAATCTAAGGGATCCAAAATTTTATTGGACACAAGTCTTTCTATTCTCCATTGGAGATATGACCTAATCTCTTGTGCCACAACGTAGCTGAACACTCATGGTTAATTTTCTCTTTACACTTCATGTACTTAATTGTAGGGATTCATTAATTAATTTTTTCTTTACACTTCATATACTTAATTGTAGGGATTCATTAAATGAGACAATTGTATCAATTAAATAATGATTATCGTAATCTAACAAAAAATAAAAACCAACCAATTTTGAATCATGAAATAAACTGATTTTTTCATTCCTAAATGAACAAGAATAACTAGATTTATCCAAAGTAGAATTAAAAATTAAATTCCATCTAAAAGATAGTACAATAAATGTTTCATCAAGATCCAAATAAAACCCAATCTTTAACAATAATCTAAATTTTTCTATTGCCTCTACTTGAACCATCATCCCATCGCCCACATAAATGTATCTTTCACCATCACTTGGCTTTCAGCAACTCAGGCAACCTTGCATAGATACACTGATATGAGTTATTGCATCAGAATCTATCCACCATATGTGTCTAGGTACTGAAGTTAAATTAATCTCAAACAAACCAAATTAAAAAAGCATACCTTTCTTAACATACCAAGCATGATAGTTGGTGCATTGCTTCTTCTTATGCCCCTTCAGCTTCACAAAAGAAACAACCAGTACTGCCTGGATCAGTCAATTTCTTTTGTTGTTTCTTATTGTTGACCCACTTATTGATTTTGATGATTAACAAAAGCCATGAGTATATTTCTTGTGTTACTAATAAAATTAACAAGTATTTTAGGAACTTAGAAAAGTTAAGTTATTCAAATGATATACAAAATTAAGTTTAAATCAGTTTTTTAATAAAAAATATTTAAGTTCAAAACTTGGAGCCGACACCCACTATGTCTGGAGCCGACCCAGAGCGTATCAGAACATTTCAACATTTTTGGTATGGTTCAGAGTTGACACATGTAATTCTAGAGCCGACTCTAATCTGAGACACAAAGAAGTACTTTCTGCGTCAGTTTTTGGAGCCGACACCTGAAGTTTTGGAGCTGGCACCTGGAAATGATAAAGCCGACTCTAACTTGAGAATAGAGAGTATATTTTTGGGACATCATTAGAGTCGACACCCTCAGAAATTAGAGCCAATTTCAGAACGTGTCAAGCCGATACCACAGTTTCTCGGAGCCGACTCCCCGATGAACATTTTGTTACTATTTTTGAAAACCCGACTTGGAGCCGACACATGAAAAGTTGGAGCCGACTCCAACCTGTCAGGAATGAAATTTCAAATATGTCAGAATGGATTCCAACGGTAACATTTCTTCACCTAACCCCCAACGGATCTATTTCTTTACGTGAGGAAGAAATCCAAGTACTTTGTAATGGCTATTTTTCACCTAATCTTGGATTAAGGAGGATTATAAAAAGGGCATCGTCTGTTAGAAAAAAGAGGATGAGAAAATAGCAAAAATAGAAAGAAGAAATTGGAAAGAAAGAGAGAGAAATCATCTAGTTTTCAAGAGAAAAATCTCTGTGCTCAAAGCCATCAATTGAAGAGTGATAGAAGAGAAATCCAAAGGCGTTTCAAGATCAAATCCGAAGGATTTCCACCGATTTGAAGAAGAGAGCTAGAGCCCTAAATCTTCAACTTTTCTTCAACGAGCTTCATTCAAGAATCAGAGTTCAAATCCAGTTAGCTTATTCAGATGAAGAGAGGAAAAGAAGAAAAGCTCAACTTCGAATCGCTTCAAAAATAGGCTTTTTCTATTCTTGTTTTATTTACATTGCATATTTGCTCATTTGATGAGCTTTAAATTACTGTAAACTTATATTTGAATTGCTTATGTTCTAATTCAATTAGAGGATTGAATTAGTTGAGGTTGCTGACCTCGGGGTAAGCTAAGTGTAGCTTACGTTGGGTTGTGTGCTAGGAACCCGTGAAAACCAGCTGGGTTCGTTATGATCCCGTGTAAAATAACAAGTTTGAGTTGTGATCTTAGAAAATAACTTAGCTGTAATCAGGGTGATTATAGTGTGGACCCAAGAGTTGCTTGGAAGTGGATATAGGTGTTGGTAACACTGAACCACTATAAATATCTTGTGTTTATCGTGATTGTCTCTTTCTCTTTCTCTCTCTCTTATTGTGCTTTACATTATTGCATCACTTCACTTGTGCACATTAACTTAGTGAAATTGATTTTTAAAGTGTAAATTTTTTTAAAGAACCCAATTCACCTTCCCTCTTGGGTTGCCATCTGGGTCAACAATTGGTATCAGAGCGTGTGCTCATTTCGGCTTGATTTATCGATTAAGAGCTAAAGATCCAAATGGCAGCTCAAGCTGGATCATCTTTTTCTGAAGGCCAATCCACCAATAGACCTCCTTTGTTTAGTGGCATAAATTATTCTTATTGGAAATCTAGAATGAGAATTTTTATTCAAGCTTTAGATTATGAACTATGGAGTGCAATTATTAATGGTCCTAGCACACCCACACACATAGTTGATGGATCAATAGTTTCTAAGCCCGAAAGGGACTAGAATGAAAATGGTAGAAAAATGGTTCAGCTCAATGCCAAAGCCATGAATGTCTTATATTGTTCTTTGGATGCAAATGAATTCAATCGAATATCCACTTGCATTTCAGCCAAAGAAATATGGGATAGGTTGAAAGTTACTCATGAGGGTACCAACTAAGTCAAAGAATCTAAAATCAATATTCTAGTGCACAAATATGAACTTTTCAGCATGGAACAAAATGAATCAATCACATACATGTACACTAGATTCACTGATATTGTAAATGGTTTAAAGAGTCTTGGTAAGACTTATACCAACTCTGAATTAGTGCGCAAAATTCTTAGGTCTCTTCCAAGATCATGAGAAGCCAAAGTGACTGCAATCCAAGAAGCCAAAGACTTGAACATTTTATCTTTGGAAAGCTACTTGGATCCTTGATGACCCATGAATTGACAATGAAACAACATTAAGAAAAAGAAAAAACAATAGCTCTCAAGGTTGCAGAAAATAAGAAGAGCAGCAATGAAGATGATGATGAAGATGATGAGACAGCTCTCCTTGCTAGAAAATTCAAGAAATTTATGCAAAGAAGGAGACCCTTCCACAAGAGAAAGTCTGAAATAAATTGAAAGGAGAAAGAGAAAAAAGAAAAGGACAAGGATAAAGAAAAAGACCCCTTAATATTATGAATGTAAGAAACTGGGGCACTTTAGATCTGAATGTCCTCAATTAAAGAAGGGATACAAGAAGAAAAAGAAAGCATATGTTGTAACTTAGAGCGATAGTAAAGAGTCTTCATTCGAAAAGAATAAAAAGAGGTTGCCAACATATGCTTCATGGTAAATGACGATAATGAGGAGTGTCTTGCGGCCAAAGGATCAAAAAAAAATGGTACCTTGACAGTGGCTGCTCAAGACACATGACGGGTGACAAGAAGCAATTCATCACCCTTGAAATCAAAAGAGAAGGAGTTGTAACTTTCAAGATAATGGCAAAGGCCAAATTATGGGCATTGGTAAAATTCAAATCACTCCCTCCACTTTTATTGAAATATTTTGTATGTAGAGGATTAAAGCATAATTGAATTAGCATTAGCCAACTGTGTGATAAAGGTTTCAAAGTTTCCTTTGAAGCTTCTATTTGCACTGTATCAAATCCCATTGATAATAGCATTATTTGTTGGAAATAAAAATGGTAATGTATACTTGATTGATTTAGACAATTTGTCTACTAGTAATCATTGCTTAATTGCTGATAATACTAAGGTAAATGAGATTGGATGGCTATGGCATCGTAGATTAGGTCATGCAAGCATACACTTAATTTTAAAATTAATTAGAATGGATTTAGTTAAAGAACTTCCAAAATTAGATTTTGAAAACAATAGAATTTGTGATGCATGTCAATTTGGAAAACAAACTAAAAATTCTTTCAAATCTAAAAACATTGTTTCTACTACTAGGCCACTCGAGCTACTTCATATGGACCTTTTTGGACCTACTAGAACCACCAATTTAGGAGGAAAAAAATATGGTTTTGTGATAGTAGATGATTATTCTAGATTCACTTGGGTATTGTTTTTAGCTCACAAAGATGAGACTTTCCCTATATTTTTGAAATTCTTTAAGAAAGTCACAAATGAGAAAAAAATACGATAGTGTCTCTTAGAAGTGATCATGGAACTAAATTTAAAAATTATTTATTTAAAAATTTCTGTATTGAAAATGACATTCATCATAATTTTTCAGCATTTAGAATACCTCAACAAAATGAAGTTGTAGAAAGAAAAAATAGGACTCTAGAAGATATGGCCCATACCATGCTATGTGAAAGCTAACTCCCAAAGTACTTCTAGGTGGAAGCCATAAACACGACATGTTACATCCTAAATAGAGCCTTAATTAGACCAATTCTTAAGAATATACCTTATGAACTATGGCATAATAGGAAACCTAACATTAGTTACTTTCATGCATTTGGTTATCGATGTTTCATTCATAATAATGGTAAAGATAATCTTAGAAAGTTTGATACTAAATCTGATGAAGGTATCTTCTTAGGATATTTCTCTTCTAGCAAAGCATATAGAGTATTTAATAAGAAATGTTTAATTGTAGAAGAATCATTCATATAGTTTTTGATAGTCTTTAGCATCAAGTTCTGAAAAGATTGATGATGAGGAAGATACAAATTGCTTGAAAGAGATATTAAAAAATTAAATATAGATGTATTTTTAGATCATGAACCAGAAGCTAAAGATGATGATTCACCTAAGGATGATGTTATTGATACTAGTCATAATGATGTAGATCTACCTAGAGATTGGAGATATGCTTATGGTCATCGTAAGGAATTGATTATAGGTAATCCATCTCAAGGAGTAAGAACTATCATCAATGAAAATATCAATAATCATCTTGCATTTGTATCTCATATAGAACCTAAAACTATCGAGAAAGTTGAAAAGAATAGTAATTGGATCTTAGCTATGCAAGAGGAATTCAATTTACTAGGAATAAAGTATGGACCCTTGTAGATAGACTCAAAGGTCATCCCATTATAGGATCTAAATGGGTGTTTAGAAATAAATTAGATGAAAATGGTATAGTAATTAGAAATAAGCTAGATTAGTTGCAAGAGGATATATCAAGAAGAAGGAATTGATTTTGATGAAACTTTTATCCTGTTGCTAGATTAGAAGCAATTAGACTATTACTTGCATTTACATATCATATGAACATTAATTTATTTCAAATGGATGTAAAAAGTATATTTTTAAATGGATTTATAAATGAGAAAGTTTTATAGAACAACCACCTGGTTTTGAAGATCATGAATTTTTAAATCATGTTTCTAAACTACACAAGCACTATATGGTTTAAAACAAGCACCTAGAGCTTGGTATAATAGGCTAAGCAAATTTCTAATTAAAATGATTTTTCTAGAGGAAATGTTGATAAAACCCTTTTTGAAAGAAAAGATAAAGATTTATTAGTAGTACAAATCTATATAGATGATATCGTATTCGGTGCTACTAACGATCTTCTATGTCAAGAATTTGCAAAGTTAATGCAGGGTGAGTTTGAGATGAGCATGATGGAAGAACTTAATTTCTTTCTTGGACTACAAATCAAACAAGAAAGAGGGGTTTTTCATCAACCAAACAAAGTACACAAAAAAAATTCTCAAAAAGTTTGGAATGGAATCAGTTAAACATCTTAGAACACCTATGAGTCCTTCATGCAAACTAGATAAAGATGAAGATAGTAAGTAAATTGATCAAAATATTACAGAGGTATAATTGATTCACTACTTTATTTAATGGCAAGTAGACCTGATATTATGTTTGCTGTATGCTTATGTGCTAGATATCAGTCAGAGCCTAAAGAATCTCACTTAATTACTGTTAAAAGAATTCTAAGATATTTAAATAGAACTAAAAATGTAAGATAATGGTATTCTAAGATTCAACATTAAATTTGATTGCATATTCTGATTATGATTATGCTGGTTGTAAACTAGATAGAAAAAGTACAAGTGGTGCATGTCAATTTTTAGGTGTAACTTAATCTCTTGGTTTAGCAAAAAGCAAATTCCGTTGCATTATCAACTCCTGAAGCTGAATATGTTGCAGCTGGAAGTTGCTGTGCTTAAATCCTTTGGATTAAGCGATAACTTGAAGATTATGGTATAACACTTGATAAAACTCCAATTAGATGTGATATACTAATGCAATAAATCTAACTAAAAATCCTATTCAATATTCAAGAATAAAAATATTGAAATAAGATATCATTTCATTAGAAAACATGTAGCTAATAATGACGTTTGTCTTGATTATGTTTGTACTAATGAACAATTAGCGGACATATTTACAAAACCTTTGAGTGAAGAGAGATTTTATTATCTTAGAGGAGAATTAGGGATTTGTGACCCATCGGAATGATTTTAAAACTCTAGGAATAATTTTCTAGATTCATTCATTTGCTTGAAAAATCTTTTGTGATTCTAAGGAAAACTCATCTAGATATTTGAACCCTTTGATTGCCACATTCCAAGGAATTTTATCTAAAATTTATTGATTTTTTTTTTTTCAAGTTTCAGATCCTTTGAAACTCTCATTTATTTTTCAAACTGTCTTGGAGTCGACACCTCTATTAGTAGAGTCGACACCTGCCTGTGTCGCTCTCTGTTGTGACCTTGGAGCCGACACCTGCCTTTGCGGAGCTAACTCTATTTCGGGCACTGAATGAGTTAGCAACTTGGAGTCGACACCTCGCTTTGTGGGAACCGACACCTTGTGGTCAGGTTGACTATTTTAGGCAGAGTTGACACCTATTCGACCCCATTCATTTCCAAACTCTTCCAAAACTCTCTCCAAACCTCCCAAATCTTAGAATCTATCTAATCCATCACTCCCTAGCAATCTATGGCACCTAAGCGCCGAGGATCGGTATTCGGAGCACCGGTGATGACAGGAAAGAGGACTGTGAGGTGTTCGGCACATCAGCCTTCGCCCAGCTCGTCTTCAACGTCGTCGTCCTCCACTCCTAGTGCCATACCTGGTCCTTCTTCTCCACATATTGATCTCTTAGCAGGAAAGGTTATAACTATGGTAGAAAAGTGGACTTCGGATTCTTTGAAGCTGAGGGTTTCTCTCTTGGTAGGCAAATTAAAGAAATGGGATGGGAGAAGGTATGTTCATTAGATGTTCCTACTTATCCGGCCCTTGTTAAGGATTTCTATATCAATTTGTCTAGAGGAGACGGACGCCTTGTCAGCTATGTGAGAGGTACTATAATCCACCTTACTTCTGAAATTTTGGAAGTTTGTTAGAAATTCCTGTTATTGGACCTATTGCCAATTCCCACGGTGAAAGAGGTGAGGCACTGTCAAGGATGCTTGGTAGAGAAATTGCTGAATTTGAGGAAATTAGGGCTAATCAATTGCCCCTAGAGCTGAGGTTATTGCATAATATTTGTAGCAGGATATTATTCCCTAAAATCGATCGTTTTGAGTATGTATCTGAAAGGGACATTGTAGTTATGGATTCTGTAGTGATCGGCCAACCAATCAACTTTATGGAATGATGATTTGGTATATGGCTGAGGCAGGCAGTAAGAAGAGGTCAACCCTTCCATATGGTATGATTTTGACTATGGCTTTTTAGAGCCAAGGTGTTAATATTTTGGATAATGAGCCTTTAAAGAGCCTTAGGCACATATTATTATAATAAGGCTACCTTGCACCATATAGGTTTCATAAAAATCAATGGAAACTGGGAAAGGAAAGGAAATCTGAAAGACAGAGCAGCTGAGATGGATACTGCGGCCCCTGGTACATCAAAGGCAGAGCCTTCAGTGAGACATACTTCACCAGGCCCCAGCAGTCCTGCACCCTCAGCACCTGCACCAGCTCCTACATCATTTGCTCAGACTTCTACTGGTTTTTCAGAGATTTAGATGGAGCAGCTCAAATCTTTATTTTTGGATCATGAGGCTAAGATGAAGAATGATCTTGAGAATCATCTTATGAGTATCAAGCAGCATTTTTACTCTTTAGAGGATAAGATTAGTGTGATATAATCATCTTTGAGCACATCTTCTTTACCTTGATGAATGACATTAGGTTGATATTTGAAAAATCAAGGACATTGCTAGTGATTTGATACATATTCTAAGTACAATGCAGAACTTCAAGAAAAAGTCATAGTTGCATCTACTTTAGTTGAGAAGATGTTAAATGATTTTATGAAAATTCAAGAAAAGGGCATGGGACAAATTCTAGAAGAGCTGAAGAGAATCTAAGATTTTGAGATGTTGCATGCTTTTTTTTCTTTTGAACTTAGTTTGTACTTAGGACAATTATGTACTTTGATGTTTTCATGTATTTTGAAGTAATATGGATGTTGTAATGACTTAGTACTTTGATGAAAAGTAATGATGTATTTTGCAAAGAATTAATGAATATTCTGAATGACTTTATACTCAATGAAGACAATTTGAAATTGACATTGTTCTTTTTGAGTTAAACATTCTTATGTTTATACTTTTATAATATAAAGGGGGAGAAAGAATAGTTGATGTTGATTTAAGCTAAATGAACTTCTTCTTAACCTTTTTGTTGATAACAAAAAAGGGGGAGAAAGGTTTGTTTACGTATATGCATTATGTATTTGATGTTAATCTAGTTATAACATATATGAGAAAGATGTTTATATATGTGTTAAGTGTTAAATGAATTTGGTTATAACACATATGCATTGAATGAACTTAATTTAGTTATCATAGGGGGAGCTACCTCATTCAGGGGAGCTTGACTATGAGAACTTTTATATTTTGAAAATTTTAATGTTTAATCATGCATATACTCAATGTTTTTATCATCATCAAAAAGGAAATATTGTTGACCCACTTATTGATTTTGATGATTAACAAAAGCCATGAGTATATTTCTTGTGTTACTAATGAAATTAACAAGTGTTTCATGAACTTAGAAAGGTTAAGTTATTCAAATGATATACAAAATTAAGTTTGAATCAGTTTTTTAATGAAAATATTTAAGTTCAGAACTTGGAGCCGACACCTACTGTGTCTGGAGCCGACCCAGAGCGTATCAGAACATTTAAAATTTTTGGCACAGTTCGGAGTCGACACATGTAATTTAGAGCCGACTCTAACCTGAGACACAGAGAAGTGCTTTTTGCGTTAGTTTTTGGAGCTGACACCTGAAAATAATAGAGCTGACTCTAACATGAGAACCGAGAGTGTATTTTTGGGACATCGTTAGAGTTGACACCCTCAGAAATTAGAGCCGACTCAGAACGCGTCGAGCCGACACCACAGTTTCTCGGAGCCAACTCCCGATGGACGTTTTGTTACTATTTTTGGAAACCCGACTTGGAGCGACACATGAAAAGTTGGAGCCGACTCCAACCTGTCAGGAACAGAATTTCAAATCTGTTAGAACGATTCCAACGGTAATATTTCTTCACCTAACCCCAACGATCTATTTCTTTGCGTGAGGAAGCAATCTAAGTACTTTGTAATGACTATTTTTTACCTAATCTTGGATTAAGGAGGATTATAAAAAGGGCATCGTCCGTTTGAAAAAAGAGGATGAGAAAATAGAGAAAAATAGAAAAAAGAAAATCGGAAAGAAAAAGAGAGAAATCATCTAGTTTTCAAGAGGAAAATCTTTGTGCTCAAAGCCATCAATTGAAGAGTGATAGAAGAGAAATCCAAAGGCGTTTCAAGATCAAATCCGAAGGATTTCCACGATTTGAAGAAGAGGAGCTAGAGCCCTAAATCTTCAACTTTCTTCAATGAGCTTCATTCAAGAATCAGAGTTCAAATCCAGTTAGCTTATTCAGAAGAAGAGAGAAAAGAAGAAAGAAGAAAAGCTTAACTTCGAATCGCTTCAAAAATAGGCTTTTCTATTCTTGTTTTTTTACATTGCATATTTGCTCATTTGAGGAGCTTTAAATTTTTGTAAACTTATATTTGAATTGCTTGCATTCTAATTCAATCAAGGGATTGAATTATTTGAGATTGCTGACCTCGGGGTAACCTAAGTGTAGCTTACGTTGGGTTGTGTGTTGGTGAACCCGTGAAAATCAGCTGGGTTCGTTGTGACCCCGTGTAAAACAACAAGTTCGAGTTGTGATCTTGGAAAATAACTCAGCTGTAATCAGGATGATTATAGTGTGGACCCAAGAGTTGCTTGGGAGTGGATGCCAGTATTGGTAACACCGAACCACTATAAATATCTTGTGTTTGTCGTGATTGTCTCTTTCTCTTCTCTCTCTCTTATTATGCTTTACATTATTGCATCACTTCACTTGTGCATTAACTTAGTGAAATTGGTTTTTAAAGTGTAAAATTTTTTAAAGAACCCAATTCACCCCCCTCGCTTGGGTTGCCATCTAGGCCAACACTTATGAGGTGCTGTATCTACCAGGTAAGCACTCTCTATCTTATCTTGCTTCAACCTTTCCTCTTCTTGAACACAATGTGATATGAGCTCATTCAGAGACCAAGTCTCTTTTTAACAGTTATAGTTCACCTTAAACTGTAAACTATGCTAGAAGAGATATCAAAACCAGATACACCAACAAATCCTTAGAGAGTTTAAGCTTAAGTGCATTCAATTTTGAAGCACGATGAGACATCTTCAAGATGTACTCCCTGATATTGCCTTTACCCTATACTCATTGAAATCAGGCTTATCAAGAGCGTACCAATTTCAACCTTTTTCATTCTTGACAAATCTTTTTTCAATATCTGCAAGAAAATTCCTAGCCGTAGTGATTTCTTTAGACATTGTGCCCCTAAATATTCTAGAATAGCTTTCTTCATGATCAGCAGACACATGCAATTTGATCTCTCCCACTTTTTCATCTTTTCTTTTGATTAGAGTACTCTTATCTATAAGAGGTGAAGGAGCCATCAGTCCTAAGCAAGATCGGGATCCATGACTCCGAGAACTATCATGAGATTCTCTTGCCAAGTTAGAGTCATTTAGCATAGGAATTGAATTAATGCTGACAGTAATATAGCAGCAGTAATAGCTGAATAGAGAACAATAACAAATAAACAAAACAAGCTCACATAAGTCTTTAAAGCAAATAAATAATTTAATAAAGGTAAAACCCCTCTCAAGATACCGGCTAATCCATCAA
>UESW01002372.1:134436-169653 GCA_900491605.1 Calamus simplicifolius | reverse complement strand
GCAATCGCACAACGATGGTGTATGTCCTCAGAATTTGCTTTTGATCAGGAATTCAATCTCTCTTTGTTGTCGTATGGTTTTCTCATGTATGATGTGATTAAAAATCTTAGAAGGGATCTCTATTTAAAGAGATTTTCTTAATTTCCTTCTATCGCCTACTCCAATCAAAGTAGGTATTTTAAATTTTCAAAAGAGATATGGTTATCACTTAAGAGAAATATCTGCAAGTGGCTACTAAATAAAATAAAATAAAATAAAATAGGACAATTACCAATGGAATACTATATTTTTTCACTTAGTCTGTATATTTTATTTTAATCCACAGTCCTCAACACTGAACAAGAAACCAAATACATGAATCATGGCGATAGGTCCTTCCATGTATCACAATGCATTCAAATCATTTACCACTATTCCAAATGTGACAACATAACATAATAAATAAACCCTAAGTTTATTCAGAGTCCAAAAGAAAATTTATCATTTCTCGAAAGTCAAATAATATGTACACCCAAATGAGAAATAAATAAATAACTGAAATAAGAGTTTTCTTGTACAAGTAGTTGTCCATACAACCAAATTATATTATGGGACCAACTCCCATTCGTACCATATGATCCTTAAAATTCTTAATTGGCATGCCTTTAGTCAAAGGATCAGCTATCATCAATTCAGTGCTAATGTGTTCTATGACCGCTTTGTTTTCTTTAATACGTTCTTCTATGGCTAAATACTTATGTTGATGTGTTTACTTCGACTATCACTCTTGTGATTTTTAGCCAAAAATACAACAGCTGAATTGTCACAGTACAATTTAATTGGCCTAACAATAGAATCAATAATTCTAAGCCCTGAAATGGAACTCTTCAACCATACATTGTTCGATGTAGCATCAAAACAAGCAACAAACTCTACTTTCATAGTAGAGGTAGCAGCCAAGCCTGCTATGTACCTCATGATCTTTTTAGCAACTTTCCAGTGGTCTAAACCTGAATTACTCAGATACCTTTTCAACATTTCTACTGCAACTGCAATATCAGGTCTTCTGCAAACTTGAGCATACATTAGGCTTTCAACAATTGAAGCATATGGAATGTTGTGCATTTTTTCCTATTCAAGTTCATTTTTAGGGCACTGATTCAAAGTGAACTTGTCACACTTCACTATGGGTGTAACATTTGGTGAACAATCTTTCATCCGAAATCTCTTCAAAACTTTATTGATATAAGTTTCTTGAGATAATCCTAAAATGCTTCGAAATCTTTCTCTATGGATCTTAATTCCAATAGCATAAGATGCCTCACTCATATCTTTCATATCAAAATTCTTGGAGAAAAATTATTTTGCCTTATATAGCAACCATTTTTCATTGGTTGCAAGTAGAATATCATCCATAAATGGGACTAAGAAACAAATTTTACTCCAACTAACCTTTGGTATATACATTGATCCATAATGTTCTCTTCAAAACCAAAGAAAAAGATCACATCATGAAATTTTAAATACCACTGACGTAAGGCTTGTTTCGATCCATATATGGATTTCTTAAGCTTGCAAACCAAATGTTCACTATTACTAGAGAAAAGTCCTTCAGGCTGTTTCATATAAACCTCTTCCTTTAGATCTCCATTAAGGAATGCGGTTTTTACATCCATTTGATGTAACTCAAAATTAAAATAAGCTACCAATGCCATAATTATCCGAAGAGAATCTTTCTTGGATACGGAAGAAAATGTCTCTGTGTGTCGATTCCTTCTCTTTAAGTGAACCCTTTGGCAATGAGCCTTGCTTTAGATCTCTCAATGTTGCCTTGTGAGTCTTTCTTTATTTTAAAGACCCATTTACATCCAATGACTTTTACATCATCAAGCAACTCAACAAGATCCCAGACTCGATTAGATACCATAGATTTCATCTTGTCCTTCATGGCATTATACCACAAGTTTGATTCCTTAGAACTTATGGCTTGTGAAAACATTTTAGAATCATTTTCGGCTCCAATGTTATAGTCAGATTCATGTTGATGCATAATATAATCACTAGGAATTACTGATTTCTTTATTCTAGTTGATCTTCTTAATATTGTGTCAATGACCTCCTGAGGAGTATCTTGCACAATTGATTGTTGTTGAACAATAGGATCTTCTAGATTATCATCAGCAGCTTGTAGAATCTCTATGACTGGTTGTCCAACACTTATTTAAGCTTGAGGAGTGCTATGAATGACAACTAATCTCTCACTTGAAGTGAAAGTTGGAATATCTGAATGTTCTTTCTCAGAAGAAGCCAAATACTGATATTGATCACTCCCACTGATCAAGTCATTCTCAAGAAATTTTATATTTCTTGATTTTATAATCCTAATGCTATGAGATGGACAATAAAATCTATAACCCTTAGACTTCTCAGCATATCCAATAAAATATCAACTAATAGTTCTTGGGTCTAGTTTCCTTTCTTGTAGATTATAAACTCTTACTTCAGATCGGCATCCCCAAACACCTGTGTTACAAACTTGATTTTCGACCTTTAAATAACTCAAATGGCATTTTGAAAATAGCTTTGGTTGGAACTCAATTTAATATATACGCGGCAGTTTTAAGAGCTTCAGTCCATAAGGATTTAGGTAGCTTAGAGCTACCAATTATACTCCTCACCATGTCTAATAGTGTTTGGTTCCTTCTTTCAGCTACGTCATTTTGGTCTGAAAACCCTGACATGGCGTATTGTGCAACAATTCTATTTTCTTCAAAAAACAGAGCAAACAGACCAGGTGCTTGCCCATCCTTAGTGTATCTACTATAATATTCTTCACCTTTATCTGACCTCACGGTCATAATTTACTTGTCGCATTGTTTCTCTACTTCTGTCTTGAACACCTTAAAGGCATCTAATGCTTTGTTCTTATTATGAAGCAAGTAGAGATACATATATCGTGAATAGTCATCAATAAATGAGATGAAGTATCTCTGACCATATGAGTCTATATCTGGACTATAGATATATATATGTATGATCTTCAATATTTCTGAACTTCTCTTGGCATCTTTCTTAGACTTGTTGGTTTGCTTTCCCTTTATACAATCCACACAAGTGCCAAAACCAATAAAATCAAGAGTATCAAGTACTCTACCTTTTATTAATCTTTTAATTCTTTCAATGGAGATGTGACTTAATATCCGATGCCACAAAATAGAGAAATTCTTATTCACAACACATCATTTCATACCTGTGTTAGTTTGGGCGTGCATCACATTATCAGAGGTATTATTTTTTAAATTAATTTGAAAAAGATTATCAGACAATGCACCATTCCCAATAAGCTTAGATTTATAAAATAAGTCAACAGAGCTTTTATTAAAATTAAAGAAATATCCTGAGAGTACAAGTCTTGACATTGAAATCAAATTTCTAGAGAAACTTGGAACATAAAAGTCTTTTCTAAATCTAAAACAAAACCAGAATCTAAAATAAGTCTACACGTCCCAATCGCTTCCACATGTGAATCCATCTTGTTTCCTGAATAGATGTTTTGTTTACTTCCCAATGGTTTCCTCTGATTTAGAAAACCCTACAAGGTATTTGAAACATGGATTGTAGAACCAGAATTAATCTACCATGTGTTATGACAAACAGTCATATTGAATTTATAACATATAGATGAGGTTAGAGTACCTTTCTTGTGAAGCCAAGCCTTGAATTTGAGGCAATCCTTATTATATATCCTTTTTTCTTGCAAAAGAAGCACTTCGATTCTTTCTTGTCTTCTGTATGGATGTGTACTTTACCTTTTCCTTTGCGTTTGGCTTTAGCAGCTTTAGTCTTTCTCTGAGTAACTAAATGCGCACTTTCTTCCAGTTCTAGAATCAGCCTTCCTTTCTCTTGAACATACATGGTCAAAAGTTTATTAATTGGCCATTTGTCCTTATGTGTGTTGTAAGATATTTTGAAGGGACTATACTGTTATGGGAGTAAATTCAGAATAAAGTACACTAACTCAATCTTTAGGGATTTTAACTGAGCCGCAATGTCCTTTATCTTCATGATGTACTCACTCGCACCTCCAATAGTAATGAGCTTCATTGATGATAACTTTGCCATTAGGGTGCTAGCCAGTGCCTTATCTAAAGACTCAAACTATGCGTTAATAGCCTTTAGAAGTTTCTTGACATTTTTGCACTCAGGAATTGAATCACGTATACTAGCAAAATGCACTCAGGAATTGAACAACATATACTAGCAGAAATCTTAGTACGTATAAATATCATACTGAGGCGATTAGATCGCTCCTATAGCAATCTCAGCCTGAGTGCTAGTAGATGTAACTGAATGTAGTTCATCCTTTCTGATAGCATAGTCAATGTCCATGCATCCTAACCGAAGGAGAATTCTTTCCTTCCATACTTTATAATTGTCACCACTTAAATCAAAAATATGACATTTCATATCAGAAATATTAATAGGTAAAATAACTGCACAAAATAAAAAAATTATATTCATGTAACTGAATTTGAGGCATATAACTCAATGTCATGTCTTATCAATGTAAGTATGCAATAACATGAATCAATAACATATAATAACTACATATGGGCTAAGTTCTTATACTTAAGTAGATTCATTAACTTAATGATGTGACTAACAAATTATATTTCTTTCTTAATTCCTATGGATAATTAAGAAAATAATTTGTTATCGCATCCTAATTAATTATATTAATGCAATAAAAATTCATATGGGATAACATTCATTGCATTAAATATAATTAATTATAATTATTGTCATCTAACCTTATATGATCTTTGCAACTCAATATATAATTTTAATTAATTAAAGATGCTATGACTACTTCTCAATTAATCAAAATCATATTGACCATATAACATTTAAACTTTATTATATGCATATAGATTAGCCAATTTAGCATGAGTATTAGGTAGTGGTCTTAATCAACATAGTATTTCCAAATCAAGGTCTGAATCAATCAAATTGGTCAGGCTAGTGAAAGATAGGTGGGGTCTCCCGTTGCTTTTCTTAGACATATTAGTCAACGGAACCAATTAAGTAACCACAATCTCTTCACTTTTCTAGACATCTATTGATCAATCAAACCTTAAAAGGATTTGAATTGTGATTTTTCACACTACCACTAAAATAATTTTGTTCATGTATAATATAAAACCTAATATGTAATACAAGAGCAATAGCATACCAAGCATCTATTTAATGCAATTTCAAAATAATCATCTTAAGTAAAATTTTTTTGTTAATTAAAACACGTTCGGCCGTAGCTCATTATTTTCTTAGATCAATCTATACAAAACACCATAGGCATAGAGGCTCAGGAGGCGTACTTTAATACAAAATATTTTAAACTTAAGAAACAGATGATAAAACAAACTATATGATAAAATAACTCATATCAAAACATTAAATAGATAACATATGCATTTAAAATCCAAGCATATGGATAAGATGCTTTCTTACCTCTTCTTTTTCAAAAAATTGCACGGAAGACCAAAATCACTTGTTTAAATAGGCTAGCTCAACAGATATGCTTACCAATCTCTTATGGATAAGGTATTGGATTTTAACTTATCCGATCATGATTTTAAATTATCATAAACCACTCATCTCCTTTTCCTAAAAATAGGAATTTTTTTATCCTAAAAAATTGGACCTATGTCGCGGGCGTGGACCTTATTGCGCGTCATCTCCTATCTAAGATGGTCCAAGAAAGGGAGAAATCCAAAGACGTAAAGACTAACCACAATGCCATCATCCCTTACCTTAGTTTTTATGAATTTTCTTTTATTTAAACCATATTTAAGAGGGAGAGATAACGGATTCATGCTTCATGGTATAGATCTCGCTGCTTTCTTAAATGAAACTAAATATTAAGAACACAACCAATCTAATGCCCTCTCTGCTGGTAATTCTTGATGACCTATTAACTCTTCCGGTACATAGGTAGTTGGGTCAAACGCACCAAGGTACTATCCATAGCCTTCCTTATTAGTATGTCCCTAATATCCTTACTATACACCTATTAGGTCAAATAGTCCAATGTACTACTAGTAGCCTTCCCTTTTGGACTATCCTTAGATAAAAAAATAGCGACCATGAATGCCTCATCACACGAAAAATGAGAATGAAATAATAAGTTGCTATAGAAGATTTAATTAGATCCCAAAATAATGAAGATTAATGGAAACACTTCCAATAAAACAAGGCAGAGGTATTGAGGCTCTGATACCAACTATTAGAGATTATAAAAAATCTATACACAAATATTGTATAGATTAATTCATGAAATAATAACGGAATCAATGTATTACCTCCATTGTTTATGATCTACCTTCTGAGGATCTGGATCAGGATCTTGATTGAGTTGAGTGCTTCCAATCAACGAGCAATCACACAATGATGATGTATGTTCCCAGGATTTGCTCTTGATCAGGAAACCAATCTCTCTCTGCTGCCATATGATTTTCTCATGTATGATGTGATATCAAAAACCTTAGAAGGGATCTCTATTTAAAGAATTTTCTTAACTCCCTTCCATCACCTACTCCCATCAAAGTAAGTATTTTAAATTTTTAAAAGAGATATGGTTATTACTTAATTAATTAGTAGATGGATATTGTTGAGAGTTATCTTGAGATATATCTTCAAGTGGTTACCAAATAAAATAGAATAAAATAGGACCATCACCAATGAGATACTACAATTGGTCCTCTAGTCTCTAAGCTTGGAAGGCAGGCATGAAATTCTAGAGGTCTTCTAGAGAGAGTGTGCTCGAAAGAAAGCTTCGCCCACGCAGCAGAAGCCCATCGTTCACCCATGTGCTTAGCAAATTCGTAAGAGCAGAACTTAAGGAGCACTGCATTCTCTGCGTGCTCTCTTGATTTTATCTTTCTTTTTAGTGCCATCTTAACCTCTATATAAGCAATGAGCGATGAAAGAGAGAGAATAGAATGAGGGAGATAGATATGGAATCAAAGGGCAATCAGATGGCACCACCGCATGTAAGTTCTGTTTGATGGATAAACCTTTAGAAAGCAAAGTCACTTGCTGAAATACTATATTATGCTACTATATCATCTCCATTGTCATCAAAAGTGGTTGAAAGGTCATTAAATATGTAGACCCATTCAAATTAGAGGATCACTAAGTCAATCCATCACCTAATTAATTTCATTAAAAATGTACAAGATTTTAAAATGAAGCTTTTTACATTGATGGAAGCTTTATTGCTTCTATTGATACATTAATCTTTCATCGGATAGTCTCTTATACATCTTTTTTTCTTTCATGAGTAGAAGAACCTCTGCATTCCTAAGTTTGATCAAGTATTAAGCAAAATCTTACAAATTATATTTTAATTTTTATTATTTTTAAGTTAAATTATTTTTTAACAATTTTTATATAGAGTAAAAGTATTTTAATTTAATATTTGCTCAACTAAAATTTTATAAAATTCTCTGAATTTATTCTTAATAGAAAATGTTGGCTTTTTATTCTTAAATATTTTTATTTTTTTTAATATTTTTGCTAAATTCATGTGAAGTATTTTTTATTTTTTAAAAAAACTTAATTAAATAGAAAGAAAAAAAGAAAGAGAAGATGATGACATTTAAGTCACATTATGTCCAATGCTATCGATTTAGTAGATTTCATTTGTATAGAGTTGAATATATTTCAATAGTAGAGAGCTTAGGTTCTAATTTGTTTTCTCTTTTTCAATCACTCATGCACTGCACCAATCTTGCAAATCACACTAATCCCATCAAACTTGCTAGAAAATCTCGCTACTAGAAAAATTTTTGTAATGGATTTATTTTATGTGCCATTTCTTGTTGAAGCTTTTCTTTTTACTTTTACTCATGTTGAATTATATTTAAAAAATGTTGGTTTTTTTTTTCCTTTTTGAAATTCATGTCAGTTGGGTGGGATTTTTCAAGGCCAAGATTTCTATTTTGCCTTCTTCCATGCCTAATAAGAATATTTGATTTATGTCCTTGTTGATACAATATGGTATGTACAACATTTTTTTATCTTTTAAAGTAAAAGATGGAGGATCTATTAGAATTCCTTTATTTATTTTTTGGAAACTACTATTTGCATCAATTTCTCCATTATTCAATAGAATTCCTTCATTTACTTTTTGGAAACTACAATTTGCATCAATTGTTCCATTAATCAATATACTTATTAAATGGTAATTCAATCCCCTTTAGCCATGCACACTACACAAGGTAATTGAGTAGGTATGTACTAGTTATACACATTCAAGCTATAAGGTTCATCCTTAACTATCATGCCCCTGAACCAATGCCCGAGATGGAGCGTGGCATGATCACATACCCTTAGATTGAACCCTATAAGCATGTAAGTCTTGTTAATCTCAACATCCACAATATACATCAATATAGTAATATTAATGAAAGCTAAATCTCATATTCACAATGAATAAAAAAGTTCAAACCATATCACATGTTATATTCAAACATATAAGAATGACTAATAAAGTATATCAACATTCGCAATAACTATAGGACTATATAATATCAAATGCAACAACTAGTCTAATCTCACTCTCTATTTATCCTAAATTCTGGCCTAGCATCTAATCCTCAATATTTGAAACAGATAGTATAGGAGGTGAGCTAAAAGCCCAGTAGCAACTTACACATACAAATATGGATATGCAGTAGTAAATAAATTATTTATATAATATAAAGAAAATATAGCCAACAAAGTAAATCATGTTGCAACACGTACCAAAAATTAGTGTATCAAGTAAAAGAGAAACTGCCAATATTTTATCTTTCACGGCATTGAACTGTATCAGCACAATCATTATCAATCAATGTTAAATATCATCAACCAAATCTGACCCTCGACTGGGCTTGCTAGATTGGTTTCACAATAGTAACCTCTAGCCATCACTTTAGACTCTATTAATAGAATCTTCTAGCTATCCTAATAGACTTTAACACTAGTAACCTTTAGCCATCACCGTAGACCCTATTACTAGCATCATCTAGCCATCCTGGTAGAATCTGATAGTAGCAACATCTAGTCATCGGCTTATCCCCTGTCATTGATACCACATTACCACATCCACATAACTAGACCGCATGCCCATATATTAAACCATCACAACTTTAATATTCTGATATACAAATCAAGTTTTTCAAGTTCACATCATCAAAACCATGATATGATACCATAAGATATGCCATGATCATATATAATTCGAAATCATACTATAAGAAATATAAGTTATATCCATGTGTAATCAAATATGCTAATAAAATAATGCATATAAATCCACGATGCATGCTGTAAGATAAATAAAATCAAACATATCATATATGAGTAGGTATAAGACTCCTACCTTCAATCACTACTCCATCTCCTCTATAATATCCATCAATAATAGTCAATCATCTACTAAAAGATTACCTATAATTATAATTACAAATAATAATTAATCTACTAAAATTCATTATTGAAAAATTTACCTTTATGTCCTTATAACCCTCATATCTAAAATAACCATTATACCCCTCATACCTAGACTAAAAAGGGTTGAATCATGGTTTCATTAGATCAATACCCTTCTAATCCCATCGCCTAATCTAGTTAATTAACTCTAATTAGATCTATACTTATTTAATTAGGTTTTTGAGGCTTAATTAGATCATTAAGTAACTTAATTGTAGCTTAATTATACTAACTAGGGTCTAATTGTATTAAACCTAGCATGAATTGGCTTGAATCCAACTCAAATCATACAAATTTATCAATTGTATTCACTGATTTGGCTTAATAATGATTTCTAGTTCACTAATTTAGTTCAAATTGGGTTATGGTTCACTGAACCAAGCTCAATTGGAAATCCGGTTCATTGATTCAACTTGGTATTGGGTTCTGGCTCACAGATTTGGCTAGAACCAAGTTCTGGTTCAGCAAACCATTTGAATTAGTTTCTAATGCCTTGAACCAATTCTATCCTGGTTCATCCACTTTAACCCCTCGAAGGCCTTCTGGCACTCCCTCGTTCACTCAAAGTCATTGACTTTGCGCACACCTTAAAGAAAGGCAGACACCTCTCCGCGGACTTGGATAAAAAAGGGCTCAAGGCCGCCAACCTTCCAGTCAAGTGCTGCACCTCTTTGTTAATCGGAGACCTCATGTCTAAGATAGCTCGGATCTTATCGGGGTTCGCCTCGATCCCACGCTGCATCACCATGAAGCACAGGATTTGCCCGCTATCACCCCAAAGGCGAACTTGGAGGTTCAGCTTCATCTGGTACCGGCGGAGGTTGCCAAGGTCCCGCCAGGTTGACAACATAGTCAGTGGTATGGATACTTTTGGTTAGCATGTCATCCACGTACACCTTCATGTTGCATCCGATCTGGTCTTCAAAGACTTTATTCATCAGCCTCTAGTAAGTGGCCCCCGCGTTCTTCAATCCGAATGGCATCACCTTGTAGCAGTATATCCCCTTCTCGATCACAAACGAGGTAGCTTCCTCGTCTGTCAGGTCCATCTTGATTTAGTTGTACCTCGAGAAGGCATCCATGAAGCTAAGGTCTTGTGACCGGATGTAGTGTCTACCAGCTGGTCAATCCGAGGCAATGAAAGCTGTCCTTGGGGCATGCTTTGTTGAGGTCAGTGAAATCACGCACATCCTCTAGCTCCCGTTAGCCTTGTGACCATCACGACATTGGCCAATCAGTCGGGATAATGGACCTCTGGAATGTGGCCTACAGCCTCCAGCTTGTGGATCTCCTCGTTAATGGCCTTCTACTGGTCTGGGACGAAACTTCTCTTCTTCTGCCGGACAGACAGGCATCCCAATTTGATGTTGAGTTGATGAGCAATTACCTCCTTGGGGATACCCGCATGTCGGACGATGACCATGCAAAGATGTCGGAGTTGGCTCGTAGGAAAGCAAGAAGCTGATCTCGCGCCTCCTTCGGGAGTAGAGCTCCATCCTAGATAGTCTTCGTCGGGTCCTCACCCAATGGGAAAGTCAGCAGGTGCTCGGCTGGCTCCCCTCTCCTCTCCAAGTCTCGAAGGTCGAGCGGCTCGGGTGCTGCTGCCGACACCGCCCCCTGTGGACTGGGGGCCAAGTGGTAGCAGAGCGGTAGTGGGCTCTGCTCCCCCCTCATCTCCCCAACTTCTCGCTGGTAGAAAACTTTACGAGTAGTCTTTTGGTGGAGATAACAACATCCATAAGGTTCAAACCGGGTCTCCCAAGGATGTGTTGTAGGCCAATGGGACCCGCACTACTAGAAAGTTCATGAGAACCATGCTCTGACACAGTGAAGTCCCGGCTGTGACAGGGAGAGTGATCTCTCCCTCGACCTTTACAGAATCTCCAGTAAAACCCATCAAGGGCGTGGTGATGGGTCAAAGGAAACTATAAGACAAATTCATCCGAACAAAGGCATCGTAACTCAAAACGTCAATAGAGCTTCCACTATCAACTAAAATTCGTTTTACAGGATGCTTCGCAATCGTCATAGACACGACGACGCTATCATCATGTTTGTTAACTACCCCTTCTAGATCCCTTTTAGAGAAAGGAATTACAGAATCTACCCCATCTTCACACTGTCTTTTGGAATTGTTACCTACCCCCCAGAAGATCATGGCCACCGTCTTCTCCATCGGAGCATTGTCCATGCCGATCTAAGGTGCAGGAGTTGCTGACGGGCCCGGGGCAGCAGGTTCCCTCTCCGGACAAACTTACCTAGTGGCCCTGCTGAATGAGTTCCTCGATAGCCTTCTTCAGTAGGCGGTAGTCTTGTGTCGTGGCCATAGTCTCTGTGGTATCGGCAGTATAGTTCTTTGCTGCGGAAAACCCTGGGCCTCATGGGGGGTGGACGCTGGAGGTAGGGCTCATCCTCAATCTCTAACAGGATGTGAGATATCGAAACGAGAAGTGGGGTGAAGTGCTCTTTAGGAACTAGAGTCTGGGGTCGGTTATCTGGATAACGAGATGGCTCAGATTTCCTTGACCGCATCCTAGCAAATTCTGGAGGTGTTAGCTTCTAGCTGGGCCCTTTATCGACATCCCTCCTGGAGAAGTCTGCTTTGTCAGCACGGATATACTTCTGCACCCGGCTTAGCAATTTAGCGTAGGAGCTGGGAGGCTTTTTGTCTAAGGAATAGGTGAACCTAGAGGGACGGAGTCCCCGCTTTAGTGCTAGAGTGGCCACGGAATCCTCAAGATTGTAGACCTCGAGTGCTGCCTCCTTGAATTGGGCCACGAAGTCCTTCAAGGTTTCACCGCTCCTCTGTTGGACGGCAAAGAGGCTATCAGCCACCCGAGGGATCTTACGGCATGCATCAAAGTGGGCCAAAAAAGATCGCTCGAGTTGCCTGAAGGAATTAATACTACATGGTGGCGGATGAGAATGCCACGCACGTGTGGCCTTCCGAAGTGTAGCTGGGAAGACGACGTAGAGGAGAGAATATGTTGCCCCATGGACTTGCATGAGGACCTTGTAGCTTTCCAGGTGATCCAGAGGGTCTGCAATGCAGTCATATGGGTCCAGCTGGGGTAGCCGGAACCATGGTGGGACCAGCTCCTCCAAATACGGTGAGATAGCGGGGGGTGGTGGTCGTAATCCGTCCCATGAGGGTTGGTAATTCTACGGCTGAGCTCCTCTAGCCACTGATGGTACTCATCCAATCGTTGCTCGGCCCAGTGAGCGATCTTTCTGTTGGAATTTTCCTTTGAAGATTCAAAAGATGAATAGAGGGAAGGTTGCCGATGTAGGGAATGCACATGCTTAGGTTCCTCCCCACTACACCGCTTGGGAAAGCGTCAGAGTGATAGGAAGGAGATCGTCGCTGCTTGGAGGTTTCCCGGCGATGAGACTTTGGGAGGCACGATGGAGGTCTTTCGGAGGGGTCCTGCCATGATGAGACTGGCTGGCGCCCATGGCCCTCAGCATGGGGCGGGGAGCGAGGCGGCAATGGCATAGTGGCGGAGCATTGTTCCTATAGCCCCCGAACCACCGCCATTAGGTCTTGAACTTGCTGGATCAGAGCATCGAGCCGGTCAGTCTGAATAGACTGTGGCTGTACGGGGGGCGAAACATGGAGGTTGACCTCCGGCAGCTCAGCTTGCGGGAGGTGTCCCCCAGCCTGACTGGTAGAGGCCTCCTGTGCACGTGTGACCGCCATCTTCTTCCTTGCAAAGGTTGTGGGGTCACAGATGCAACGTCTGTGCTACTGCCCTGCTGTCCCCCTTCCTAGCGTGCCAATCTGTTGCTGCCAAATTATTTGTCAAGAACGCTGGGTGAGAAAAGAGCTTTACTGTCTTCCGGGAGATGACTAGATTGTCTCCTTTAGCCGGAAACCTGCAAGAAAAGTCTTGGACCGTGGCTCCGACGGGGACCCTCTGACGCTCAAGTTAGCGACTTGGAGAACAAGAATGAAGATGAGATAGTAGAGATTGAGTCCCCCCCTCGTTGTGAGTCAGGGTCCTTATATACCTATTCGGGAGTCCCTCTTACCCTTCGCAGATAACCGTCGAATCCTATCTTCCGTTAAGATCGGCTCCGTAAGCGGTAGGTGGGCGCACGGTTGCTAAGTGCACGCCGTAAATATCGGTAACTACACATAGTATATCGGTACCCACCCATGATCTTGGCAAGAGTGGGTGAGCGGGCTACGCGACAGTCTGGTGTTTTAAATCACTGGGTCCAATATTCGAAATTGGTTCCACGACTATGGGTCGAGAACATGCGAAGCGAGACTCGAGGCCGAGGTCGAAGATAGGCCGAGGCGGGGCTCGAGGCCAATGTTGAAGCTGATATGATCCGTGACCGAGGCCGAGGCCGAGGCCGAAGCCGGAGCCAAGGCCAAGGCCGAAGAGCCGAGGCCGATGCTGGGACTAGTTGTCAAATTATTATTGGGCTTCAAGAACTGTGCAGATTGTTACTCTACTACCTGGGGGAGTAATCAGCCACATCAAGTTATGTTTTCATCTCAAAGTCACAAAGCATGTTTGTGGTGAGTAATCCAATCTCAACTTGTTCATCAAATGCTTCAGTATTTGGTCATGATCAAGCTAACTCGATCTAGATGAAGCGACTTCTCACAAATATAGATTATGTATTTCCATGGCAGGCATTTCTCTTTTCGTTTCTAGCCTCCTCACATCCTAAGCAGTAATAGGTTCACCATAGGATTTGTTGTAATCTCCACTGGTCTTCTAGCAAATTTCTGACGTCCCTTCAGCTTGTTTTTTTGACAAACTTAATGTTTTTGGGTGCAATTTTTTTATAGTAGGAGAAAAAGTCTTCAATGAAAGAAAGCAGATCAATTAATGAAGTCCAGTTCAACTGTTCATACAAATCAATAATCTCTTATCTGCCACTGGGGCTTAATTGTTGCATGAGGTGTGCTTCCCTCTCTATAGATTCATCAATTGACTTGAGTATGGCTATATGTTGCACAATGTTGATCTGAAGTAGTTGTATGGATGGATTTAGTGTCTGCATTTTTGAAGCCATAGTTTGGAATCTGTCATTTTGATTCTTCTCAAGCTGTGCTTATCCTCCATTCCATGGTGTCCATCAATGTGTGGGCGTGCTTGGTGGGTTACCAATGTTGACTGGGCTTGATAAGAATCCATCACAATTGCAGACTTATATAATTTTCTGAATTTTGACGAGGGTGTCATTCTCTAGTATCCTACAGTATTTGGATATTGCTCTCAGATTAACCTAAACATCTGTTATCAGATGGCCGAAGTGCCATCTTATTCAACGTTTCAAGAAACTGAAGCATGGATCTTGTTGAGGGGTAAAATCGTTACACGTCAATAATCGTATACGCGGCTAAGGTTAGCCCCGATTTCTGCTCGCTGTGTGACATTCGCCAGGGACAAATCAGCCTCGGTAGGTCGGAACGCCCTAGCCCCTCACCGAGCCAGGGATTCTCGAGGTGCGGACCTCATCTTCCGGCTCCTCCAATTGACCTATCCTGTTTCTCGGCCCCAGCCGAGCTATCGTCTATCACCTTCCGGCTCCTCCAGCTGACCTATCCTGTTTCTCGGCCCCAGCCGAGCTATCGTCTATCGCCCTCTGGCTCCTCCAGCCGACCTATCTTATTTCTCGACCCCAGCCGAGCTATCGTCTATCGCCTTCCGGCCCCTCCAGCCGACCTATCTTATTTCTCGGCCCCAGCCGAGCTAACGACTATCACCCTCTGTCTCCTTCAGCTGACCTATCTTATTTCTCGGCCCCAGCCGAGCTATTGTCTATCGCCTTCCAGCTCCTCCAGCCGGCCTATCTTGTTTCTCGGCCCTAGCCGAGCTATCTCGCTTCTTGGCCTCGCCCGCCAAGCTGTCCCTATAGCTCGGCCCAGTCCGAGCGATATCAACCCCCTCTGCGGAATTCGGAGCGAGAAAGTGGCCTAGGGCCCTGGGGCCTATGCTCCCACTAAATCCCGAGACATTAACAAGCTCTCCCAGCCATCGATCCTCTAACTAACCGGATATGAATCCTACCTGTCTTATAACAGACTGGATTCGAATCTCAACAGCCTTTGGACCCACGATGCCCCCTAACAACCAGGTGATCCTCTATAAATACCACAGCTCCAGACCCCCTGAGGTAGGCGGTCTCCCCTTGTGCACTTGCTCACACACTCTCTCTCTCCTCTCTCTGCCTTTGCTTCCGCCATTGCCGCTCCGCTCGGAGCCCTTGGAGGAAACTTTTCGGCGAGAGCCTTCTCCTCATTTCTGTTGACTGTTGATCTCCACTGACTTGAGCATCGGAGGGTCTTCCGCAGAGGGCCACCCCCAATGCCTTCTCGCATGAGGACTGTCTTGCAGGTCCACCCAGGAGGAAGCCCGTCTCGAAGCCCCTTCGCATCCGATTCGGAGGACGAATTTTAGCAGCAACAGATTGGCACTAGAGGAAGGGTCTCAAGTCCCATTAAAACTTGAAGAAAGGAGACAAGGATCTCGATCCGAAAGAGAACCTTCCAATGGCTAATCGGAGAAGAGCGACTTCTGAAGCCCAGGACCAGGTTGCCTCCCAGAGACTTGATCCGATGAGTAGCATGGCTCCGCCGCCGCCACCAGCTGAGACTCCATCACCGCCGGCTGTCCCAGTGACCCAGGACCAGTTCGCCACACTGGTCCAGCAGGTCCAAGCCCTGACCCATCTGGTTCAGGAGCGCCTTGCAGCTGCCCCTGCTCCATGCCACCCTGAGGAGGCCGCAGCCCCTTTTTTCCGGCCACCTCTTCTTCTGGTCCGCATAGAGCTGTGGACCCCCCACACCGATCCAAAGAGGCCAGACCAGTCCCGCAAGGGGGCTGCGACAGGAATCTTCCTAGATCTCGGCGGCCCGGTTCCCCTCTCCGGAGTCCTTCCGCCATGATTCGACGCCATCTCCGCGCTCTCCTCGCCTGGCCCCTCCTCTTATGTCTAAAGAGGAGATCCACCGACAGCTCCAGGAGATGCGTCAGGAGCTGGACGCCACCAAGCAGGCTCATCCGCCTCAGCCTAAGGCGGAGCAGGGTATCCCCTTCTCCAAGGGGATCATGGAGGAAGTGATTCCCTCTCATGTTAAGCTGCCCGCCATCGAGCTCTACCACGACTCCTCCGATCCCGACGATCACCTCAGCAGTTTTCGGTCGATCATGATGTTTCATGGAGCATCAGATGCGATCCTGTGCTGCGCCTTTCCCTCTACCCTTAGAGGGTCCGCTCGAACCTGGTTCAACGCTCTGAAACCAGGTTCCATTGATTCGTTTGACGAGCTGAGTCGTCTTTTTATCGGCCAGTTCGTCAGCAGCCGCCGCCACCGATAAAGATCCGACTCCCTCTCTGAAGTTAAGCAGAGAGAGGGGGAGTCCTTGAGAAATTACCTTGGCCGCTTCAATAAGGCCATGCTGGAGGTGGACCACCTTAATCATGAGGTGGCTATGTCCGCCCTAGCGGGTGGAGTTTTGAAGGAGAGCGACTTCTACTTGGCGATGGAGGTTAGTTACCCCCCAAACCTCTCCGATATGATGGCCCTGGCAGACAAATACGCCAGAGTCAAAAAATCACAGAGGGCTGCCCGCGCCGAGCTGGCAAAAAAGAAAGAATCCAAGGGCTCGGACAGGCATTGACCTACTCGCCAGCCAAGCCCACCTCATCGCCAAAGAGCTCCCCCGCCGCCGCCGAGGAATCGCTCCCGGAGCCACCTAGACAGTTTGACCGATACACCTCACTCACTATTCCTAGGGCGCAAATCCTCCTGGAGATAGAGCGCCAGCTTCCTCGACCAGCTCCTCTCCGAGGGAACCCAACCCGGAGAGACCCCACCAGTACTTCCGCTATCACCAGGAGCATGGCCATGATACCGAGGAATGCTGGCAGTTGAAGAACGAAATTGAGAGGCTAATCTAGCGGGGCCGACTGAACCAATTCAGGAGGGCACCCGAGCCAGGACAAGGGGGTGATCGCCAGCCCGAACTTCAGCAGCCTCCTCCTCCTCCTCCTCCTCCAAATCCACTCGTGATCGGTCATATCAATGTGATTGAAGAAGCTGGTAGTTCGTCGAACTTCAAGAATGATGAAGAATGTTTGGCGCCGAAGAAAGCACGAACGGGTGAGCTCTCCTTCTCCGACGATGATCTCCGGGGGATACAATTCCTGCATGATGATGCGTTAGTTGTATCTCTCAATTTAAATAACTATGATGTAAGTCGATTCTTGTTGATAGTGGAAGCTCCGTAAATGTTCTGTACCTCGATGTGTTCGCCAAGATGAAATTGCTCGTGGAAAATCTCCGAGCCGTGGACTCTACCTTGATGGGGTTCACGGCGACGTTATCATCCCAGAAGGGATCGTAACTTTGACGGTTCGGGCAGGAATATGGCCCCTTGTGGCCACTGTTCACATAGACTTCCTAGTGACCAAGCTTCGGTCGCCCTACAATGCGATATTTGGGAGGCCCGGCCTAATGTCCCTCAAAGCTGTCATCTCCATTCCGCACCTGTCTATGAAGTTCCCCACCAGGCGGGGAATCGGTGTTGTCCAAGGAAGCCAAACTATGGCTCGGCAGTGTTTTGTCACCAGCCTTCAGTCCAGGATGCCTGAGGTTGATGGGCTGGATGCTTGGGAGGACTTCGCCGAGCAACGAGGAGAACCAGCCGAAGAACTGGAAGAAGTACCGCTGGACGAAGCCCGGCCCGACCGAACTATAAAGATCGGTCACTACTAAAAGGCGAGTCCCGCAAGAACTGGTCGACTTTCTCCGAAGCAATGCTGATGTCTTCGCCTGGTCCGCCTCCGACATGCCAGGAATCAGCCCTGATGTTCTCGTCCATCGCCTCAACGTGGACGAGATGTACCGTCCCATCAAACAGAAGAAAAGAAGCTTCGCCCCGGAGCGACAGAAAGCTATCGAAGAGGAGGTTGATAAGCTTGTCAAGGCGAACTTCATTCGGAAGGTAAATTACCCAAGTTGGCTGTCGAATATTGTCATGGTAAAGAAGTCGAACGGCAAGTGGTGGATTTGCATCGACTTCACCGACCTCAACAAAGCGTGCCCGAAGGACAGTTTCCTCTCCCCCAAATTGACCACTTGTAGATGCCACCTCGGGTCATCAGATGCTGACATTCATGGACACCTTACTCGGGCTACAACCAGATCCGGATGGCCCCCGAAGATGAAGAGAAGACCGCCTTCATAACCGATCGAGGTACTTACTGTTACCGTGTTATGCCCTTCGGTCTTAAAAATGCAGGTGCCACCTACCAAAGGCTGGTCAACAAAGTTTTCAAAGAGCAAATCGGCCGGAACATGGAGGTATATGTCGATGACATGCTGGTCAAGAGCAAAGAAGCGTCACAGCACATCGAGGATCTCTCGGAAAGCTTCACAACGCTCCAAAATATCGGATGAAGCTCAACCCAACTAAGTGTGCCTTCGGCGTTAATTTTGGGAAGTTCCTTGGCTTTATGGTTTCCCAATGGGGTATCGAAGCTAACCCCCAGAAGATCCAGCTCTTCAGCAGATGGCGCCCCCAGCATCTATCAAAGAAGTCCAGCGCCTGACTGGAAGAATAGCAGCCCTCAACCGCTTCGTAGCTCGTTTGCCGAAAGATGCCTCCCTTTCTTCAAAACTCTTCATCGGCTAAGAATTTCCAATGGTCTTCCGAGTGTCAGAAATCATTCGAAGACCTCAAGAAGTACCTCGGCTCTCCCCCTCTCTTCAGCAGTCCGAATCCTGGAGAAACATTATTCCTGTATCTGGCGGTCTCGGAAGGCACCATTGGCTCGGTGTTGGTCAGAGAAGAAAATAAGACCCAGAAGCCAATTTATTATGTCAGCAAACTGCTCCGAGACACGGAAACGAGATATACCCGGATTGAGAAGATGGTGTTGGCTTGATAACCTCGGTCCGAAAGTTGCGGCCATACTTCCAAGCACATTCTGTGACAGTCCTGACCGATCAACCCATCAAGGCGGTAGTCCATCGTCCGGAGACATCGGGAAGGATGACCAAATGGGCCGTTGAGCTAAGCGAACACGACATTCGGTTTCAACCTCGTCCGGCCATCAAAGCTCAGGTGCTAGCTGATTTCCTCCTCGAATGCACCATCCCGGAGGACGGCTCCACTCCAACTCCCCCGAGCATCCAAAATCTGACGCCCGGTGGCTCCTCCATGTCGACGGGTCATCCAACGCCCATTGCTCTGGTGCCGGCCTAATCCTCACCAGCCCGGAGGGGCGACTTTTGATTATGGCGTCTGCTTCTCCTTCCCAGCCTCCAATAACGAGCCGAGTATGAAGCTCTGCTCGCCGGGCTCCGAATCGCCCGCGACCTTAAGGTGGAGAAATTGAATGCCTTCACCGACTCTCAGCTGGTGGCTGATCACGTGCGGGGCGAGTTTGAGGCCCGGGAGTTGAACATGGTTCGATATCTCCAGAGGTTCGAAGCCTACTCTCCCATTTTCATGAATTTGAAATCATTCATATTCCGAGATCCGAAAATGCCGTGCCGACCTTTATCTCGACTGGCAACTGCGGAATTGATGGACGCCGAGCAAAAATTTCATCTGAAGATTTTGGAGAGGCCTAGTATTGCGGAAGCTGACCGAGTGATGCAAATTGAGGCCGAACCATCATGGTTCGACCCGATCCTGAAGTATCTTAAAGAAGGGTCGCTCCGGCCGATCCAAAAGAAGCTAGAAAGCTAAAGCTGCAAGCCACCCACTATGTGCTGATTGACAACCAGCTCTACAAGCGGTCCTTCTCTATGCCGTTGCTCAGATGCCTTCGCCCATCTGAAGCTGATTATGCCCTTCGGGAGGTACACGAAGGAATTTGCGATAACCATTTGGGGAGCCGGTTGATAAATGCATAAATAATTATCATTAAACCTATTAATTAATAATTTAATGTACCTATTATTATTTAATATTTTAATATTTTATATAATATTTTAGATAAAATCTTATCAACTTAAAGAGCTCGATTTGAGGGATTTAATAACGTAAACATCACTCAAATCAGATTTAAGATGAGCTCGGAATTAATTTTATAAGGATTTAGCATGGATTTCAAAGCAAAACGGCAAATACGTTGCCGACTTCATCGTTTTCTCAACCCAGTTCCTTGTTTCCGCATGATTCTTCTCCGATTCTATTCTAACCGTTTCCTCCACCAATTAAGGAATAGATTAGATTGGAAGTTATCAAATCGAGAGAATTAAATTCCTTTAGAATGAATTTGAATTTTATTGATGATTTATCCAGATTTCCTTTGTTATTATCGTTGCTTCCGCTGTGTCGTCTCTGTTTTGAAACAGGATTCCTCACCGCGTCAAGGCCGCGTCCGAACTTCTATAAAGCACAAGGAGGGTTTCGTGAAGCAGGATCCGCCCGTCCGAGGCTTTGTTTCGTGGCTTGAAGAGGCTCTGTTCCGGTGAAGAAGGCGCTGCAGCCGTGCGGATCTGCTCTGCTCCAGGCGCTCGTGAGATGCCCCGTTCCAGCCAACCGTGACGAGGTGTTCCTCTTTTCCAAGGCCATCCATGGACGTGGAGCAGTGACGAGGTGCTCTGTTCCGTGATTTCCTCTTCTTCCAGCCGTGACGAGGTGATCTGTTCGTTCGGGGGAGGCGCATGAATAAAGACTCCATCCCATCTTTGGTTTGGTGTAGAGAGAATTTATTGTTTTCTTGTTGCCTTCTTAATGTCATGACACTTTAATTTATATAAAATAAAGTTTCTATTCATATTTAATTGTTATTAAATTATAATTAAGTGAAAATAATTTTAGACTGATCTATACTTAAAAGGGACGGGCCGTGATCTATGGGTACGGGCCATGCTCTTATAAGATAGACCATATCTTGATTATTTTGCACTAATAATTATCTATTTAGTTAAATTTATAAATTTATTTTAAGATAATCGCTAAAGTCCCTATGGAATCGATCCCTTACTCTCGCTATTCTAATAGTGAAATTAAGGTGTTTTAATCGTTGCGCTACGACACGCATCAGATTTTTTGCGCCATTGCCGGGGACTTAAGTGTGTTATTTTGAAAAAAAATTATAAAAATTAAAAATATAAAAATATAAAAAAATTTAGATTAATTTTTTCTTAATTTTGAATAGTTATTGTGTCTTTATTTTATTTCTTTAATTGTTAGAATTGCATATTTTCTTTTTAACATTAAAAAAATTATTACTTTCCTTTTGCCACAAATCCAATTTTAACCTAATCAAATTTTCCTTTTAATTAACTTACCTAAAAAAAACTGAAAGAAAACCATAAAACATAATTAATTTAAGGAAACAAAATTATAAAAATTATAAAAATAAATAAAAAAAATATATAAATAAAATAATTATTTCTATGCTATAGATTGACTTAGGTGGATTTATTTTCTGTAAAACTCAAAATTCTTCCATTGATATTTATAATTTATTAGAAAATTAGAAACTTAATTACAAAAATTAAAAAAAGGTAATAATTAGATTAATTTTGTTTGATAATTTCAAGAGTTGGACATCTTTTGTTGCATAGCATTATCATAATTAACTTTAAGGGCACAAACCCCTAATCAAGATAAGGTGGGGATTTCATCACCCTTCCTTGGCCCACAAACCACATCCTTCATTCTGCATTAACCCAAACCTTTAACTCTAAAATTAATTAGACATCATCCCCTAAGAAACTCGAGCTCAATAGGACAAGGCACCCAAAAGAGTTTGACTGGGTCGAGATTGACTGCTTAACTGGTATCTAGAAAAGGAAAGGAAAGTGGTTACTTAATTGGTTCCGTTCGCTTACCTAGTAAGCAACGAGGGGACCCCCACTGACCTTATCCTCAACTGACTAGTTAATCAGCTAATTTTTGACTTGAAAGGCTCCAAGGCGGTCTTCGAAGTTAGGAGCTGTCTAGATCTAGGGTAAACCTATAGTAGATAGTCTAATCTTTGTTAACTTGATTGCTAAAAAAATTCTTAAACCCTAATTAAATTATTCTTAGTTCTAAGAATCTTTTAGGGTATTTTCTTTAGAATCTCCCTCTTTTTCTTCTATTAAAAAAACTTTTGCTTTAGAGTCATTGGTAGGGTGTATGCTTGGTCGCCGATCGTTGCAACCTAACCTTATACCCTTAGATCCTGAGATAGAAAGAACTATTAGAGCAAACAGACTCAGAATTATGGATCCTAATAATGAAAATAATCAATCACGATAGTTAAAAGAATATTTCACTCCTTCAAGGCATACCTACTCTCCCTGCATTCAAGTGCCTCCAGTAAAGGCTGCCCAATACGAAATTAAGTCAAGTGTAATCCAAATGTTACCATCTTTCTATGGACTTATAAATGAGGATCCCTACAAACACTTAAATGAATTCTTAGAAATTTGCTCAACTGTCAAGATTCAAAATTTCTCTGATAATGCACTTAGGCTTAAGTTATTCCCTTTTTTCCTAAAAGATAAAGCCAAGTATTGGTTAAATTCATTAGACACTGTTATAATTTCAACTTGGGATCATCTTCAGAGAGAATTTCTTAAGAAATATTTTCCTATAGGAAAAACGAATCAAATTAGAAAAGCCATAATAAGTTTTTCCCAGATAGATGGAGAAATGTTCCATGAGACATGGGAGAGATTAAAAGAACTGATTAGAAAATATCCACATCATGCTATACCCAAATGGCAACTGGTTCAGTACTTTTATGATGGATTATCAGAAAAGCATAGGCAAATGGTTGATGCTTCATGTGGTGGGACATTTATGTTAAAAAATGAACATGAAGCTTGGCAACTCTTTGAGATATTGAGTGAGAATTCATTACATCACATGTCAGTTGCTCATCGAGACCCTCCTGTAGAACCTAAAAGAGGTGGAATATATGAATAGGTCATTCTACAGATATCTATACTAAGGTAGATGAATTATCCCATAAACTTGATCGGATTCTACAAGTTAGAAACATATCTTCCCCATCTACTCAATTACATGAGGTCTGCATAATTTGTTCGAGTCTAACCCATTCTATAGGTAAATGCCCAGCTGCATACCAATTTTCTGAACTTGTTCAAGAGCAAGCCCACCAAGCCCAAACCCGATTAGCTCCTAGAACAGGAAATGATCCATTTTCAAATACTTACAATCCTGGCTGGCGAAATCATCCAAATTTTTCTTGGAAACCTCAACCTGTAGTTAATTCATCGATCAGACCTAATTACCAAGAAACTAATTTTAGAAACATGCCATATTCACAATATCCAAACATCCCACAACCTCCACCGAATAATCAGCCTACTTTTGAAGACAAAGTGTTACAAGCATTGAAAGGGCTAGAAATGAATACTCAAATCCTTCACTCCCACACACAATCTATTGCAAAACTAGAAACTCAGATAGGTCAATTAGCCATAGCATTCAGTAGAAGAGGAGGGTAAGTTACCTAGTCAGCCTATCAATAACCCGAAAGGACAATTTTGGCTGAAGGTTCCAATAGTCCTGACAAATTCCCAGAACATGCTAAATCAGTCATGACTCTCAGAAGTGGAAAAGCATTGAACCAACTTGAACCATCCCAGAAATTAGAAGTGCCTAAACCAGAAGAGAGAAGAAATGAAAAAGAAAAGGAATTTAATGATCAAGCAATCATACCTAAAGCCCCATTCCCTAGTGCTTTAGAATCTCCTTTGCCTTCATATAAGAAGAATATAAAAATGAATGAGATGCTTGAGTTATTTAAGCAAGTACAAATAAACTTACCTCTTCTCGATGCTATCAAGTAAGTTCCGGCTTATGCCAAATTTTTGAAGGATCTATGCACATAAAAACGGAAAGCAAAGTTACAAATACCAAAAAAGATATATTTGACTAAGCAAGTTAGCTCAGTTGTTCAGCAAATAACCCCACCCAAACTAAAAGATCCTGGTACCCCAATTGTATCATGTGTCATAGGAAACTTCATAATCAAGAAAGCATTATTAGATTTGGGTGCGAGTATAAACCTTCTCCCAAGTTCAGTATATGAATTATTCGGATTTGGAGAGTTGAAACCCACGACAACACTACAATTGGCAGATAGATCAGTCAAAGAACCTCGTGGAATATTGGAAGATATATTAGTAAAGGTAGATGAATTCTATTTTCATGTCGACTTCCTTGTGTTGGATATAGAATCTAGTAGTAATCCTAACCAAATTCCCATCATCCTTGGAAGACCTTTTCTAGCTACTGCTAATGCATGCATAAATTGTAGAACATGTGTGATGGATATATCTTTTGGAAACAAGAAGATGAGATTAAATATTTTTAATGCTTCCCAAGACCACCTGTGTATGATTTAAATGAAGTAAACATGATAGAGGAAGTAGTAGATAAGAAATTCCAAAGTTTGATTGATTCAGATCCTTTACAAACATGTCTTACACATTTTGGAATAGATGACTTTGATATTGATGAGTATACCAAAGAGATAAACATGTTATTAGAACCACCTAAGTTCGACACCATCCCTCCATGGACTATAAAATATGAACCACTTCCAACTAAACCAAGTCCTTTAATACCATCCTTGGAAGAACCACCCCAACTAGAATTGAAACCTCTTCCAGATGACTTAAAATATTTATTCCTTGGACCCAATGATACCCTTCCAGTAATCATTGCATCTACCCTAACCTCTGAGCAAGAAGATAAATTGGTAGATGTACTTAAAGAATATAAAGAGGCGATTGGATGGACAATAGCTATATTAAGGGAATTGACCCTTCCATTTGCATGCACCATATTCATAGTGAAATTGAAGCCAAACCACATAGAGACATGCAACGAAGGCTAAATCCGAACATGAGGGATGTTGTTAAGAAAGAAGTAGTAAAATAGCTTGATGCTATCATTTATCCAATTTCAGATAGCCAATGGGTTAGTCCAATCCAAGTAGTACCTAAAAAATTGGGTATTACCGTGATTAAAAATGAAAAGGGCGAATCAATTCCTACTCGCACATCAACTAGTTGGAGAGTGTGTATAGATTATCGAAAGTTGAATGCCGTGACTAGGAAAGACCACTTTCCTTTGCCTTTTATCGATCAAATTCTAGAACGGCTAGCGGGACAAAGTTTCTTTTGTTTCTTAGATGGATATTCAGGATACAATCAAGTCCCAGTATTTCCTGCAGATCAAGAAAAGACCACCTTCACTTGTCCCTTTGGAACATTTGCCTTTAGACGCATGCCGTTTGGTCTTTGTAATGCACCAGCCACGTTTCAACGATGTATGTTGGCTATATTTTCTGATATGATTGGTCAATTTTTGAAAGTATTTATGGATGATTTTTAGTCTTTCATGCATCATTTGATAGCTGCCTCGAGAACTTGACTAAGGTACTGAAACGATGTATGGAAATGAATTTAGTCCTAAGTTGGGAGAAGAGCCATTTTATGGTTCGTGAGGGAATTGTGCTCGGACACATTATTTTAGAGCGAGGTATTGAGGTTGATAAAGCCAAGGTTGAATTGATCTCAAATCTACCACCCCCAACCTCAGTTAAACAAGTACGATCTTTCCTTGGTCATGCTGGTTTTTATAGACGTTTCATCAAAGATTTCAGTAAAATTTCTCGACCATTATGTAATTGTTGACCAAGGATAGTTCTTTTAATTTTGATAAAGATTGTCTAACCTATAACATTTTTCGAACTGCTTTGACCACTGCACCCATTATCAAGCCCCCAGATTGGACCATACCTTTCGAAATCATGTGTGATGCTTCTGATTATGCTGTAGGGGCAGTTCTAGGACAGAAACTCAATCGAGAACCTCATGTAATTTATTATGCTAGAAAAACTCTTTCAGATGCACAAATGAACTATACTACCACTAAAAAGAATTACTAGCAGTTGTGTTTGCCCTAGAAAAGTTTAGATCATATCTGTTGGGGTCTAAGGTTTTAGTTTATTCAGATCATGCAGCGTTAGACATCTTATATCAAAAAAGGATACAAAACCCAGACTAATTAGATGGATCCTCCTACTACAAGAATTTGATCTAGAAATCTTAGATAAGAAGTTCTGAAAATATGGTAGCAGATCATATCTCTAGGATCTCAGTGGAATACAATAAAGAAATAATCAGAGATAAATTCCCTGATGAGCAATTGTTTTCAATTTCCCATAGCAGTCTTCCCTGGTTTGCCCACATTGTGAATTATTTGGCAACAGGAAAAGTACCTTCCCACTGGACAAAACAAGAAAAAGATAGATTTTTCTCACAAATCAAATATTACTTTTGGGAAGACCCTGAATTATTTAAGTACTGTTCAGATCAGGTGATTAGGCGATGTGTTCCCGAGAGTGAATTCAAAAGTATACTTAACTTTTGTCATTCTCTTGCCTATGGAGGACATTTTAGTGGAAAGAAAACTGCAGCAAAGGTACTGCAAAGTGGGTTTTATTGGCCAACTCTTTTTAAAGATGCACATGAATTTAGCCGTAATTGTCTCCAATGTCAACAAACAGGAAATATATCTCGAAAAGACATGATGCCCCTAAACCCTATCTTGGTTGTAGAAATTTTTGATGTATGGGGTATTGATTTTATGGGCCCATTTCCTTCCTCTTTTGGATTTGAATACATTCTAGTGGCAGTTGATTATGTGTCAAAATGGATTGAAGCCATGGCAACTCGAACCAATGACCATAAAGTTGTAATCAAGTTTATTCAGCATAATATCCTTAGTCGTTTTGGATGCCCAAGGGCTATAATTAGTGATGGGGGTACACATTTCACGAATAGACACTTTGAAGCATTAATGAATAAATATGGAATTACTCATAAGGTAGCTACACCTTATCATCCCCAAACTAGTGGCCAAGTTGAAATATCAAATAGAGAAATTAAAAATATCCTTGAAAAAACGGTGAGACCTGATAGGAAAGATTGGTCAGAACGTTTGGATGATGCATTATGGGCTTATCGTACTGCATTTAAAACTCCCATAGGAATGTCTCCTTACAGGCTCGTATTTGGAAAAGCCTGTCATTTACCTGTAGAATTAGAACACGTGCATTTTGGGCTATCAAGCAATTTAATTATGATATAAAAAATGCAGGTGTCAATAGAAAACTCCAATTGAATGAGTTAGAAGAGCTACGAAATGAGGCATATGAGAGCTCAAAAATTTATAAAGAACGAACCAAGGCATATCATGACAAATTTATTAGTAGAAAAATTTTTGAACCAAATCAAAAAGTATGGCTTTACAATTCAAGATTACACCTTTTCCCTGGAAAACTTCATTCACGATGGAATGGACCTTTTATAGTAACTCAAGTATTTCCCCATGGAGCTGTAGAGCTTAAAGACCCCAAGCAGGGAAATACATTCAAAGTAAATGGCCAACGTTTGAAACCATATATAGAAGAAATTAATGATGGAGAAATTGTTGAATCAATTGATCTTGTGAACCCAACATATCATAATAGTAGCACAGTCTGGCTGAAGACTTTAAACTTAGCGCTCTTGGGAGGCAACCCAGTTTATTAGTTATTTTTAACTTTCTGTTCTTTTAGTGTGTTCTTTTAGTATGACCAGAGAAGAGCAACAGAAGCAGATTGAAAGAAGATGGCAACAATGAAACTTCCAACCTTCAAATACTCTACCAGGTAGTATCTTTCCTTGCAATTAATTAATTTTTCTTCCATTAGGGACAATGGAAATTAAGTTGGGGGGAGGAAAAAGAATAATAAATCCTCGAGTAAAACTATAATCAGATGTGTGTACCAAATTCTGTCTCGATTTGAAGTTAATCAAGCAGTCTATTAATTTAATGGTTAGATTATTTTTGAAATACTGAGGAATAAATTATTAAGAAAACCTAATAAAAGGTAGGGTTTAGCCCAAAAAATTTTTAGAATAATTTCAGACCTCCTGACCACTGATCTTAATAGTACAATCTACTTAATAAGGGTATGGGTGAAAATGTTATTCAAAAAAAAAAAAAGAAAGAAAATCTCTCTTAAAGTTAATAGATTAGGTTCTTAGCATTTTTCACTGAGTAACCGGGCCCCGTCACCTAAGAAAGTGATGTTGTTCGCGTAAAAAGGTGGAATGTAAAAGAACCTAAATAGAGTCAGTCCTACCTAAAGCCTTTTAACTCGAGTAGTAAGTCTGAGGGGTGTTTTACACCTAATGCCCTAAAACCAATTGGTTTGGGAGCCATTGGCCTAAAGCTCGCTACAAGGGTTAATTAGAAAGCAAGGGGTTAGGACATTGCACTGACTTTACATATAAAAATAAATAAATAAAGAACCAAATTACAAAAGATATTACACCCAACCCAAATTAAGTTAGAAGACTTAATTAGAGAAGTGGAAAGTTGGTGAAGAAAGACTTCTATAAATTCTTATGGACTACACTTTATCACTAAAAAAAACTTAATAATCCAATGAAGTACCTCCCTTATGATCTTAAAAAAAAAAAAAAAAACTATAAGATAACTATCAATTCTTGGACTAGCTTGGTACATATTTCTAAATTTCTTATTTCTCGAGGACGAGTAAGATTCAAGTTGGGGGGAGTGATAAACGCATAAATAATTATCATTAAACCTATTAATTAATAATTTAACATACCTATTATTATTTAATATTTTAATATTTTATATAATATTTTAGATAAAATCTTATCAACTTAAAGAGCTCGATTTTAGGGATTTAACGACGCAAACGGCACTCAAATCGGATTTAAGATGAGCTCGAATTGATTTTATAATGATTTAGCATGGATTTCAAAGCAAAAACGGCAAATACGTTGCCGACTTCATCGTTTCTCAGCCCCGTTTCCGCACGATTCTTCTCCGATTCCATTCTAACCATTTCCTCCACCAATTAAGGAATAGATTAGATTGAAAGTTATCAAATTGAGAGAATTAAATTCCTTTAGAAGGAATTTGAATTTTATTGATGATTTATCCAGATTTCCTTTGTTATTTTCGTTGCTTCCGCTGCGTCATCTCTTTTGAAACAGGATTCCTCGCCGCATCAAGGCCACGTCCGAACTTCTATAAATAGCACAAGAGGGTTTCGTGAAGCAGGATCCACCCGTCCGAGGCTTTGTTCCGTGGCTTGAAGAGGCTCTGTTCGGTGAAGAAGGCGCTGCAGCCGTGCGGATCTGCTCTGCTCCAGGCGCTCATGAGATGCCCCATTCCAGCCAGCCATGATGAGGTGTCCTCTGTTCCGTGATTTCCTCTTCTTCCAGCCGTGACGAGGTGATCTGTTCGTGCGGGAGGCGCATGATAAGACTCCACCCCATCTTTAGTTTGGTGTAGAGAGAATTTATTGTTTTCTTGTTGCCTTCTTAATGTCATGACTCTTTAATTTATATAAATAAAGTTTCTATTCATGTTTAATTGTTATTAAATTATATTTAAGTGAAAATAATTTTAGACTGATCTATACTTAAAAGGGACGGGCCGTGATCTATGGGTACGGGCCGTGCTCTTATAAGATAGACCATATCTTGATTATTTTGTACTAATAATTATCTATTTAGTTAAATTTATAAATTTATTTCAAGATAATCGCTAAAGTCCTGTGGAATCGATCCCTTACTCTCGCTATTCTAATAGTGAAATTAAGGTGTTTTAATCGTTGCGCTACGACACGCATCATCGGTCTTTATGCCACAAGGTGCTGCGTCAAGGTTACTATTGGCCCACCATGCAAAAGGATGCTGACGACCTCGTCCGAACTTGTGACCCATGCCAAAGACACTCCAGTATTCAGAGGCTCCCCTTCGCCAGCCTGGTTCCCGTTTCCTCCGCTTGGCCCTTTACCAAGTGGGGAATGGACATTCTCGGCCCGTTTTCACTTGCCACGGGACAGCGAAAGTTTTATTTGTCGCCATCGACTACTTCACCAAATGGGTTTAGGCGGAAGCAGTTGCTCAGATAACTGAGGCTCGGGCCAAAGACTTCATGTGGAGATCCATCATCTGCCGCTTCGGCCTCCCACACACCATCATTACTGACAACGACAATAGTTCGACAATCCGAAGTTCTGTCAGTTCTGCGAGGAGCATGGGATCCATCACCGCCTTACCTCGGTCGGGCATCCGCAAGCTAACGGAGCAGCCGAGGTAACTAACCGAACCTTGCTTCAAGGGATCAAAGCTCGGCTCTCCAGAGCCTGAGGCAGATGGGCAGACGAGTTGCACCATGTCTATGGGCCTACCGCACCACCTCGAGAGTGCCCACGGGCGAGACCCTATTTCAAATGGCCTTCGGCACAGAGGCAGTCATCCCCGTGGAGATAGGACTCTCTTCCCTGCGGGTGGAAAGCTACTCGAAGGAAGCCAGTGACGAGTAGCTCCGCACCAACCTCGACCTAGTAGAGGAGATCAGAGAAAAAGCATGGATCAAAAGCTACCTACCAGCAAAGAGTGGCTCGTTACCATGCTTCCAGGGTCAAAGGGAAAGCTTCTCACCTGGCAACCTAGTTCTCCGAAAAACATCTATCTCCAAACCGCCAGAGCAAGGAAAGCTAGCTCTGAACTGGGAAGACCCCTACCAAGTAACGGAAGTCGTCGGACTTGGCACCTACAAACTACAAGATCTAAGCGGGAGAATCCATCCCTCAGACATGGAATTCGGACAACCTCCACAAGTATCATCAGCAGGGTACGCCTTCTACAGGCCCGCCTTCTTAATTTTTGTCAGCATATTGCTTTCATAATTCTTGACATGATCACCGAAAATCGTAAAGGAAACAGATGCTGCTTACCAATCCTCGGCACAACCGAGTTATCTATTTGAGTAGGAAATCTCCGAACCTTGGCTGGGCCGAGCAACGAATCTCCAAACCTCGGCCGGGCCGAGCAACGAATCTCCGAACCTCGCCGGGCCGAGTAACGAATCTTCAAACCTCGGCTGGGCCGAGCAAAGATCTCTAAAGCCCCAGCCGATTTAATCGGTCCCCAAAACACAAGGCACTACTTGACGAGGATAAACATCTTGGGGACGTCAGCAAAAACAAAAGTTGCCAAAAAGAACCTCCCTTTCTGTTCATTATAAAGAAAATACAAGGAGAAAAAGAAATGTAAAAATAGCCTTTACAGAGGCTTACTGTCTCCCCTAGGAGCTGCCAGGTCCTCCCTACACCGAGTTAGCTCGGCGACTTGCTGACGGAGGGACGCTATCACTCCCTTCTACCGGTCAATGACCCGGCGAAGAGCCTCGGCCTCCCTCGTCGAGATGGCAAGAAATTCCTCGACCGTCTTTTGGAACTGCTCATGGCCCGCTAAAGCTGACGCTAAGGCCATCCCATCGACGGTCATAGAAAAATGACTCCCTCGGGAGTCCCTGTGGCCATTGTTGCCACCGCTTGGCTCTTCAGTCGATTGCCCTTCACCATGGGAGGCCATACCTGCTCTCAGGAGCTATCGAAAGACTAACTGAGAGGATGACAACACTGGCATCCCTCTCATCCATATTTATATCACCCTGGCAAGTATTTCGATCAGTTGAGTCATTAATCCCGACCGGGGAATTTGCCACGCGTCGTCGCTTCGGCTGGCGCCTACGGGAAGCGAAGAGTCACACCCCCTCCCGAGGAGGATCGATAAGCATCGGTGGCACACCCGGAAATTCCCCTCCTTCTCTAGGGACCAGGCTCCCTCCCAGTTTGCCGACCCTCATGAAATAAATGTTCTTGAAAATCCGCTAGACTCCCTCGAATTGGGCGTCCTCGAAAAGGTACAAAGAAATAAAGTACGCCAGCATCAACATTAACTCGCCTTGCCCGAGGGCGACCGAGTCATAACTCCGAACGCCCCCATGCGTTGCTCGTTTACATCAGAATCTATATTCACCACAAGAACCAAACATAATGTCATCATTCTCGCAATGACCGAGCTATCTGCATCGAATCTCCATGCCTCGGCTGGCCGAGCTATGAGTCGAAATAGCATGTTGCAGCCGGTCCAAACGGTCTGCAAGACATAGTTTGGATTCGGGCAGCTCACAAGCCCCAGCCGAATCAAGTGGCCTTCAAAATGCCCCTCCGGATTCGGGCAGCTTACAAGCCCCGACCGGACCGAGCATGTCTGCATACCTGATTCGTTCTACGGACAAGATCATGCTTACATCGTGAGCCCGTTGGACCGCCTAGGTCCACTCTCCGACTCAATCATGAACATATTTTTCCTCTGCTAAGGACCGAATATTAGCCTTAGTAAAAGCAAAGCGGCAAGAGCGCTGCCAAAACGTGCTATGACAAGACTTGATATGAGATTAACAACGCGAAAAAAAGAAGCAGATGCAAAAGGAAGAGGGAATGAAAATTTTCTTTATTTCCTCATCAATAAAGATTACAACCTCCTGAGAGGAGTTACAAGTGCACCAAAGCACAGAAATAAAAATGAGTTTATAGTTCGGCCGAACTGCTCCAAGCCAGCTTCGGTTAATAATGACATTTCGGCGTCTGGCCCAAGAAATCAGACAAACCACGAATTAGCCAGCTCGCCCGGATAAATGGCAAGGCCAACCTTCCATGGTCCCTCCGGATGAACTAAGAGATCCAAAAGGAGGCATGACCCATGGATGCTGATTCTGAGGAACCGGACAAACTAACCAGCTCCCCTCAGGTGGGATGTTGGGCTGCAGGCCACTGCCCGATTGGGAGAGCTAGGAGACCATCAGCCCCGCGTTGCTCCTAGTTTCTCCTTCCCGTGGCAAGGATTCCCCTCAGAGAAGGGATGAGAATCCAGACCGACGGAGAAGGAAGGCTCCGTGCATGCTACGGGGGTGTCGATGCACTTTCTACCCCGCACCCCCCATAGCGAACCACAAAGGACACACAGGAAGCGCATATGTGCGCTCTCCGTGTGATCTCTGCGGCCCTCCTGTGCGCTCTCCATATGATCTCCGAAAACTCATCCCTGAGGATGAGCCACTCTCCAGCGGCTCCTTCATCACCCCAACTGTCCGGAGGACAACGACTTGCAAAAGGTAAGCTCGGTCCTCCCACTCTAAGCCCAGAGAGACAGGCATCATGAAAACCTTCACAATTCATAGGGAAGAAAACTCGGGGATGGCCCAACACGACCCCCTCTTTCCCCTTTTTATAGGCGAAGGTGAACCGGGAGCGGCTATCAGAGCAGAAAGCCCCGAGATTCAAAACGCCTAACCCACGCCACCACATGGCCTCCCGGGATGAAAACGCCCCTCGTTGCGCACCAAGCGCATCGCCCAACCATGGCACGCCAAAAGATTTTCTCTGATCCCGGATCATGAGTTTTAATGCAGAAAATTGCCCGCCGATCTTGCGGATACGGGCAGACCTGGGAGATCGTCCAGTAAAATGACATCCTCCAATGGCGAATAAGTGCTTGCGTCATACGCCAGAACAACCTGCATTGGAAAAGATCGACCTAATAAAAGCCCCTGGAAAACACTGAGGCAACTTTTTGCTAGATACAGAGCCATATTATTTACTTGAAAAAAAAGTCGACTTGCCTTGGAAAAGACAAGGCACTGACAGGGTAATAAAGTGGCGCGGAGGCCATGTACTCCTCGATAATGACCTCTCAATATCCTCTGCTCCGGCCCAGCTGCCTGTGGGACCTAGGCACGGACCTAGGCACCGCCCTATGCTCCCTCTAAGGCCAAAGCTGTTTCTATACTTCGAAACAAACCAAATATCTATTTTCAGTCCAATGACTGAATGTTATCCCGCGCCCCGATCCGGGCAAGGATGGCTAAAACCCTCCAAGGGATAGATCGCTTATAAGACTTGCACGATGAAAGCAAGCATCTCAAAACAGCGGCAAACACAAAAGCTACATAAACTGTTCTTTCCATTCATCATAAAGGGGCAACGAAAAGAAAGGAAAATACATCAGCCCTTACAGGGGCTTATCATCCTCTCCGGAGCTACTGAGCCTTCCCCTCTCCACTGCCGGGTCGCACACCTGTTGCTGGAGGGACGCCACACGTTTTTCTAACCGATCGTTGACCACGCGAAGGTGCATGATCTCCCTAGTAGAGGCAATCATGTATTGCTCGGTTGCCTGTTGGAGTCGCTCACGACTTGCAAACAATGAGGCTAGGACTTCCCGTCGATGACGCCTTGGTGCGACCCCTTTGGTCCCCAACGAGCGTTGACACCGTCGACTGGTGCTCCGGCCGACCTCCCTCCATCCTTGAAAGCCATCCTGCTATCACAAGCTCGGATAGACCAAAGAAGATCGGCGGAGGAAATGGTTAACGATGGCCTACCACCTATTGGTATTTAAACCGCTCCAGGCGAGAGCCCTAGTCGCCCGAACCACCGGCTCCAATGCCACTCACATAAAGCCCTGCCATGCGTTGTCGCTTCAGTGGCCGCTCACAGGAAGCGGGGAATTCAACAAACCCCCCTCTCTCGGAACCAAACTTCCCTTTTTTCATCGAAGGCGCATCCACGATTTCGCCCTTGATAGGATGGACTACCTCGGTCCTGGCCAGGATGCTTCTGTGATTCCTGGTCCTGTCCAGTCGACCTACCGTATTTCTCGCCCTAGCCGAGCTATTTCATCCTCGGCCTAGCCCTAGCCGAGCCATTTCATCCCTTGGCCCTAGCCGAGCCATTTCGTCCCTCGGTCCTAGCCGAGCCATTTCCTCCTGGCCCTAGCCGAGCCATTTCATCCCTCGGCCCTAG
>UESW01002372.1:90976-131901 GCA_900491605.1 Calamus simplicifolius | reverse complement strand
AGTTCCTTGGCTTTATGGTTTCCCAACGGGGTATCGAAGCTAACCCCTAGAAGATCAGGCTCTTCAGCAGATGCGCCCCCAGCATCTATCAAGAAGTCCACGCCTGACTGGAAGAATAGCAGCCCTCAATCGCTTCGTAGCTCGATCTGCCAAAAGATGCCTCCCTTTCTTCAAAACTATTCGGTCGGCTAAGAATTTTCATGGTCTTTCGAGTGTCAAAATTCGAAGACCTCAAAAAGTACCTCGGCTCTCCCCCTCTCCTCAATAGTCCGAATCCTAGAGAAACGTTATTCCTGTATCTGGCGGTCTTAGAAGGCGCCATTGGGTCGGTGTTGGTCAGAGAAGAAAATAAGATCCAGAAGCCAATTATTATGTTAGCAAACTGCTCCGAGACATGGAAACAAGATATACCCGATTGAGAAGATGGTGTTGGCTTTGATAACCTCGGTCCGAAAGTTGCGGCTATACTTCCAAGCACATTATGTGACAATCATGACCAATCAGCCCATCAAGGTGGTAGTCCATCGTCCGGAGACATCGGGAAGGATGACCAAATGGGCCGTTGAGCTAAGTGAACGCGACATTTGGTTTCAACCTCGTCCGGCCATCAAAGCTCAGGTGCTAGCTGATTTCTGCTCAAATGCACTATTCTGGAGGACGGCTCCACTCCCAACTCCCCCGAGCATCCAAAATCTGACGCTCGGTGGCTCTTCCATGTTGACGGGTCGTCCAATGCCCATTGCTCTGGTGCCGGCCTAATCATCACCAGTCCGGAGGGGGCAACATCGGAATATGGCATCCGCTTCTCCTTCCCAGCTTCCAATAATGAGGCCGAATATGAAGCTCTGCTCGTCGGGCTCCAAATCGCCCCCTTAAGGTGGAGAAGCTGAACGCCTTCACCGACTCTCAGCTAGTGGCTGGTCACGTTCGGGGCAAGTTGAGGCTCGGGAGTCGAACATGGTTCGATATCTCCAAGAGGTTCGAAGCCTACTCTCCCATTTCCCAGAATTTGAAATCATTCAGATTTCGAGATCCAAAAATGTCCGTGCTGACCTATTATCTCGACTGGCAACTGCAGAATCGATAGCACTGAGCGAAAATTTTATCTGGAGATTTTGGAGAGACCCAGTATTGCGGAAGCTGACCGAGTGATGCAAGTTGAGGCCGAACCATCATGGTTCGACCCCATTCTAAAGTATCTTAAAGAAGGATCGCTCCCGGCCGATCGAAGAGAAGCTAGAAAGCTAAAGCTGCAAGCCACCCACTATGTGCTTATTGACGACCAGTTTACAAGCGGTCCTTCTCTATGCCGTTGCTCAGATGCCTTCGTCCATCTGAAGCTGATTATGCCCTTTGGGAGGTACACGAAGGAATTTGCGGAAACCATTTGGGGAGCCGGTCTTTATGCCATAAGGTGCTGCGTCAAGGTTACTATTGGCCCACCATGCAAAGGATGCTGACGACCTCATCCGAACTTGTGACCCATGCCAAAGACACTCCAGTATTCAGAGGCTCCCTCCGCCAGCCTGGTCCCCGTTTCCTCCACTTGGCCCTTTGCCAAGTGGGGAATGGACATTCTTGGCCCGTTTCCACTTGCCACAGGACAACGAAAGTTTTTATTCATCCCATCGACTACTTCACCAAATGGGTCGAGGCGGAAGCAGTTGCTCAGATAATGAGGCTCGGGCCAAGGACTTCGTGTGGAGATCCATCATCTGCTGCTTCGGCCTCCCACACACCATCATTACTGACAATGGAAAATAGTTCGACAATCCGAAGTTCCGTCAGTTCTGCGAGGAGCATGGGATCCATCACCACCTTACCTCGGTCGGCATCCGCAAGCTAACGGAGCAACCGAGGTAACTAACCGAACCTTGCTTCAAGGGATCAAAGCTCGGCTCTCCAAAGCCCGAGGCAGATGGGCAGATGAGTTGCACCATGTCCTATGGGCCTACCGCACCATCCCGAGAGTGCCCACGGGTGAGACCCCATTTCGAATGGCCTTTGGCACAGAGGCAGTCATCCCTATGGAGATAGGACTCCCTTCCCTGCGGGTGGAAAGCTACTCGGAGAAAGCCAGTGACGAGTAGCTCCGCACCAACCTCGACTTGGTAGAGGAGATCAGAGAAAAGCACGGATTAGAATAGCTGCCTACCAGCAAAGAGTGGCCCGTTACCATGCCTCCAGGGTCAAAGGGAAAGCTTTCTCGCCTGGCAACCTAGTTCTCCGAAGAACATCTGTCTCCAACCGCCAGAGGAAGGAAAGCTAGCTCTGAACTGGGAAGGCCCCTACCAAGTAACGGAAGTCGTCGGACTTGGCACCTACACACTACAAGATTTAAGCGGGAGATCCATCCCTCGGACATGGAATTCGGACAACCTCTGCAAGTATCATTAGTAGGGTACGCCTTCTACAGGCCCGCCTTCTTAATTTTTGTCAGCATATTGCTTTCATAATTCTTGACATGATTACCATGATTATATCTCCGAAAATCATAAAGGAAACAGATGCTGCTTACCAATCCTTGGCACAACTGAGTTATTTATTTGAGCAGGAAATCTCCGAACCTCGGCTGGGCCAAGCAACAAATCTCCAAACCTCGGCTGGGCCGAGCAACAAATCTTCGAACCTCGGCTGGGCCGAGCAACAACCTCCGAACCTCGGCTGGGTCGAGCAACAAACCTTCGAACATCGGCTGGGCCGAGCAACAATCTCCGAACCTCAGCTGGGCCAAGCAACAAATCTCCGAACCTCGGCTGGGCCGAGCAACAAAATATCCGAGCCTCAGCTGGGCCGAGCAACAAATCTCCGAACCTCGCTGGGCCAAGCAACAATCTCCGAACCTCGGCTAGGTCGAGTAATAAACCTCCGAACCTCGGTTGGCCGAGCAACGAATCTTTGAACCTTGGCTGGGCCAAGCAAAGATCTCTAAAGCCCCGGCCAAGACCAGAGTGCATAAACCTTGGCCAGAGTCGAGGAGTATATTCTACTATTAAGAATCTCGGCCAAAGCTGAGTTTTTTCTACTATTGAAGCCTCGACTCAAAGCCAAAACATACGTCTCGTTATCACGAGCCCCTGCCGACCTAAGCGTTCTCCTGAACTACGTTCGGATTCGGGCCGCTCAAAGCCCCGTCCAATTTAATCGGTCCCCAAAATGCAGGCACTACTTGACAAGGATAAACATCTTGGGGACGGCAGCAAAAAAAAAGTTGCCAAAAGAACCTCCCTTTCTGTTCATTATAAAGAAAAAGACAAGGAAAAAAAAAGGTAAAAATAGCCTTCACAGAGGCTTACTGTCTCCCCAGGAGCTGCCAGGTCCTCCCTACGCCGAGTCAGCTCGGCGACTTGCTGACGGAGGGACGCTATCACTCCCTCCTGCCGGTCAATGACAAAGTGAAGAGCCTCGGTCTCCCATCGAGACGGCAAGAAATTCCTTGACCATCTTTTGGAACTGCTCATGGCCCGCTAAAGCTGACGCTAAGGCCATCCATCGACGGTCACAGAAAAGCGACTCCTCCGGGAGTCCCTGCGGCCGTTGCTGCCCCCGCTCGGCTCTTCAGTCGATTGCCCTTCACCGTGGGAGGCCATACCTGCTCTCAGGAGCTATGAAAAGACTAACTTAGAGGATGAAACACTGGCATCCCTCTCGTCCATATTATATCGCCCTGGCAAGTATTTCGATTAGTCGAGTCATTAATCCCAACCCGGGAATTTGCCACGCATCGTCGCTTCGGCTGGCAGCTGCGGGAAGCGAAGAGTTGCACCCCCTCCCGGAGGATTGATAAGCATCGGCGGCACACCCGGAAATTCCCCTCCTTCTCTAGGGACCAGGCTCCCCCCAGTTTGCCGACCCTCATGAAATAAATGTTCTTGGAAATCCACCAGACTCACTCAAATTGGGCATCTTGGAAAGGTGCAAAGACATAAAGCGCGCCAGCAATCAACATTAACTCACCTCACCCGAGGGCGACCGAGTCATAACTCCGAACACCCCCATGCATCACTCGTTTACATCAGAATCTATATTCACCACAAGAACCAAACATAATGTCATCATTCTCGACAACGATCGAGCTATCTGCATCGAATCTTCGTGCCTCGGCTGGGCCGAGCTATAAGTCGAAATAGCATGTTGCAGCCGGTCCAAACGGTCTCCAAGACATAATTTGGATTCGGGCAGCTCACAAGCCCTAGTCGAATCAATTGGCCTTCGAAAACCCTTCGGATTCAGGCAGCTTACAAGCCCCGGCCAGACCGAGCGATGTCTGCATACCTACTTCGTTCTATGGAAAATTCATGCTTACATCGTGAGCTCGTTGGACCGACCAGGTCCACTCTTCGACTCAATCATGGACATATTTTTCCTCTGCTAAGGACCGAATATTAGCCTAGCAAAAGAAAAGCGGCAAAAGCACTGCCAAAACGTGCTATGGCAAGACATGAGATTAACAACGCGAAAAAAGAAGTAGATGCAAAAGGAAGAGGAATAAAATTTTCTTTATTTCCTCATCAATAAAGATTACAACCTCCTGAGAGGAGTTACAAGTGCACCAAAGCACAGGAAATAAAAATGAGTGCATAGTTCGGCCGAACTGCTCCAAGCCAGCTTCGGTTAATAATGACATTTCGACATCTGGCCCAAGAATCAGACAAACCACGAACCAGCCAGCTCGCCCTGATAAGTGGCAAGGCCGACCTTCCACGGTCCCTCCGGATGAACTAAGAGATCCAATGGAGGCATGACCCATGGATGCTGATTATGAGGAACCGGGCAAACTAACCAGCTCCCCTCAGGTGGGATGCTGAGTTGCAGGCCACTGCCCGATTGGGAGAGCTAGGGGACCATCAGCCCCGCGTTGCTCCCAGCTTCTCCTTCCGTGGCAAGGATTCCCCTCAGAGAAGGGACGAGAATCCAGAGACGGAGAAGGAAGGCTTCGTGCTAGGGGTGTCGATGCACTTCTACCCCGCACCCCCCGTAGCGAGCCACAAAGGACACACAGGAAGCGCATATGTGCGCTCTCCGTGTGATCTCTGCGGCCCTCCTGTGCGCTCTCCATATGATCTTCGAAACTCATCCCCTGAGATGAGCCACTCTCCAGCGGCTCCTTCATCACCCCAACTGTCCGGAGGACGACGACTTGCAAAAGGTAAGCTCGGTCCTCCCACTCTAAGCCCAGAGAGACAGGCATCATGAAAACCTTCACAATTCACAGGGAAAAACTTGGGATGGTCCAACACGGCCCCTCTTTCCCCTTTTTAAAGGCAAAGGTGAACCGGGAGCGGCTATCAGAGCAGAAAGCCCCGAGATTCAAAATGCCTAACCCACCCACCACGTGGCCTCCCGGGATGAAAACAGCGCCCCTCGTTGCGCACCAAGCGCGTCGCCCGAAGCATGACGCATGCTAAAAGATTTTCTCTGATCCCGGATCACGAGTTTTAAATGCAGAAAATTGCCCGCCAATCTTGCAGATACAGGCAGACCTGGGAGATCGTCCAGTAAAAATGACATCCTCCAATGGCGAATAAGTGCTTGCGTCATACGCCAGAACAACCTGCATTGGAAAAGATCAACCTAATAAAAGCCCCTGGAAAACACTGAGGCAACTTTTGCTAGCTACAGAGCCGTATTATCTACTTCGGCAAAAGAAAGTCGACTTGCCTTGGAAAAGACAAGGCACTGACAGGGTAATAAAGTGGCACGGAGGCCATGTACTCCTCGATAATGACCTCTCAATATCCTCTACTCCAGCCTAGCTGCCTGTGGGACCTAGGCACGGACCTAGGCACCACCCTATGCTCCCCTCTAAGGCCAAAGCTATTTCTATACTTCGAAACAAACCGAAGTATCTATTTTCAGTCCAACATGATTGAATGTTATCCCGCGCCCGATCCGGGCAAGGATGGCTAAAAACCCTCCAAGGGATAGATTGCTTGTAAGACTTGCACGATGAAAGCAAGCATCTCGAAACAGCGGCAAACACAAAAGCTACATAAACTGTTCTTTCCATTCATCATAAAGGGGCAACGAAAAGAAAGGAAAATACATCAGCCCTCACAGGGCTTATCATCCTCTCCCGTAGCTGCTGAGCCTTCCCCTCGCTCCACTGCCAGGTCGCACACCTGTTGCTGGAAGGATGCCACACATTTTCTAACCGATCATTGACCGCGCGGAGGTGCATGATCTCCCTAGTAGAGGCAATCATGTATTGCTCGGTCGCCTGTTGGAGTCGCTCACGACTTGCAAACAATGAGGCCAAGACTTTCCCGTCGATGACCGCCTTGGTGCGACCCCTCCGGGTCCCCCAACGAGCGTTGACACCATCGACTGGTGCTCCGGCCGACCTCCTCCATCCTTGGAAGCCATCCTGCTATCACAAGCTCGGATAGACCAATGAAGATCGGCGAAGGAAATGGTTAATGATGGCCTACCACCTATTAGTATTTAAACCGCTCCAGGCGAGAGCCCTAGTCGCCCGAACCACCGGCTCCAATGCCACTCACATAAAGCCCTGCCATGCGTTGTCGCTTCAGTGGCCGCTCATAGGAAGCAAGGAATTCAGCAAACCCCCCTCTCTCGGAACCAAACTTCCCTTTTTTCGTCGAAGGCGCATCCATGATATCACCTTGATAGGACGGACTACCTTGGTCCTGGCCAGGATGCTTCTGTGATTCCTGGTCCTGTCCAGTCGACCTACCGCATTTCTCGGCCCTAGCCGAGCTATTTCGTCCCTCGGCCCTAGCCGAGCTATTTCGTCCCTCCCCAAGCTATTTCGTCCCTCGGTCCTAGCCGAGCTATTCGTTCCTCCTAGCCGAGCTATTTCGTCCCTCGGTCCTAGCCGAGATATTTCATCTCTCGCCCCGGCTGAGCCATTGCGCCACTCGTCCTAAGCCGAGCTAGATCGTCTCTCAGCCCCTTTTTACCGAGTTGTGTTATATCTCGGCCCCTTCATCGGGGCTATCCCTATGCCTTGACCTCGACCAAGATGTTTCCTCAAATCGAGCTAAAGCAACCAAGCGGCGCGAATAAGCCCAAGTTGCTCGCGGTCGGGATAAAACTTGAGACAGGGGATCATCCGAGAAAGGTAATCAAATAGAGACGAAATGCTCATTCGTTGAAAACTTCAAACCGAGTTACACGTCAAAAAAACAAAAGCACAAAAATAGCTCTCAAGGTCAGGAGCTGATCAGTCCCAGTAGAACCCTCAACTACGCTCGTAGAAGCATGGCTCGACTCCCCGTCTCGAATGTCTTCGCCTCTTTGGCAACAGGCTGCAAGTGTCCCCCAAGAGCTGCAGCCTCACTGGGACCCGAGGTAGTATCAAGGTCGGCATCCGAAACATCAATGTACTCGTCTTCTTCTTCATCCCCGGAGGTGCTGGTGTCAGGAGTCTCGACATCCAAGAAAGAGAGGTCCCATTCCGGATGCTCCTTAGATATCTTACTTCGAATGTCCTCTACTCCGAGCTGGAAAGCGTCAGCGTAAGTTGCATCTTGTTCGCCCTTGAGCATAGCGAGCCGCATTTTGGTTTCAGCCACTTGGCCCCGTAATGAGGCGACCTGCCCCTTAGCTCCAGCGACTTGACTCTGCAGTAGGGCGATCTGTTCCTCGGTCTCACTAACCCTTCTCTTGAGCTCTGAGCTCCTCCATCGGCTGGATTCCAGTTCCCCTTGCAAGGCTCACATCTGATCTTGATTCTCCAGCCCCGCCTTTTCATCTGTAAAAATAGAGTCAGCCGATGACACGATGAGCCAATAAAGAAAGTTAAAAAGGGGGGCGGTACCGTACCTCCTCCTCCTGCCGAGCCAGCTTCTTGGTTAGCTCCTTGGCCTCGTCAATGGCCCTCAATTTATCAGTTCTAACCAGCTTAATCCTGCTATTGAGATCATTAATCCTTGATTGCCTATCATCAACTTCTCCCCGAGCTTGGGAGAGCTCGCTGCTGACCTGGATTATCTTCCCCTGATGCCACTTGATATTGTCATCCCTGTCGGCAATATCACGATCACGCCCCCGTAACTTCTCCTCCACTTTGCCAAGCATTCCGCTCAGGCGATTTCTTTCTTCGGCGGCCTCTCTTTTCTGCTTGCCTAGATTTTTGCTGAACTATTTCTTAGTAGCTTCCATTTCTTCGGAATGCTTGGATTTAACCCGTGACAGCTCCAAGCATGCGTCATCGCACCTCGCTAGGAGCCCCTGTAACTCCTCTACTTTAAGCTTCTGCTTGGACGCGTCATCTAGGGCGGCCTGATACAATACCCTTATTCTCGCCAAACTCTCATTGCTGGTGACCAGAAGTTATTCAAATGTGTCAGATGCCTCCGCTCATGATCGAAACTCGGCGCTGACTCTCCTGGCCTGGACACCGGCTCTCGTTGCCAAGCTTAGGCGCTAGCATAGCGCCCGGGAGATCAAAGCATTCTATAGAACAAAAAAAGTGAGAAAATGTGGTCAAGTTAGCTGGAAAGCACCCACTGCTCTGAAATGACAACTCACCCGGGAGGCGTAGGCCCTAGCCATCTTCATGAGAGTGGGATTGTCGATATCGGGGAGAAGGTGGATGTCCTCCACCATATTCCGCTGGCCAAATGCGGCATCAACCAATTCCAGATCTGCAAATTTATCCACCGAAGGATCCATGCCCGGATACAATGCCGACCTCATCAAAGCAAAAAATGCCTCCTCAATGGCCGTGTCTGAGCTGCTGGGTTGACCATCCCCGCCTGAAGGGCCGATCCGGGCAATCTCTGACTGAGGAGCCTTCAACTTCTTAGCCTCCTCCAACAGAATTCTGGCCTAGCTTTCCTCGGATAGCTCGGCCAGCCCAAGTGCCAGTCTTCCCAAAACTTTGGTGGGAGAAGTTCTGACTGCAAGGTTCTTGCCTTGCCCTACCCCTCCTCCGATTTTCCTCCTCGGTCACAGACACCTGCGTCTCCTCCGCAGGCTTCATCGAAACCTCCATCTGCCCCCCTTCTTGAGCCTCCGCTATGGTCGACCCTAACGTCACCTCCCCTAGACTCTTCCACAGGGGGCCCTCCAATAGGAAGCTCACCTTGAGCCTCGCCGATTGCAGCTGTTCCTCCTGTCCTTCTGCCAAGGCCAGAGATATCTCCTCGCTCGGGGATGGGCCCTCAGAAACGATGACCTCCGCCGATCAACCATTGGCTCGTCCTTCAAAAGAGGGGCATCTTGGCAAGCCAATGGAGTCTCGTCTGAACTGTCTGATATCTCCACCACTGGGGGACAGGGGATCTCGGCAGTCCTCTCTAAATCCTCCCTTGCTTTCGATGCTTCCGCCGGGACTGCTTCAACATCCGGCGAGTACCTTTCGAAAAGACGAACCTTCTTCTTGGGTTTACTTTTCTCCCCGCCACTACTCTCCCCTGGGCGCTTGCCCATCTTTTTCTTTATGTGGCCTGATAATTCAGACCTCTTGGCTACGGAAGTGAGAAGCAAACGATGAGACCGAGATACGTTCACTCAAATAAAACTAGTAGAAAAGAGAAGGAGGGCCTACCATGCGGATCGAGAGGGCTAAGCCCGGCGTGAAAAGAGCCTCCTCCGACAGTAAGTCGTTGGTCGAGAATGCCTTGCCATTGCGGAGGACTTCCAAATCCTTTTCCTTATGCTCAGATAGAATCGGATGTGTTTCCACATCCCGAACAAAGTTTCTCCATCCCCAGGGAAAGTCGGAACCAATGTTCCCTTCAGCAATGATGAATCAGTTCTTCCATTCCTTTATGGAGGATGGTTTGTCCACAATCGTCTTGAAGGACCTTCGAGGTCCGATATAAGGCCACTTCGATTTCCTCCCGAGTATCAAGTGGTAATAGGCACGAAAAAAGGGAAGAGTAGCTATAACCTGGATCTGGTTGCACATCGAAATAAATCCGATGATGCTCCGCCAGTTATTGGGAGCCACCATCGTCGGGCAGATATTGTAAAACATCATGATCTCCTTTACCAGGGGATGGAGAAAAAACCGAAGGCCCACCTTTAAACTATCTTCATAAAGAAAGACTCTATGCTCCAAATCTTGCAAAACCCTGTGCTCGGGTTCCGGCAATCACAGAACAACATCCAGGGGAATGCCATACTTTTGGTGAATTTTCCCCAAATCCTCGGCGATAATCTCCAAAACTACATCGTCGGGGCTCATCATTCTGCTGGGCCGAGAGAGACACCAAACAAACTACATAGGAAACAAAGAATGAAATTCTCTAAAAGGCGAACGAAGGAGCGCTGCAAATAGAAATGACGCTATTTAGCTTTGCTTCCCCTCGAAGGAAACTGCCTCAAGGGCGGATAAGGTGTCTCGCCCGAGGCATCCAGAACCTCCTTGATAAACGCCATAAAATCGGGATCTGCTGCATGGCAGTCCTCCAACCATCGCTCCAAAGGAGCCTTACCCACGAAGGCACGGCAGCCGCACGGCATTAAATAAGGCATCATTGCGCGGACTGTCCAATCCAGATCTCACTGTTCAAATCGTGCACCTGAACTTATACTCCCTATGCTCGAACCTACTCTTCGAACTAGGGAGTGGGGGGCATGTGTTGAGGGGTAAAATCGTTACGCGTCAATAATCGTGTACGCGGCTAAGGTTAGCCCCAATTTTTGCTCGTTGTACGACATTCGCCAGGGACAAGTCAGCCTCAGTAGATCGGAATGCCCTAGCTCCTCAACGAGCCAAGGATTCTTGAGGTGTGGACCCCATCTTTCGGCCCTAGCTGAGCTATCATCTATCGCCTTCCGGCTCCTCCAGCAGACCTATCTTATTTCTCGGCCCCAGCCGAGCTATCGACTATCGCCCCCGGCTCCTCAGCCGACCTATCTTGTTTTTCGGCCCCAGCTGAACTATCGTCTATCGCCTTCCGGCTCCTCCAGCCGACCTATCTTGTTTCTCGGCCCCAGCTGAGCTATCGTCTATCGCCTTCCGGCTCCTTCAGCCAACCTATCTTATTCTCGGCCCTAGCCGAGCTATCGACTATCGCCCTCCGCTCCTCCAGCCGACCTATCTTATTTTTGGCTCCAACCGAGCTATCGTCTATCACCTTCCTCCGGCTCCTCCAGCTGACCTATCTTGTTTCTCGACCCCAGCCGAGCTATCATCTATCGCCTTTAGGCTCCTTCAGCCGACCTATCTTGTTTCTTGGCCCCAGCCAAACTATTGTCTATCGCCTTCTGGCTCCCCCAGCTGACCTATCTTATTTCTCGGCCCCAGCCGAGCTATCGACTATCGCCTTCTGGCTCCTCTAGCCAACCTATCTTATTTCTTGGCCCCAACCGAGCTATCATCTATCACCTTTCGTCTCCTCCAGTCGGCCTATCTTGTTTCTCAGCCCTAGCCGAGCTATCTCGCTTCTTGGCCTCGCCCGCCAAGCTATCCCTATAGCTCGGCCTAGTCCGAGCGATATCAACCCCCTCTGCAGAATTCGGCGCAGGAAAGCTTAAATCCTTAAGATTCAAAACAGGAATCATATCTAAAAGTGGCCTAGGGCCCTGGGGCCTATGCTCCCACCAAATCCCAAGACATTAACAAGCTCTCCCAGCCGTCAATTCTCTAACTACCAGATACGAATCTTGCCGGTCTTATAACAGACTGGATTCAAATCTCAACAGCCTTTGGACCCACGATGCCCCCTAACAACCAGGTGATCCTCTATAAATACCATAGCTCCAGACCCCCTGAGGTAGGCGGTCTCCACTGGCTCACTCTCTCTCTCTCTCTCCCTCTCTCTACCTTTGTTTCCGCCATTGCCGCTCCGCTCGAAGCCCTTGGAGGAAACTCTCCGGCAAGAGCCTTCTCCTCATTTCTATCGACTGTTGATCTCCACTGACTTGAGCATCGAGGGTCTTCCATAGAGGGCCACCCCCAGCGCCTTCTCACCTGAGGACTGTCTTGTAGGTCCACCTAGGAGGAAGCCCATCTCGAAGCCCCTTCGCGTCCGATTCGAAGGACAGATTTCAGTAGCAACATAAACCATTGGACTATGCCCCTGCTAAGGCCAAACTTCAACCGTGGCCTGTTTCACCTCAGGTTAGCAACTCGATCATCATCTGCAAAGGGATCGAGAACCCAATTAATCTCGATCACGTTGGGATAAAAATAAAATTTTGAAATAATCCAAGTCACAATACTTACAAATATTCTTTTTCTCCTGTTCGCTGGGACATTGTTGATTTCTTTTGAAGAACATGTTAAATGAAAATATCAGAGTCATTTGCAATGCCCATGTTGTTCATGTGGACCGCAGTGAAAGCCAAAATTTGGACGAGAAATGCCTTGAACTAGCCAAGACGGTGGTCACCGCTGTGGACTTCCCAAAAATAGGTAACCTAGTGTTGCTCTATCCTCTGACTCGGGCGCGGTTGGGCTACAACGTGGGCACTTCACCTGGGTGGACCTATAAAATAGTCCTCATGCGAGAGGCGTTGGGGATGGCCCTCTGCGGAAGACCCTCCGATGGTCAAGTCAGTGGAGATCAGCAATCAATAGAAATGAGAAGAAGGCTCTCGGTGAAGAGTCCCTCCAGGGCTCTGAGCAGAGCAGAGCGCTAATGGCAGAAGCTAAGGCAGAAGGAGAGAAGGGTTCCAGTGAGCTAGTGTGCACGTCCCTGAGGAGTCGGCAGATAACTCTATTTATAGAGGATCACCTGATTCTCTGGGGGCATCATGGGTTCGAAAGTCGTTAGGATCTGAATCCAGTTTATTATGAGGCCGGTAGTATTTGTATCTTGTTGGTTAGAGGATCGACGGCTAGGAGAGCTCATTGATGTCTCAAGATGTGGTGAGGAGATAGGCTCCAGGGCCCTAGGCCACTATTGCAGGTCCTAGGTTACTCTCGGATATGATTTCTATTGGAATCTCACAAATTTGGGTTCTTCTGCGTCGAATTCCACAGAGGCGCAGATATCGCTCGGGCTAGGCCGAGCGATGGGAGAGATCGGCTAGAGGGGCCGAAAGATGACATAGCTCGGTTGGGGCTGAGAGATAATATAGCTCGGCTAAGGCCGAAAGATGATATATCTCGGCTGGGGCCGATAGAGGATATAGCTCGGCTGGGGCTGAGAGATGATATAGCTCGGCTAGGGCTGAGAGAGGTGATAGAGCTCGGCTGGGGCCGAGAGAGGATATAGCTCGGCTAGGGCCGAGAGACGACATAGCTCGACTAGGGCCGAGAGAAGATATAGCTTGGCTAGGGCCAAGAGAAAATATAGCTCGGCTAGGGCCGAGAGAGGTGGTTTGCGTCTTGGGAGTCCTTGGTTCGGCGAGGGGCTAAGGCACCCCAACTTATCAAGGCTGACTTATCTCGGGCGGGCATTGCATAGTGGACAGGAATCAGGGCTAGCCCTAGCCATGTCCACGATATTGACACACATCGATTTTACCCCTCAACACATGCCCCCCACTCCCTAGTTGAAACATAAGTTCGGGCATAAGGAGTATAATTCCAAGTGGCATGACTTGAACGAAGGGATCCGGGTTTGACAGCCTTCGTAATGATGCCCTATTTAATGCAGCGCGGCCACCGTGCCTTTGTGAGATGTGCCTTTGCAGGGCACGTCACATAAGGCTCCTTTGAAATAGCGGTTGAGGAATTGCCACGTAGCAAATCTCGGTTTTTATGACGTCTGCAATGGTGGTTCCAAGCATCTCGGTTGGGATGCCCTATCTTTATCTTAAGGCAGTTTTTTTGAGGGAAAGCAAAGTCAAAACGGCACCATCCCTGTTCATAGTGCTCTGTCGTTCTTCTTTGGAGAACCTTGCTCTATGCTTCCTCTATAGTTTTGCTCGGTGCTTCTCTCGGCCAGCAGGATGATGAGCCCCAATGATATGGTTTCAGAGATTACCGTCGAGGATTTGGGAAGAATACGCCAAAAGTATGGCATTCCCTTGTATATTATTCGGACATTGCCAGAGCCTGAGCATAGGGTTTCGCAAGATCTGGAGCACGGGATCTTTCTTTATGAAGACAGTCTGAAGGCGGGCCTTTGATTTCCCCTTCAGACCTTGGTGAAGAAAATCATGAGATTCTACAATATTTGTCCGACGATGGTGGCTCCCAACAGTTGGCGTAGCGTCATCGGGTTTATCTCAATATGCAGCCGGATTCAAGTAATGGCAACTCTTCCTCTCTTCCATGCCTGTTATTATCTGATGCCTGGGAGGAAATCAGAGTGGCCTTACATTGGACCTTAGAGGTCTTTCAAGACAATAACAGATAAGCCATCATCTATAAAGGAGTGGAAGGTCAGGTTTTTCATTGCCGAGGGGAACATCGGCTCCAATTTTCTCCAGGGATGGAAAAACTTTGTTCGAGATGTGGAAGCACATCCGACTCTATCTGAGTAGAAGAAGGTGGACTTGGAGGTCCTTTGCAATGGTAGGACGTTTTCGGCCAATGATTTACTGTCGGATGAGGCTCTTTTCGCCGTCGGGCTTAGCCTCCTTGACTCGCATAGTAAGTTTCTTTCCTTTTTTGTCAATTTCATTTGAGCGAGTATGTCTCGGTCTGACCGCTTGCTGTCTGTTCCCGTAGCCAAGAAGTCTGAACTATCGGACCGTGTCAAGAAAGGGTTTAGCAAGCGCCCGAGGGAGAGCAGCGGAGGAGAGAAATGCAAGCCGAGAAGTCGGCTTGTTTTTCCGAAGAGCGCTCGCCAGAGGTTGAAGCAATCGCGGCGAAGGCACTGAAAGTAGAGGAAGATATGGAGAGGACTGCTGAGGTCCCCTGTCCTCTAGTGGTTGAAATAGTAGACAGCCCAGATGAAACTCCGTTGGCTTGTCTGGGAGACTCTTCTTTTGAAGGTGAGCCAATGGGTGGCACGGCGGAGGTCGGTGCCTTTGAGGGCCCTCCTCCGAGCGAGGAAATGCCTCTGGCCTTGGCGGGAGGACAGGAGGGATCTAGGGGCGGCGATGTAGGGTCGGCTGTAGTGGAGGCTCAAAAGGAGCCTACGGCTGGAGAACTTCCTCCTGGAGTGGTTGGGGAGATTGGTGAATAGACCGAGGCATTGGCGGAGCCTGTGAGGGAGGAGCAGGTACCCATGATCAAGGGAAGGAGCTCGGATAAGGGGAGAGAGCAAGGTAAAGGTCTTGCGGCCGAAGCTTCTTCCACCAAAGTTTCGGGTAAACTGGCGCCTGGGCTGGCCGAGTTATCCGAGGCATCCCAGGTTAGTATTCTGCTGAGGGAGGCCGAGAGGGCAAAGGCTCCTCAGTCGGAGGTCATCCGGACCGATCCTTCGAACGACGACGGTCAGCCCGGTGGCTCAGAATCAGCCGTTGAGGTGGCGTTTGCGGCCCTGATGAGGTCATCACTATACTCGGGCTCAGGTCCCTCGGCGAATGAGTTTGCAGACCTAGATCTGGTTGATGTCGCATTTGGCCAGCAAGGCGTGGCACGGAAGCCGATCTTCTTCCCGAGATCAATAATTCTACCCTCATGGGGCTAGCCAGGTCCTGCATCTCCCGGGTGAGTCATTATTCCTAAGTAGTGAATGCTTTCTGGTTAGCTTGGTCGCTCTCTTCTTACTTGTGCTTCATTCTGCAGAGTGCTTTGATCACCAGGGCGTTGTGCTGGTGCTTGAATCTGGCGACAGGGGCCAGCGCCCAGGCCAAAAGAGTCAGCGCCGATCTTCGATCGTAGGTGGAGGCGTCTGATACGTTTGAGCAAGCTCTGGGTAACGCCAACGAGAATTTGGCGAAGATGAGGGTGCTACATTAGGCCGCCCTAGATGATGCATCCAAGCTGAGGCTCGAAGTTAAAGAGCTAGGAGGGCTCCTGGCGAGGTATGATGACGCATGCCTAGAGTTATCGCAGATCAAGTCTAAGCATGCTGGAGAAATGGAGACTGTCAAGAAACAGTTTAGTGAGAGCCTAGGCAGGCAGAGGAGAGAAGCCGTCAAGGAGAGAAATCACCTGAACAAAATGCTTGGCGAGTTAGAGGAGAAGGTGCGGCAGCTCAACTGCGGTATAACTGATAGGGATGATAGGATCAAATGGCACCAGGAAAGGTTAACCCAGCTCGATAGCGAGCTCTCCCAGGCCTAAGGAGAAGCTGACAGTAGGCAGTCGAAGATCAGCGATCTTAAGGGCAGGATCGAGCGGGTTAAGGCCGATAAATTGAGGGCTTTTGACGAGGTCAAGGAGTTGACCCAGAAGTTATCCCAGCAGGAGGAGGAGGTATGGTACTACCCCTTTTGGCTTCCCTTGCTAGCTCACCATGGCACTGGCTAACTTGTTTTTGCAGATGAAGAAGGTGGAGCTGGAGAATCGAGCCATATGCGGACCCTGCAAGAGGAATTGGCATCCAGCCGAGAGAGGAGCTCAGAGCTCGAAAGGCGAGTCACTAAGACCGAGGAGCAGATTGGCTTGCTGCAGAGCCAAACTACTAAAACTAAGGGGTAGGTCGCTTCACTTTGAAATCAAGCTGCTGAAGCCGAGATGCGGCTCGCTCTGCTTAGGGGCGAGCAAGATGTAAATTGTGCCGATGCCTTCCAGCTTGGGGTGGAGGACGTTCGAAGCAAAATATCCAAGGAGCATCCAGAATGGGACCTCTCTTCTTGGATGTTGAAACCTCTGAGGCTTGTTCCCCAGGAGCTGAAGAGGATGAATACGATGATGCTCCGGACGTCGACCTCGATGCTATTCTGGATGCTAGTGAGGCCGCGGCCCCTGAAGGATGCCTTAAATCCGTCACCAAGGAAAAGACAACCTTTGAAGTGGGCGAAGCGAGCCAGGCTTCCCCGAGCGTTGCTGAGGGCATTGCTGGAACTGATCCAGCTTATGACCCTGAGAGTTATTTGTGTACTTTTGCCTTTTTTAGACATGTAGTTTGGTCTGGATTTTCAATGAACGGGCCCTCGACTCCTATTTTCTTGCCTTTTTAGTCAATCTTTTTATTGCAGACTTCCTTTCGACTATGAACAAGTTATGACTTGTTCGTGTCATTTGATCGATTTAGTTTGGATTTAGATGAATGTCTCGATCAAGGCCGAGGTATAGGGATAGCTCGGCTAGGGCCGAGTGATGTGATAGCTTGGCTTAGGATGAGAGATAAGATAGTTCTGATGAAGCCGAGTGGCGTGATAGCTCGGCTTAGGCCGAGAGATAAGATAGTTCGGTAGGTGATGGCTAGGATTGCAGAGGTATCCTGGTTAGAGCCGAAGTTGGGTAACTCGGCCCGCGCAAGGCGAAGAGGCGGGCATGCCTTTCGAAGGGAGTTTGGTCCCAAGAAGAAGGATGTTTACCAGCGCGTCGTCATTTATTTATCCTTTTCTGAAAGGGGGAGCGATTCCTCGCTTCCGCACGCGGCCACGGAAGCAGTGACGCGTGGCAAGAATTTATGGTAGTGGCATTGGAACTGATGGTTCAGGTGATCAGGGTGCTCGCCTGAGGTAATTTAAATACCGATGGATGGTACGCCATTGTTAATCGATTCCTCTGCCAATTTCCTATTGGCCTGTCCAAGCTTATAGTAACAGGATGGCTTCCGAGGATGGAGGGAGGTCAAATGGGATGCCAAGTGGCGTTGCTGCGGCTTTGGGGTGCCTCGCCTAGGCCGTACCATAATAACTGTGGACGGGGAGGTTCTGACGTCGCTACTTGCGGATTGCGAGCAAGTCCGAAGACTAGCTGAGCAACACATGGCTCTCTCGGCAAGAGATCGAGCTCCTCCACCAAGCCAACAGTAGGCTGGAGCGGGAGGTGGCGTCCCTTCGACAGCAATTGGCTGATTCGGCTCCACGGCGTGGGGAGAGTTCAGTAGCGTTCGGAGAAGGTAGCAAGCCCCTGTGAGGGCTAATGTATTTTTCTTTTTTTTTCTCTCTTGTAATGAACGAAGAAAGGTTTATTGGAACTTTCTTTTTGTTTACCATTTCTGAAGTGTTTTCCTTTATCATCCGAGTCTTATGGAACGAAACATTCTCCTGGGAAACCTCCAATACAACATCCTTGTTTTGACCGAGGTATACGGGGCTCGTAGATTCCAGTTGGGGCGTTGCATATCGCTCGGTCTTTGTCGAGATTTTTGACAAAAGATGCACTCCGGTCTTAGCCAGGGCTTATATTCCTAGGACATGCACTCCGACCTTAACCGATGCTTCCGCATTTTGGGTATAGGTCGGGGCTTATATCGTGTCCCATTATCATTGAGACAAAAGTGGTTACTTTAGACTGGACAGAAGTACAAGATCATGTGCAGTCATGCTGAACAGAAAGGGGATACTTCAGTTTATCCCGAAGTATGGAGGCAATTTTGGCCTTAAGCGGAATCACAGTGCAATATCTTGGTTTATGCTGAGGCATAATGGGTAGTTGGGCCGGAGTGGAGGATATCGAGATGTCATCATTGAGGAGTACTTGGCTTCTGCGTCCTTTTATTATTCTATCAGTACCTTATCTTTTCCAAGGCGAGTCGACCCTCCTTTTTGCCGAAATGGATGATACGGCCCTGTAACCTACAAAAGGTTGCTTCGGCACTTTCCAAGGACACTAATTATGTCGATCTTTTCCAAGGCGAGTCATTTCGATGTACGATGCAAGCGCTTATTTGCCATTGGAGGGTGTCACTTTCACCAGGCGATTTCCCAGGTCTGCCCATATCTCTAAGATCAGCGGGCGATTTTCTGCATTTAAGACCTGTGATCCGGGATCAGAGAAAATCTTCTGGCATACGTCATGGGCTGAACAACGCGTTTGGCGCACATCGAAGGGCTATTTTCATCCTGGGAGGCCACGTGGCAGCGTGGATTGGGCATTTTGAACCTCGGGGCTTACTTCTTTAACAGTTGCTCCCAGTCCATTTTTCCTATAAAAAGGGGAGGAAGGGGCCATGCTAGGCCATCCCCAAAATTTCTTCTCTGTGAGCTATGAAAGTTTTCATGATGTCTGCATCCCTGAAGCTGAGAGTGGTGGGACTGAGTTTTCCTTTTGTAAGCCACCTTCCTACGGATAGTCGGGGTGACGAAGGAGCCATTGGAGAGTAGCTCGTCCTTGAGGGAGGAGCTTCGGAGATCATATGGAGAGCGCATAGGAGGTCTACAGAGATCACATGGAAAGCGCACATATGCGCTTCCTATGTGTCCTTTGTGGTTTACTATGGGGGTCGCACGGTAGGAAGTGCACATGTGCCCCCGTAGCATGCACGAACTTTTCCTTCTCCCTCTGGCTGGATGCTTAGCCCCTCCGTGTGGGGAATCTTCCGCATGTGAAGAGAGAGTTGAGAGCAGTGTGGGGCTGATGGTCCCCTATCTCTCTCAATCGGGCGGCGGCCTGTAGCCCAGCATTCCACCCAGGGGGAAGCTTCCTCAGCATCTGCATCCATGGGTCTGTCTCTTTTTGGATCTCTTAATTCATCCAGAGGACCCGTGGGAAGCCGGCCTTGCTATCTATCAGGGCGAGCTGGCTGGTCGCCTGATCTTTTGGGTCGGATGCCGAAGCATCATTATTAACTGAAGCTGACTGGAGCAGTTCGGCCGAGCTATTTACTCGTTTTTATTTCTTATAGTTTGATGCACTTGTAACTCCTTTCAGGATGTTGTAACTTTTCTTTTGATGAGAAATAAAGAAAGTTTTCATTCCTTCTTTCTTTAGCACTGCTTCTTTTTGCGCTGAGAGTTGTTGTTCCCATATTACGCTTTTTATGTGTAGCATGTTTCGACAGCACTGTTGCTGCTTTGTTCTTGATCAGACCAATGTTCGGTCCTCAGTGAGAATACGTATATCCATGTGCAGTCAAAGAGGGACCAGGGCGGTCCTGTGGAGTCATGAAGTAAGCATGATCCTATTTGTAGAATAAAGCAGGTGTTTTTTCGGGGAAAGACAGCTCGTGGCACGTTTTTGCTTGTCGAATAGTGGGAGGTCGTTTGCCTCTACCAAGGTATAATAGGACGCCTTAGTTACGTCAGGGCGTGGGGGAGATCACTTGAATAGGGCAGAGCCTTAGGACATCACTCGACTATTGCTGAGGATCAAGGATATTCTCATCCTTTGGTTCCGATCAGAGCTTGTTAGCTGCCCGGACCTTGAGCGATGTTTTGAAGATTATTTAATCCGGCCGGGGCTTGTAAGCTGCTTGAGTCTAAATTGAGCTTTGGAATTGCTTGGTTCAGCCGGGGCTTGTAAGCTGCCCGAATCCGAATGATAATTCTTTGACACATGGCTCAGCCGGGGCTTGTAAGCTACCCGAATCCGAACGATATTTTGGGGATTGCTTGGTTCGGCCGGGGCTTGTAAGCTGCCCAATTTGAACGATACTTTGGAGATTGTTTGGTTCGACCGGGGCTTGTAAGCTGCCCAAATCGAACGATACTTTGGAGATTATTTGGTTCGGCCGGGGCTTGTAAGCTGCCCGAATCCGAACGATAGTTTGGAGATCATTTGGTTCGGTCGGGGCTTGTAAGTTGCCCGAATCTGAATAATAGTTTGGAGATCATTTGGTTTGGCCGGGGCTTGTAAGCTGCCCGAATCCGAATGATAGCTTGGAGATCATTTGGTTCGGCCGGGGCTTGTAAGCTTCCCGAATCCGAACGATACTTTGGAGATTATTTGGTTCGGCCGAGGCTTGTAAGCTGCCCAAATCTAACAATATTTGGAGATTACACGGCTCCTAGCTGTGCCGGGAGCGCTCGGCCATACCAAGCCTTCGCGGGATGCAATTTAGCCTAACCGAGATATATGGCTATGGCTCGGAGCTCGGCCTAGCCAAGGTACGAAGATTTGGCTCAAGGAGATGGTTGGTCATGCCGAGAATGGATGCGTGAACGACATCTGTTTTCTATTATGACTTTTCGAAAGAACGACTGTAGCGGTTCTGCCATGGATCATAAAACAAGATGCCAAAGCTGTAAATAGGGTGAGTCTATAGAGAGTGTACTCTATTGATGATATATGCGGAGGTTGTCGAACTCACGTCCGGGGAATGGATTTCTCGTTCAGGTCCTGGAGCTTGTAGGTGCCGGGCCCGATGACTTCCGTTACTTGGTAGGGCCTTCCCAGTTCAGAGATAATTTTCCTTGCTCCAGCGGCTTGGAGACGGACGCTTTCCGAGGACAAGATCGCCAGGCGAGAAGGATTTGCCCTTGACTCTAGAGGCATGGTAGCGGGCCACTCTTTGCTGGTACGTGGCCATTTGATTCGAGCTTTTTCCTGATTTCTTCCACCAAGTCGAGATTGGTTCGAGCTGCTCGTCATTGGTTTCTTCTGAGTAGCTTTCCACTCGTGAAGAGGGGAGGCCTATTTCCACCGGGATGATGGCTTCCGTGCCAAAGGCCATCCGGAACGGGTCTCGCCGATGGGGATTCTCTGAGTAGTGCGGTAGGCCCATAGAACATGATGAAGTTTGTCCGCCCATCTGCCTCGGGCTCTGGTGAGCCGAGCCTTAATCCGTTGAAGTAGGGTCTGGTTTGTTACCCTGGCTTCTCCATTGGCTTGTAGATGTCCCACTGAGGTGAGGCGATGGCTGATGCCATGATCCTCGCAGAACTTCCGGAACTTGGGATTATCAAATTGCTTGCCATTGTCAGTGATGATGGTATGCGGGAGGCCAAAGCAACAAATGATGGATCTCCACACGAAGTCCCTGGCTGAGCCTCGGTTATCTGGGCTACTGCTTCGGCCTCGACCCACTTGGTGAAGTAGTCGATGGCGACAAATAGAAATTTTCTCTATCCAGTGGCAAGGGGAAAAGGGCCGAGAATGTCCATCCCCCACTTAGCAAAAGGCCAAGCGGAGGAAATAGGGACCAAACTAGCAGAGGGGAGCCTCTGGATGCTGGAGTGCTTCTGGCATGGGTCACAGGCTCAAACGAGATCATCGGCATCCTTTTGCATGGTAGGCTAGTAATATCCCTGGCGCAGTACCTTGTGACACAGAGATCGACTCCCCAGGTGGTTGCCACAGATTCCTTCATGTACTTCCCGAAAGCATAATCAGCTTCGGACGGGCGGAGGCATTTGAGCAGCGGCATGGAAAAGGACTGCTTGTACAGCTGATCATCGATTAGCATATAGTGGGTAGCTTGCAATCTCAGCTTCCTAGATTCCTTACGGTCAGCTGGGAGCGACCCTTCTTTAAGATATTTTAATATTGGGTCGAACAGGATGGCTCAACCTCAATCTGCATCACTCGGTCCGCCTCAGCGATGCTAGGTTTTTCTAGGATTTCCAGGGGAAACTTTTGCTCGGTACTCATCGACTCCGCAGTCGCAAGTCAGGATAATAGATCGGCATGAGCATTTTCGGATCTGGGGATCTGGATAACCTTAAATTTAGAGAAGTGAGAAAGCAAGTCCCGCACCTGCCGGAGGTATCGAATCATGTTTGGCTCCTGGGCCTCGAATTTGCCCCGCACGTGACCGGCCACCAACTGAGAGTCGGTGAAGGCATTCAGCCTCTTCACTTTCAGATCATGGGTGATTCGGAGTCCAGCAAGCAGGCCTCATACTTGGCTTCGTTGTTGGAGGCTGGGAAGGAGAATCGAACGCCGTACTCAAAGGTCGTCCCCTCGGGGCTGGTGAGGATCAAACCAGCACCGAAGCCATTGGCATTGGAGGATCCGTTGACGTGGAGGAGCCATAGGGCGTCAGATCTTGGATGCTTGGGGGGTTCGGAGTAGAACCATCTTCCGAGATGGTGCACTTAAGGAGGAAATCAGCTAGAATCTGAGCTTTGATGGCCGGGCGAGGTTGATAACGGATATCATGCTCGCTTAACTCAACGGCCCACTTAGCCATTCTTCCTGATGTCTCCGGGCGATGGACCACCACCTTGATGGGCTGATCGGTAAGGACCGTCACAGAATGTGCTTGGAAATATGGTCGTAATCTCTGAACCAATATTATCAGGGCCAAGACTAGCTTCTCGATTTGGGTGTACCTTGTCTCAGCGTCCCGGAGAAGTTTGCTGACATAGTAGATCGGCTTCTGGGTCTTCTTCTCTTCTTTGACCAAAACTGAGCCAATCGTGCCTTCAGAGACTGCCAGGTACAGAAATAGCATTTCTCCCATATTGGGGCTGCTGAGGAGGGGTGGCGAGCCAAGATATCTCTTGAGGTCCTTGAATGACTTTTGGCACTCGGGAGTCCATTGAAAATTCTTGGCAGATCGAAGAGCTTTGAAGAAAGGAAGGCTCCTCTCGGCTGACCGAGCCACAAAGCGATTGAGGGCCACAATTCTTCCCGTCAGGCACTGGACTTCTTTGATAGATGTTGGGGGCACCATTTGCTGAAGCGCTTGAATCTTTGTGGGTTGGCTTCGATGCCTCGCTGAGAAACCATGAAGCCCAGAAACTTTCCTGAGGTGACACCGAAGGCGCACTTTGTTGGATTGAGCTTCATCTGATACCTTCGGAGTGTCGTGAAGCTTTTAGAAAGATCCCCAATATGCTGGGATGCTTCCTTACTTTTGACCAGCATGTCATCGACATACACCTCCATATTCCGGCCATCTGCTCCTTGAAGACTTTGTTTACTAGCTTTGGTAAGTGGCACATGCATTTTTCAGACCAAAGGGCATGACACGGTAACAGTAGGCACCTCGATCGGTTATGAAGGCAGTCTTTTCTTCATCTTCGGATGCCATCCGAATCTGGTTGTAGCTAAATAGGCGTCCATGAAGGTCAACATTTGATTGCCGGAGGTGGCATCCACGAGCTGGTCGATCCGGAGGAGAGGGAAGCTATCCTTTGGGCATGCTTTGTTAAGGTCGGTGAAGTCGATGCAGATTTGCCATTTACCATTCGACTTTTTCACCATAACAACATTGGACAGCCAGCTTGGATAATTCACCTCCCGAATGAAGTTTGCCTTGATAAGCTTGTCCACCTCTTCTTCAATTGCTCTCTACCGGTCAGGGGCGAAGCTTCTTTTCTTTTGCTTCACGGGCCAGGACATCTCGTCTGCATTGAGATGGTGGACGAGGACGTCCGAGCTGTTCCTGGGCATATCGGAAGCTGACCAACCGAAGACATCAGCATTTCTTTGGAGAAAGTCGATCAGCTCCAGTCGGGGCTTCCCTTTCAGTAGCAACCCGATCCTTATGGTTTGGTCGGGCCGAGCTTCGTCCAGCGGTACCTCCTCCAGCTCTTCGGCTGGTTTTCCTCGTTGTTTAGTGAAATCCTCCCGAGCATCTAGTCCGTCAACCTTGGGCAATCTGGATTGCAGGCTGGTGACGAAGCACTGCCAAGCTATAGTTTGGCTTCCTCGAGCTACACCAACCCCTCGCTCGATCGGGAACTTCATAACAAGATGCGGGATGGATACGGCGGCTCTGAGGGACATCAAGCTAGGTCTTCCCAAGATCACGTTGTAGGCGACTGGAGCTTGGTCACCAAGAAATCTGCATGCACAGTGGCAATGGAAGGCCAGGTTCCTGCTCGGACTATCAAGGTCATGACCCCCTCCAGGATGATTACATCGTCGGTGAACCCCATTAGGGTGGAGTCCACTGCTCAAAGATTCTTCATGAGAAGTTTCATCTTCACAAACACATCGAAGTACAAAACATTGATGGAGCTTCCACTATCAATGAGAATTCGGCTTACATTATAGTTGTTCAAATTGAGAGATACAACCAGCGCATCATCGTGTGAGAACTGTATTCCCTGGAAGTCATCGCTGGAGAAAGAAAGCTCGTCAGTTCGCGCTTTCTTCGGCGCCGAACCTTCTTCATCATCCCTCCCGCCTGAAGGACCACCGACCACCTTAATCACATTAATGTGGCCAGCGATCGGAGGATTTGGGGGAGGAAGAAGTTGTTGCTGGGGCTCAGGCCGGTGATCGCCCCCGTTTCTTGGCTCGGGGGCTCCCCTGAACCAATCCAGTCTACCCCATGGATGAGCCTTTAGATCTCATTCTTCAGTTGCCAGCACTCTTTAGTGTCGTGGCCATGGTCACAGTGGTAACGGTAATACTTGGCGGGGTCTCTCCGGGCAGCATTTCCTCGAAGAGGAGGAGGTCGAGGGAGTTGGCGCTTGATTTCCATAAGGATCTCCACTATTGGGGCAGTGAGCGGAGTAAATCGATTGAACCTCCTAGGCGGGCTTCGGGTGTGGTTCCTTGGCGGCGGCTGAGGAATCCTTTGGCAGCGAGGCGGGCTTGGCTGATGGGCAGGTCGGCGCTTATCTGAGCCTTTGGGCTCCGTCTTCTTCGTAAGCTCAGCTCGGGCAGCTCTCCTTGATTCTTTGACTCTTGCATATTTGTCTGCCAGAGCCATCATGTCGGAGAGGTTTGGAGGGTAGCTGACCTCCAACGCCAGGTAAAAATTACTTTCCTTCAATACTCCGCCCACTAGGGAGGACATGACCACCTCATGATTAAGGTAGTCCACCTCTAGCATGGCCATGTTGAAACGACCGAGATAGTTCTTCAAAGACTCCCCCTATCTCTGCTTAACCTCAGAGAGGGAGTCAGACCTCCGTCCGTGACGACGGCTGCTGACAAACTGGCTGATGAAGAGGCAGCTCAGCTCGTTGAAGGAATTAACGAAACCTGGTTTCAAAGAATTGAACCAGGTTTGAGCAGATCCCCTGAGAGTGGAAGGGAAAGCGTGGCAGAGGATCACATCTGATGCCCCGTGGAATATCATGATCGATCGGAAGCTACTGAGATGATCGTCGGGGTCAGAGGAGCCATGATAAGGCTCGATGGCAGGCAGCTTGACATGAGGGAATCACTTCCTCCATAATCTTCTTAGAGAAGGGGATGCCCTGCTCCGCCTTATTCTGAAGCGGATGGGCCTGCTTGGCGGCATCTAGCTCTTGATGCATTTCTTGGAGCTAGCGGCAGATATCCCTATCAAGAAAAGCAGAAGGGGCAGGACGAGGAGGATACTGAGATGGTGTTGAATCATGGCGAGAGAACACCAGGGAGAGGGATCGGGACCGCCGAGATCTAGGGAGATCTCTACCGCGGACTCCTTGGGGAGCTAGCTCAGCTTCTATGGGATGGCGAGGGGGTCCCGCAACCTCAAGCGGGTCGGAAGAAGAGGCCGCTAGATGAGCGGGGGCTGCATCCTCCTCAGGGGGACGAGGGGCAGGAGCAGCCGGATGGGGGGCTTTGGGGTGCCCCTGAATCAGGTGGGCCAGTGCCTGGACTTGCTGGAGCAGTGCGGCGAACTAGTCCTGGGTCACTGGGGCCGCCAGTGGTGATGGAGTCTCAATTGGCGGTGGTGGCGGTGCTACACTGCTCGCCGGATCAGGCCTTTGGGAGGCGACCTGATCTCGGGCCTCGGAAGTAGCTTTTCTTCAGTTGGCCATGGGAGGAGTTCTCTTTCAGATCGAGATCCTTATCTCCTAGATTACAAGTTTATGGGACTTGAGGGCCCTTCCTCTAGCGCCAATCTATTGTTGCCAAAATCTGTCATCCGACTCGGGCGCGATCAGGCTGCAACGCGGGTTCTTCGCCTGGGTGGACCTGCAAAATAGTCCTCACGCGAGAGGCGTTGGGGGTGGCCCTCTGCGGAAGACTCTCCGATGCTCAAGTCAGTGGAGATCAGCAATTAACAAAAATGGGGAGAAGGCTCTCACTGAAGAGTCCCTCCAGGGCTCTGAGCAGAGCAGAGCACTAATGGCAGAAGCTAAGGTTGAAGGAGAGAGAGGTTCCAGTGAGCTAGTGTGCGCGTCCCTGAGGAGTCGGCAGACGACTCTATTTATAGAGGATCACTGATTCCCTGGGGCATCGTGGGTTCGAAAGTCGTTAGGATCTTAATCTAGTTTGTTATGAGGCTAGTAGGATTCGTATCTTATTGGTTAGAGGATCGACGGTTAGGAGAGCTCGTTGATGTCTCGAGATGTGGTGAGGAGATAGGCTCCAGGGCCCTAGGCCACTCTTGCGGGTCCTAGGTCACTCCCAGATATGATTTCTGTTTGGAATCTCACGAATTTAGGTTCTCCTGCGTCAAATTCCACAGAGGCGCAGATATCGCTCGGGCTAGGCTGAGCGATGGGAGAGATCGGCTAGAGGGGCCGAAAGATGATATAGCTCGGCTGGGGCCGAGAGATGATATAGCTCGGCTGGGGCCGAGAGAAGATATAATTCGGCTGGGGCCGAAAGAGGATATAGCTCGGCTGGGGCCGAGAGAGGTGACAGAGCTCGGCTGGGGCCGAGAGAGGATATAGCTCGATCGGGTAGGACCAAGACGACATAGCTCGGCTAGGGCTGAGAGAAGATATAGCTCGGCTAGGGCCGAGAGAGGTGGTTCGCGTCTTGGGAGTCCTTGGTTTGGTGAGGGGCTAAGGCGCCCCAACTTATCGAGGTTGACTTATCTCGGGTGAGCGTCGCATAGTGGACAGGAATCAGGGCTAGCCCTAACCATGTGCACGATTATTGACACACAGCGATTTTACCCCTCAACACCTGGTGACCATGCCTCCGGACCTCATGCCCAAAGGATATCCTGACTTCATGGGCAAGGACGACCATCTGTCCTACAAGTCAGAGAAGATCTTGGGAAGACTCCATCGGAAAATTAAAGACGTCGTTAAAGACGATGTGCCATCTGATCAATTACTCTGCTTTATTGAGGACCTGCCCTATGATACCGATCTTGACATCCCTGGGGCCTCGGATTACCTTGCCGATGCTTGGAAAAGCAAGTGCTCGTATGATGGGCAGCTGAATGCGTTGCTCGTACTGTACGCAATTAGATCGGAAGGGGAGGTTGTAACTGGCCATATATGGTCCTTCCCAGATACAGTAGCAGGCAGCAGACAGAACTCAAAGGGCGCTTGAGGAACGCATACTCTGCTCTCCATAAGGAATTCAGGCGCATTTTTGAGAGTATGGGTCCAGATTTTCATCGACTCACGGATGATCAGAGGAGCACGTCGTATGAACAAAAGGCCTCAGCATGGTACCAAGTGAGTTATCTCCCCATGTGGGTTAAAAAGTCAACAGAAATGAAGGAGCCGGATGAGGTTTCAGTGCCCACTAGACTGAGCTTTGCATGGATAGCCGCTCATTACCTGGCTCAAATCAAAAGAAGGTCTCAAGTTAGAAGAAAGTTTGGCGGCAAAAGGCCAATCATGCATGCTAGTTTATTTGGCGGAGAAATTTTGCTCGCCCAACCAAAAGAGCAAAATTTCTCACTTTAATTATGAGCTCTCTCTCTCTCTCTCTCTCTCTCTCTCTCTCTCTGTTTTTTTTATTTTTATTTTCCCTCCCCTTGTCAGACAGGCTAGTTTATTGTTTATTGATGAAGAAATTTACCCAACCAAAAAAGAAAAAAAAGCAAAATTTATCGCTTGACTCTGGCCATAATTCTGGGTTATTGGAGCATTATCCTACTATCCTCACCTCTTGGCAGCCTCCTCAATATATGGGGAGTGATTAAAATTACCTTTGATGAATCCCTATACTCTCATTCAACAATTCCATTTTATCGGTTGACGTTTGCCTTGAATATTTATTTTATTTCAATATTTGAAAGATTATCTCTCGAACAATTTATTCTTGCCAATGGTGTATACTTTTACCAAGATATAATCGATCTTCTACCTAGGCGTTAACGTGGCACATGCAGGCAACTAATTTTGGGACCATGGGGTTCGACTTTCGAATAGAGGATGAAACCAGAGAAAACCCTGGAGTAGAGTTTGAAGGCTGCGTCTTTAATAAGCTGCTCTTGAAGAGGGTGAAGCCAAGACATGAGGAGAAGGAGAAGACTCTTTCATTTGGATTGCATCGATTTTAGCAACAAATTATATTCCACTCTATTAATTTGAGCGAAACTAATCAATGTATTATTAATAAAATAATTTATTTAGCATTGTTAAGCGGTGTGCTGGACTATAAAGCTGAAAGAATTGCTATGCAGCTTGGAAAGGACTGAAAGATCAATCCTCAAAGAAAAAAATACATGTAAAGCTAATGACCAAAGAGCTAAGCGGTTGACAACTTGGGACTTTCCATCTTTAAAGTTTGCTCCTGCTGATCAGTTTACCTTGTAGAAAACTTGTACTTAGTGTTCTTTGCTGGTACTCATTGTATCAAGTAACATATCTTTTATTGAACGTATCCATCGATGATGGGCAGAAACGTTTCTTGTGATCCATTAAATGGGTAGAAACCTTTCTCCATTAAAAGGATAACATTTCTTCATGAAAGAAATGGCAATAACATCCTCATTAAGGAGGAGGTTTTATCATGGAGGAAACTGTTCAACATGTTCATGTCCTCTTCCTAATCTATGTAAATGGTATGCAAAGAAAGAAGTATGTGTGGGTTTTGAGAGATCTTAGAAGCCATCTGGATTGTGGAACATAGGCATTTTCCATTGTGTGAGACTCAGACTCGTTGAGGGCATCTATTGTACATATCAGAGTTCAAGGAAGACAATCAGTGCTCCTATTTAGAAGACAATCGGTGCTCCTATTTTTTTTGGGTATTAGAGCCAAATTGAAAGTCTTCCTTGGCTCGTAAAAATGAATGTGGTGTACATATTTCGCTATTTTGAAAACCCAATATTAGCAATTTATGATTTTTTTCAAAAATGACAAAATTTTCATTCTATTTTTTTAGCAATCCGTTGGTACCAATAAAGAGTGCACTCTGAGACAAATCCAACTACATATTATATGCTAAAAATGGACTCATAATAAGGCTTATAGAAAATTTTAAGATTTTCATTCGAAAATGGCTCGGTGACGAGTTGGGGGGAAGAAGATGGAAATTTGCAAATCGGTCCCCCTGATTTTCATAATTTACAAAATGGCTTGGGGCTAAAGTGCGAAATATTGGGGTCATTTTGTAATTATTAGAAAAGTCAAGGAAGTTTATGTCATTTTCTACCATTTCCTTATTTTCTGGCCCAAAGGGGCCTGCCCACCAGGCAAGCCTATGCAGTAGAGCCCTCAAGCAGGCCTTCTGAGCCCAGTCGTGGCAGCCAAATCCAGCCCACTTGATCAGACCTAGATGGGGTCCAGGCGAAGCGGGCCGCTAGCAATGGCCGGCGGTCAGATTTTTCGATGGACCCTAAAATTGCCCAAATAGTCATTTTTAAGTTTTTTTTGAACTTCTGAATCCATTTCGATGGACCCTAAAATTGCCCAAATAGTTATTTTTAAGTTTTTTTTGAACTTCTGAATCCATTAGTGGTGTCAGGTTTGCCACATAAGACCTCTAAATATGATTTTTTATTTTTGCAATGATTAATCATGTATATATATGCATTTTTTTTTGAGAATTTTGTGAATAAGATGGCTTGTTTTAATGCATGCTTTTGTGAGTGGGAGTATGTTGGTAGAATTATAAGTATTCTCACATACTCATGTGATAAGTTAGAAGGAATTTATCTTATAAATTCCTCACTTACCCACTTGATTAACATATTCGATGCATATAATTATATACCTGGGATGTTTAACTTTGCACATGTTGATATGTTGATTTTATTGGAATAGAAGTATGTGAATTGATGATTGTATGCATAGCATACTTTCTCTTTTTATACCTTTTGTAAAATATTATTAATTTATGCAATGATGTAGCAAAGTATGTTTTATATTATGAATAAGTACTGAAAAGAATAGTTAATGTCTTTTAGGTTACTTGAATCAGACTATATCCATGGCAACTAAGACTCTTTGGGAAGATCTTAGTCAAATAGACAAATTGGACGAGGAAAACTATGAAATTTGAAAACTCAAAATTGAATATACTAAAAGAACAAGAAATTTTTGATGTCCTAACTGTACAAATGGAGGATCCTCAAAAGGATTCTACTCCAGAAAAGGGAAGTCCTACTCCAGAACAAGTGAAAGCATATTCGAAATGGAGGAAAAGAAATTCTTGTGCTCGCATTACGATGCTAAGCAGCATGAGAAATGATCTTATGTTTACTTTCATCGGGATTACATCTGCCAAGGTCCTATGGAAAATTCTGAAAAGTAAATATGGTAGTAGTTCTAGGGCTCAACATAGAAGGCTCACCTTGAGGCTTGAGAATTATAAGATGAACCCGAAACATACCATGAGGCAGCATATATTGGAAATGTCCAATATGATACTACAATTACAAACTGCTGGCCATGTACTTTCAGATAAGCAACAAGTTACTGCCATTATTTGGTCTCTTCTAGATTCATGGGAGTTTATGAAGGTGAATATGACTTACCATGATAACATAAGGACTTTCGATGATATTGCACACCATCTACAATTGGAGGATGATCATTTGGTTATGGCCAAGCCCTCCTCTCAAGCTTTGGTGATGCAGTCTGGTTCTACGCCCAAAAACAGTGGTTTTAAGCGTAAGCGGAACTAGAAATCAAAAGGAAAGCCGACCAAACAAAGGACTCAAGGAAAGGGTACCCAACGCAAGCGTGGAAAGCACGGGAACAAAAGGAAGAACATTAACAAGTTGAAGTGTTTCAACTGTAGCAAACTGGGACACTTTGCTCGTGATTGTACTGAGTCGAAGAAGGTAACTCCTAATCCACAATTTTTGTCATGTACATATGTTTCTAGCTCGATCATGCTAACAGAATCTCATCCATTGTGGATTGTAGACTCACAAGTAATGGACCACGTAGCTTGAGACCGTGCATCATTTGTGGAATACCATCGAATACCTGCAAAATCCTGATGGATATTTGTAGGAAACAATTCCAAAGTAGAAGTACAAGGGATTGGAACATGCGAGTTGGACTTGCAAGGAGGACAAAGTTTGCTGCTGAAGGACGTCCTATATGCTCCAAATATTCGACGAAATTTAGTCTCAGTTACAGTTCTTCCTAAGTTAGGATATGATTTAAATTTCTCTAGCAATGGACTTCAAATTTTGAAAGGATCTTCATGTATTGGTTATGGAACAATGAATGATAGATTTGTTGTTTTAAATTCTAGCAATATTGGAAATTGTTTTGCAATTACACCATCCTCTATGAATTTGAATGATGCTGCATTATGGCATGCTAGATTGGGTCATATAAGCCAAGATAGAATGAATCGTTTGGCTCGAGGTGGACTGTTGGGCCAACTCATCAAAGTTTTATTACCAGTATGTGAACATTGCATAGTTGGTAAAGCAACCAGGAAGCCTTTTGAAAAGGCATCTCGTGCCACTCAACCATTGCAACTTATTCACTCAGACATCTGTGGTCCTATGAGTGTGAGGGAGAGGCATGGTGCCTCCTATTTCATTACTTTTATTGATGATTAGACATGCTTTGGCTATGTTTATCTGATCTCTCATAAATTTGAAGCAATGGATTGTTTTAAAAAAATTTACAAGTATGGTTGAGAATCAGTTAAACACAACAATTAAAGGATTGCATACAGACAAGGACGTGAGTACTTGTCCGGAGAATTTGAGGAATTCTGTGATGAAAAGGGTATAATCAGACAACTAACGATTCCATATACTCTGCAACAAAATGGTGTTGCAGAGAGAAGGAATAGAACCCTATTAGACCCTATTAGACATAGTGAGGTTCATGATGGTGCAGGCAAAATTACCTATCTCCTATTAGGGAGATGCTCTTTTGACTGCTGCATATGTACTCAATCGTGTACCCTCTAAATTAGTAGCATCAACACCCTATGAGTTGTGGACTGGAAGGAAGCGTGATCTTAGCTTTTTGAGGCCTTGGGGATCGGCAGCCTATGTTCATAACAAGTCTCACAAACATAGCAAGTTAGGATCAAGAGGGAAGAAGTGTATTTTTATTAAATATTCTGATTCTTCCAAGGGTTATGTGTTCATTGGTGAACATGATGATGGTATTATGACTGAAATGGAATCACGAGATGTTACATTCTTAGAGAATGAATTTCCTAGCAAAGGAGAAATTGAGAGAAATATTCATTCTATGAAATGAATGAATCTGAAGAAGTTGACTCACAAAATCAGTCTATTGAGGAGGATAATGGTCTACTTCAACCGCTTGTTTTGAGTGGGAGGAGTCAGCAAGATTCTTCGAAACCTTCATTGAGAAGGAGTAATCATCCAATTACTAAGCGCCGACGATTTTTAATCAAGATGAGGCATTTATGGTTTCTCCATTGGATAAGGATGAGCCTAAAATAGTTTTTGAGCCACTCTCATGCCCTGCAAAGGATAAATGAAAAGGAAATGAAAGAGGAAATGGATTCTATGAGATCCAACCATGTCTAAAACTTGGTTGATCTTCCGCCTGAGCGTAAGGCTATTGGGAATAGATGGGTTCTCAAGGTCAAACGTAAAGCAGATGGATCCATAGAAAGGTATAAAGCATGCCTTGTGGCGAAAGGATTCACCCAAAAGGAGGGTATAGATTATAAGGATACTTTCTTTCTAGTGGTGAAATTTACCTCAATTCATTTGATTCTAGCTATCGTCGCACATTTGGACCTCGAATTACACCAGATGGATTAAAGACAATATTTCTCAATAGAGAACTGGATGAGGATCTACATAGATCAGCCAACTACTTTGTAGAAGCAGGCCAAGAGGAAAAAGTATGTAGACTTAACCGCTCAATCTATAGATTAAAACAATCATCCAGGCAGTGGTATTTGAGATTTCATCGAGCGATATTAACTTTTGGTTTTTCAATGATCGATGAAGACCACTGTGTGTATGTCAAAAGGTTCAAAGACAATTTTATGATATTATCTTTATATATGGATGATATTTTGATAGCTGAAAGGAATAAGGAGTTTGTCACCATTATTAAGGAATGGTTGTCCTCAACTTTTTATATGAAGGACATAGGTGAGGCAAGCTACATTCTCGGGGTGAAGATCTTAAGAGATCGATCAAGAAAGTTGATATCTCTCTCACAAGAGATATATATCAACAAAGTACTTGAGCGATTTCATATGCAAAATTGCAATCCCATAGACACTCCTATCGCCAAGGATGATGGCTTGAGCTTGAAAATATATCCAAAGATCCTAGATGAAATCAATGACATGAAGAATATTTCTTATGCTAGTGCTATTGGTAGTTTAATGTATGCCATGATGTGCACCCGTCCAGATGTTTGTTATGCCGTAGGATTAGTCAGTCGATACCAGTCAAACCCATGATGTGAGCACTGGAAAGTTGTGAAAAGAATTTTTAGATACCTTATAGGCTGCAAACTATATGCTCTGCTATCAAGGACATGATCTGTAACTACTAAGATATACAGACGCTGATTGGGGTGGTGATCTTGATGAGCGTAAATCCACATCTGGATATGTCTTCTCACTAAACAATGGAGTCATATCGTGGAGTAGCATAAAGCAGTGATGTGTAGCTTTATCAACCATGGAGGCTGAGTTCATAGCATGTTCAGCTGCAGTGCAGGATGCAGTTTGGTTGAGAAGATTCCTACTATATCTAGGAGTCAGTGTATTAACTAATGGGCATGTACAATTATATTATGATAACCAAGTGGCTATTGCACACATGAAGGACTCCATATATTATAGTAGAACCAAACACATCGACATCAAGTATAATTTTGTGAGAGACATTGTAGCCCAGAAGTTAGTAATACCAAAGTATGTCTCCACGCATAGGATGATAGCTGACCCTTTAACTAAGCCTGTCATAAAAGATGTGTTTATGGGTCATGTTAAATCCATGGGATTACGTTGGTCTTGACTGTATCACTTGTATTGTTATTTCATTGACTCATATTGAATAAATATATTTTGATTGGAATCAATCATTTGTGATATAACACTTATTCATAAATAAAACATGTATGTCATACGGGTAAAGAGATTGGCCTACTCATACAGGCAATCACCTTTGATATTCGGGGAATGTGCAAAGATAAGACTACTTATTTATCATACTTGAGGAGTATTAGATTTAAGCTTAAGTCGACTTGACTGACAATCATGTTAACCATATACTCGTAAGAAAGCCAGATATGAGACCTTGATAAGCACCTAAAGATGGCAACTGTCAAGTGAGCTCAGGTTCATGCATAGTTAGAGGAACTGTGTGTATAAACTAAGATATGTATGGTGTTTGAAATGGACATACACTTTTTGTAAGATTGCCTCCACCGTAGAATGAGAATGGGAGCTTCTATTTGGCCCGCTTATATTGCTGAGGAGCCCCCCACCCCAAAGTAAGAAAATGGCATTTTTACCCCTAAATTTTTGGACCAAAATATCCCCTCTTACTAAACAGCCCCCCCCACAAGAGCCCCACAGAGCCCCTACCCCCCCTCCCCAAGAGCCCCCCAAACAGCCCCCCAGAGCCCTGCGACCCTCCTCCCGCCTCCCTCACTCTGGATCATCATCGGATCATTGATTGAAGCAATTTCAACCTTAAATCAAGCAATGGACAAGCAATTAATAATTTATGAAGGTGCTACGGTCGCAAAGGTTAGTGCGTGCGATCCATCGTCAATTTTTTTTTTCACAGTTCATGTGTTATTCGGCCCTGTGTGGCCGAACAGGTGAGTTCTGTTCGGCCACACAGGGCCAAACAACATAAATCTTCTGTTCGGCCCTGGTGGGCCAAAATAAATCTTCTGTTCGGCCCTGGTGGGCCGAACAGAAGATATGTTCGGTCCACCAGGGTCGAACAGAAGAAATCTTTCTTCTATTTGGAAGAAAGATTGCTTCTGTTTGGCCCTGTGTGGTCGAACAGAAGCAATATTTGGCCACATAGGGCCGAACAGAAGAAATCTATTCGGCCCTGAGTGGCCGAACAGAATGTTTATTCTTTTTTATTGCTTGATTAATCATCTCAGGGCCGAACATAATGTTTATTCTCTTTTTTTTGCTTGATTAATTATGATTAGGGTTTAAAATTACTATTTTATAGTACAGGATGATGCTTCGACCAAATGCAGCATGATTGGATCCGATTGTGTGATGGATTACACAAATGAATTTATAACTTACGAGGTAAAATTTAATTGCATTTATTTTTATTTTATTTGACTGGGCAATGTTTAAAATTGTCTACTAACATAAAACTATTTATTTTATAGATATTCAAAAGTAGAGAAGAAATGTGTAATTGGTGTCGAGAAGTCGGAAAGAGGAATGGATTTGTCGTTATTATTAAAAAATCTGATTCGGGCAGCAATGTTAAGAAACTAAGAATTGTTTTTTCTTGCGAGAGGAGCGGTACTTGCAAAAGTAAACACATCAAGAAAAAGGGATCAAAGACCAGAGCCAGTGGCACTAAGAAGTGTGGATGTTCTTTTGCCTTAAGAGGGAAGAAATTGGACACTGCAGATGATTGGATGTTAATGGTCATGTGCGGTGTGCACAATCATCCAGCTACAAAGCATCTCGAGGGGCACTCATATGCGGGATGATTATCTAAGCAGGAGACTACAATGCTAGTGGAGATGTCTAAGAGTTTGATTCGGCCTAAGGACATATTATCTACTTTGAAGCAAAGGGATGCCCTCAATGTTACGACAATGAAGACAATCTACAATGCACGGCAGAGGTGCAAGGCTGTAGAGATTGCTAGAAGATCTCAGATGCAGCATCTTCTTGGTAAATTATCTGAGTATAAGTACATTGAGTGGCATAGGAATTGTATTAAGTTTGATGTCGTGCGTGACTTGTTTTGGGCACACCCTGGCAGTATAGACTTGTTACGTGCATTTCCTCGTGTAGTGATAATGGATTGCACTTATAATGAATAGATATCGTCTTCCTCTCTTAGGGATTGTCAGGGTGACATCAACTGACCTGACATTTTCTATTGCTTTTGTGTATATGGACTCTGAGCGAGAAGATAACTATACATGGGCATTAGAGAGATTGCACAGTGTCATGGACGATGATGCTCTACCTGAGGTGATAGTCACAAATAGAGACTTGGCTCTATTGAATGCAATTCAGAGGGTATTTCCTACGGCAATACATTTGCTATGTAGATGGCATATTAGTAGGAATGTTTTGGCCCAGTGCAAAAGGTTATTTGAAACAAAAGAGAAATAGGATATGTTTATAATGACTTGGAATATACTTGGGTTGTCCACCATAGAAGATGAGTATAATGATCACTGGACAAAACTCCAGATAGAGTTTGCTACCTACCCAGATGCTTTACGGTATGTGTCAGAGACTTGGCTGAGCAAGTACAAGGAAAGATTTGTCGTAGCATGGACGAACGTATGTAGGCACTACGAGAATTTGACAACTAATAGGTATTGCAAGGAATTGATAAATTTAAGAAATTTATAATTTAATTACGTAATTTTTATCTCCCTTTTATTAATTTTATTTACTTTTTTAGGGCCGAAAGTGCACATGCAAGGCTGAAAAGACAGCTTGGATCAAGCCAAGGGAATTTTGAATCATCTTGGACAAAAATACATAGTTTGATTGAGTTGCAGCATAGTGACATTAAAGCCTCATTTGAGAAGAGTTTGACGGTCGTGCAACACGACTTCAAGCCTGCTGAATTCAAAGAACTACGAGGTTTCATTTCTATAAGTGCATTAAATCAAATCCTCGCTCAAGCAAACTGAGCCAATTCAGTGGGTATTGATGCTTCGATTTGTGGGGGTGCTATTCGGCGCACACATGGTTTGCCATGCGGCCATGAGATTGCACGGTTTAGGATGGAAGGTCGGCCAATTCCCTTGGATTGCATAGATCCTCATTAGAGAAAACTTGATATGATGCCGGCTTCAAATGTGCAAAGTATTCAGCTGAGCTGTGAACCAGAGTTGGATATAATTGCTCGGAAATTCAAACAGTTAGATGTGTCTTCGCAATTGCAAATGTTAAGAAAATTGAGAGAGATTGCTATCCCGAAAGTACTTCTCTTGAAGAACCTGCCAAAAGGATCACTAGTTCACTTGGTCGTGGCTATGCTTCATTGAAGGTTGATACATCTACCAGCCATGATCCTTCTGCATTTGAGTTGATTCTTTCAATACAAGATAGTTATTCACCTGGTACGGGCACTCCAAAAATCTCGGTATGCAATCTGAGGGTCGGTCACCGAATGACTCCTGCTCGCTAGGATCAGCAGGTGATCCTCCCACCTCTCCCATAACTGCTCATAGAAAACATACCAGATGCGGTACGAAGCTACTGTCGATCCTCTGCTAGCTCGCTCAGGGGCCAGTGGCATACGGGGCATCGTCTGTATCCTGCCAAACTGTCGCAAAACCCTTTCAAGATGATAAGGTTCTGCGACATCCATGCACTTCAGGCATCCACTGAAGAATGCAATATCAAGGAATGGACGATCATCCCGAATAAGACGATGGGGATCCCAAACTACCTGCAATATATTAAATCGTAATAAGTTTGATAATGTATGACAAATTATATAAATACACAAGAGCATGGTCCTATGGTACATACCTCATCTGCCCTTAGTATATCCAATGACTCGCATAGAATCACCAAATGGTCCATCGTAGAATAGGGTGGAGTGTCGGAAGTCCATCGGTGTACGCGGGGCCTATCATCAGTATAGTCTAGGGCTGGGTGAGGAGTGAGAAAGGGAAAATGCTCATAAATCCATACATGGAGAAGCATCATATATCCACTGATCTGTCTAACGGATGCCCTAGATGCAATCCCCAACTGCCGATATAAATGAGCCAAGGCACCCACACCCAAGGCATATGTACTCACTCTATCCAAATGCTGAAGCAGAGCAAGATAAGCTATAGGCACCCTCGTCCCGCTCTTATCGACAAAAAGTGTACACCCTAACAAAAAAGCAAATATGCTCACACTGCATAGTCTATCCTACGACGGCTATATCTATCTGATATATTATGGAAATGACTCTTCAGCCACTCTAAACCTCATAGACTGACCACGGACAGATAGAACCTTTTGACGTGCGTCATCCCATGATACATCCAATAGCTGCACTAGTAGGTCCTCAGCATTTCGATCACTCATCCTATCTATAGACAAGGACACTGAGGTACCCATGACACTAATCCCTAATATGGCGGCAACATCATCCAATGTGATTGTCATCTCGCCAAAGGGAAGATGGAAGGTGTTCGTCTCGGGCTACCATCTGTCTACAAAGCCCGAGACAAGAATCTTATCGGCGAACCGATAAAGCAATACACTAGCTCTAGAAGACCCGACTGCTGAACTATATCCCTGAATCTCCTATTCGATTGCTCTGATGCCCATCATTGCCACTCACCTACTTTGGCAGCATGGTTCATGCACTTCAGTGGAGTCCATTCCTGCGAAATATAAATGGATAACATGAATAACACATAACAGCATTGAAATAATACATTAAATAACATACGGTAGAACAACGAACAAATACCTGTTGCCTCTAGATTGAGGCTGCAATATGTGTCCTGAAACTTCTAAGGATAGAGTCATCCTCAGGACCGCCTGGACGAGGACCATCTGCCTCATCATCATTGACATCCATAGCTGGGATGTCCTCGTCTGCTGTCTCATCTAGGGGCGATGGTGCAACAAGATCCTCAGGAAGCTCACAAACCTCAATAACCTCAGGCGCCTGGGTTCTACATCTCCTGGCAGACGCTGTGGGTCTAACTCGTGAGGGGCCAGCATCCATATATGAAACATTGCAATATCATTAGTAAAATAAAATATATCAAAATATATTTTTAATAAAATATATTATAATATATACTTTATAATATATACTTTATACTAATATACTTGATTATAATTATAATATTTATAATATATTATAAATTCTAATATACTTTATATATACTTTATAATATACTTGATTATTATAATATTATTATAATATACTTTATTATATTTATATTTTATAATTTAATTACTCTGTTCGGCCCAGCAGCCAGGGCTGAACAGAGCTGGGACGAACATGAAGGGGGCAGATCGAGTGAGGAAATGAGGGAGGAGGGAGGGAAGGAGGAAGGGAGAGGAAGGGAGGAAATGAGGGAGAGCTTACCTTGCCGGAGAGGATGCACTGCTGCTGGGGAAGCCGCCGGGGAGCACCGTGAGGAGGTGAGCACGAGCAAGGGGGCGGGAGGGAGAACGATCGGATGGAGGGGATGGGGGGGGGGCCAAATAGCAATTTGGGGGGGGGGTGGGAGGAGAGGGGTAGTTTAGGAATTTAGAAAATTAGGGGGGCTACTGAGTAAATAGGAGGGCTCTTAAGTAAAAAAAAAGTAAAATGGGGGGCTCCTCAGCTATTTCCACGGTCCAAATAGAATTTCTCACTTTTTGTAAGATTGCCTCCATCGTAGAACGTGAATCATACCATGTTTGCTAGATGCGACAAGTAAAGAAAGTGAGCAAGAACATCCCTACTTTCTCATTGTATGAGTTCTTTGAAGGCTAGATGAGCTTTCTAGGAAGCCCTAAGGGACGTCTTGATATATCTTGAAGTGACAGTTCATTGTCTACTATCTTAAACATTTCAACAAAGGGTTATGATTGATACAACATGGAGAGACTTGTCGAAAAAGTGGTTGGCTGAAACATATAGGTATGATATGAGAAGTTGGACTAAATATGCTATTCACATTAGGATCTACATGTCATTCTCTAGCCAAACAATCATATTTTGGTATGATTGTGAATACATGATAGATGCGCTCGTATGTTAAGCATTTTATATGGGATTGAAAATGCTTGAACAATAATGTGACATAAGATTGGTCTGGGGCAGATTGAGTTGTAATATTTTTTGGTTGTAGCCTCAAGTATCTCTAACAGGTGCAGCTCCCATAAATGCAGGGATAACTCGCAAAGCACGATCCATTTGGCTATATAATTGATATCTAAGATCTTCTTTTTGTTTTTCATATAAATTCCACCGCCCATATCATGTGTGAGTGGGAGATGTTGAACGTAATTCTTCATTAAATGAGTGGATATGGGTAGAAACATTTTTTCATATAACGTTTCTTCATGTAAGAAATGTCAATAATGTCCTCATTAAAGAGGACGACATTTCATCATGAGGAAAACATGTTTATGTCCTCTTCTCCATTTATATAAAAGGTATGCAAAGAAAGAAGTGTATAGGTTT
>UESW01002372.1:73701-89674 GCA_900491605.1 Calamus simplicifolius | reverse complement strand
AATAGATGATCGTTGCATTCTTTACTACCTCCTAGCACTGACCTGTAATTTATTCATTCAAACCAAATTGTTGCTTGACATAGCAAACTCAGGTAAGAATGGTTATGATGAAGAAAATGCTTTACAAATTGCACTATAAAAATCATGCAGGATTGCAGGTTTTATGAACTATTCACAGCATCACAAACTTTGGAAGGAACATATATTCACATGATAGTGTGCTCAACCACACATCCGTCCACCTATGCTGCACCAGAATGCAACACCATGAAGGTTACAAAACTGAAGATCATTGCTTTGCTGTTACTTTTGTACAGATCTGTGTATGTATTTATCCAAACAAAATTAGTGTTTGACAAATCAAACTCAGACAATAAGAAAAATTACAACAAAGAAAAAACTATACAAATTTCACTCTAAAAATTATTGCAGAATTGCAGCACACTTGAGCATTGGTTGGAGCAATGCATCACTTCCCACAAGCAAAACCCACTATCATGCCTTGTAGATCAGTTATACAGATTACACAGCGGCTCACATTGAGATGGCCTCTTTAATGGAGACAATAAATATGCAGAATAATATGGGCTAAATCAGCTCAACCTTTGAAACAATTTACTGTTTTCTGCTCAAATGGAAATCCCCAGCACTCAGAAACAAATTTTTCTATTTCTAAATCACAGGCTGAGCCACAATGCATTCTGTCTTGATCTGCAAGGTCCAAATGAAGAATTCATTTATGACAGTCGAGTTTTATGGAAACAAAACCCTAGAACTGATCCCAACTTCATATCCATAGATGACGTCACTATAATAAAATATTATTTTAACGACTCTTTTTTTCCAACGTTAAGGAAAAGCGTCGGAAATTACTGCGCTTTCTAGCCCGTCCGACCCAGTTCTTCTAGCCCAGGACCCAGTTTTTCTGGCCCGTCCAATCGCCTAGCTTTCTTCCCCGCCACCCAGAACTTCTCTCATCTTCCCACCCGCAGATCTTCTTCCCACCTCCCCACCTTCGCCCAAATCCTCCCTCCCCCCCCTCCCCTAACAATCTTCAATCTTCTTCCCACCGCCTCTGCCCATATCCTCTCCCTCACCCCCCCTTCTTCCCAACGCCCAGATCTTCCCACCCCCCACCCCACAATCTTCTCCCGTGGCCCCCCACAAACCCCCCTCCCCTCGATCTTCTTCGAGTCTGGATGCGGAACGACGGCGAGTTTCCACTGTGATGCAACCCATCATCTTCGCTCCTCCCGCATGCTTGCGCCAACCACCCTGCGTCTCCCCCTCTGATCTCCCGGTAGATGCCCTGATCCCTTCTCCGATCTTTTTTTTTTCTCTTTCATTCGTTGTTTGTGTGCAAGGACTCTTAGGGTTTTGATGATTTAGAGGGGAACCGTATTTTCGTGGTGATTTGTTGTTGTTGATTCGTCTGGATGAGCCGACACATATGTCAATAAATGGTGATAGATTTATTAATGAAATCGGTTTTCCTCTTATATTCCGGTATCTGAAAGTTATCAATTTAATACGCTTCATAAACCATGATCTTCATTTCCTGGTTTGTGCGAATTTGCCTTTTTTTGGAATTATTTTTTTGTAGGAATCCCGAAAATTTCTTTCATCATCTTGAGAATTTACCGTAATAATTTTGAAGAAGAGGATTGCGGCTGATTTCGGGCCAAAGATTTCTTAATGAAACCTTAATGGATAAGAAAGCAAAGGGAAATCCTGAGCCAAGGAGGGGCGAGATCAAAAAGCGGATAATTAGCGACGTAGGCAAAACCATGTCCAGCGTCGTGACTACCATCATGGGGGGCAAAGATAATAAGGAGGGAGGGGATCGTAACGCTGGTAGTTGAACACCCCACGAGTCCACTGGACAGAAGCTTCTGACGCTCAGATTGATGGCTGTGGAAGCTATTGAAGTTCCTTCAACTACAATAATGTTGTTGCTGCTTCTTTTTTTTTTTTAATCCAGTTCAACCCAGAAACATTCCTACAAACGGAGAGTGAAGTATGTAGAGCTATGAAAATTGAAAGCGCTTCCTATAAACGGAGACTGAAGTATAAAGCTATGAAAATTGAAAGCTCTCGTAGCTTTCTTGACATATCCTGAGATGAAGTCCATTTTGACACCATCTAAAAGCTCTCCAGTGATCTGGTAAGTGTAACATTTATGAATTATTAGGTTTCTTGAGACCAAGGATGGCTCGAAGACCTGGCCAAAATCCATTGTGGGTGGCATGTTAGTAACTTCAGAGAGTGCTATGAAGTTATATCTCCTTGAAATGAATACAAGGATACAAGCAGATTGTCACCTAACATTTATGTTGTGATGTAGTTTTTCAGATTATGTGAAACTTGTGACGTTAGTAAATACTAATGTTTATTTTTTTGCTAGCACAGAGTAGCCAGCAGGAGTATTTGAAACTTAAAGCTCGTGTTGAAGCCTTACAGAGATCACAGAGGTGAATTTCTTCCACTTATTGGTGATTTGAGTCTTTTCTGTTCTTAGAATTACAAATATGTATTTAGCCTGAATCACTGAAGACTAATTATGGCATGTTATTTCTATTCTTACACCTCGACGACTACAGAAATCTCCTTGGTGAGTACTTGGGTCCACTCAGCAGCAAGGAGCTGGAGCAGCTTGAGCGGCAACTTGATGCATCAGTAAGGCAAATCAGATCAACACGGGTAATCCGTACATTACTTTTCTTTCGAGATATATCGTGCACATAACGTCAGACATTCATAATTTGTCATATTTTATAAGCTAAAATATACTTTTAATCCTCAAAGTTTCATTCAAAATTCATTTTGATCCTTAACCTTTAATTTCAATTGTTAGAGTTTAATTCCGATATTGCATTTATAATGTTGGATCAATTAAAATTGATGGTATTATTGATATATCATTTTGTCTGCCAGTTTACACGTTTGTGTAATCGTAATTTCATGAGAAATCTGAGACAAGTGATGAACCTCAAGTCTCGAATGACCATAATCATGGCAATCCTTCAACACAAACATCTCCATCACATACTGCTCCTCGTTCAGAGTCCCTGGAAAAATGATTAACATTTTCTTCTTACATTTGTATCAGTTCCTTCAATAGAAATTTTGCTATAAATTATCTTTCTCTGTGTTTATTTTCTCTATTACAAGCCTTTGTAATTACTGTTCCAGACACAGTACGCCACAAAATGTTGGACAACATTCCTTCTTTTATTGAACATTGCAAGAGATATATGATGCGGTAGATGTTCTGTGGTACCTAGTGCATTTTAAACGGTATTTGCTTGTTCATTTCAATAAATAATCACAGGTTTGAGCATTAATTTATTGTTAAATTGTTGTATTGCATCCATTTCTTTTGCACGAACTCACTTAGAGAAACAGAAATCATGAACTAAAATGCTGGCAGAGGGGAGGAAAAGCTACAGAAGAAGCATTTGACTTTCATGCTTTGCTTTTGTTTTTCATTTTGTCTTATCAAAATGTGTATGTAGAACTGATAAAAGAATGAAAAACTAGAAATGAAGTCGTTTAGTACATAAGCTATTTGGAAATGCTAAATATGGACTGTAAAGAGTAGAGAAGGCAGTTGATAACTGGGTTGTCTCCCCTATTAGTAATATCCAATCATGTGATGTTGGATAAGCAATTGCATAAATATATTGAGAGGACTAGCGTTTGTTTAAACATCCTTTGTGCCATCAGTTGTTTCTGTCACAACCTGATGGTTAGGTGATCGATCAAAAGATTTCTTGAAAGATACTTCCTTGATGTGTACTGGAGGTGCAGTTTGATGCGTTGAATCTATTTGTGCGTGCCGGTTTAGGTCTGCTCTGATTTTGAGTATGTTGTCTTGAGATGCATGGCTGCTGAGGTCGTCGTAGTTTTAGACGTGAGCAGTAAAACTAAGATACGTGGATTTAAATATGCCATCCAACTTATAATCAGTCGAAACTCCCTCATCTAGTACTCAGTTTGGTGAGGCTAGGGTAGTGTAAGTTGTGCCGTCTTACTTGAGCATGAGTCCTACCTCTTGCTATGGCAAGGTTGATATTTATTTTCCATGATATCTATTTTGTTCGTCTACATTGCCTCATTGAATCAGGAATATTATTTTGATTTACAGAGAGTACCGCGAGGTAGGGCTTAAGAACAGTTGTTACTGTCACAAGTCTAGAAGAAGCACGGTGAAGAGAATGAATCAAGTCCAGGGAGTTGAAAAAATTCTCTTGCTTTATTACACACTCAAACATATGACATAATAAATATAAAGAAAGCATCTGTAACTGGTAAACATTTGTAGCCTTATTTCAAGTTTTCAACAAATTTCATACCAATTATGAACATGATGTTAGCACTATTAGAGGTTTTTTTTTTTCCAAAACAAAAGAGAAAGAACAATGAATGCTATACATGACAAAAACATTTTAGCATGAATTAAAATTGTTCACAGATCAAACTTCATCATGTTAAATTTACTGTGCTAGCCGGTTATCAGTTTTGTGTAGGGATTAGTATCTGTGTGACATCCATACCAGCCAATAAATATTAAATCTGAGTCAATATTTATCACTCCAATAAACATGGTACATCCTAATTCATAATGATACAAGCTCATGCCGCTTGTGCTTGTTCCGGGACTTTAAAGGTAATGATCTTAGGTTCTGGGTTTGTTATCTGAATTTCTTCATGTTTTTCTCATCAAAAAAAATGATTTTTACTCATTTATATCACTGATTTTGGTGTTCCCTGTTTCAGTTTGCTCACAGGGAATGCATACAGACATGGTGTAATGAGAAAGGGAACACCGTTTGTGAGATTTGTCTTCAGGTTAGAGCATGGAATTTTTTTTTTTTTTAATGTGGCGTGGGTAGAAATAATAAGCGCTTTTTCTGTTGGGAATTTTCTCCCTTTTCTTTTTCCACTTCTCTGTTATTTGCTTATATGAAGAAAGCTGGGTTTTTTTGGGCGTTCTTCTGTGGGGAATTTTCTCCCTTTCCTTTTTTTTTTTTTTTGTTTTTTGGGTACCGTGATGTTTCTTGATAAAGGTTTGAGTATATTATCTCTGTCATATGATCTCAACTTGGTTGGAACTTGGAAGCCAAATTTTAGAACTCTTGGAGGGAAAATTTCCTCTTCTGCAGCTCGTCTTTTTATAAAAAAAATAATATCATTACAGTGCTAAGGGGTTCGGCACATTTTTATTTTCTGTTCCTAATGATACCGATATTAGTTTTATAGTAGAATGTGATCAAACTTATACAAATTTTGTTTTGCATTCTCTGAAATTGAATAAAAAGGCTTTCTTACCAATATATTTCTCAAAAATAATCAAAGAAAACTTTTAAAAAAAAAATCTGAATTCAATTTCTTCTTCTTCTTCTTTTTTGAACTTTTTTGGATGCTACCAACTGGATTTTCTTCATAAGCCTTGGACTATATATATATATATTGTGTTCACGTCTTTCTTTTGAACTCGTCCTGATTCACAGAAGAAGGCTTTGGTCTAAAGTAATCTGTGCTTTATTTGTTTTTGAAGACATTCAAACCAAATTATACTGTTCCACCGAAGAAGGCTTTGGTCTATATTTTAAAATCAAACACGGCCGATAATAACCATGGTTTTATATTTCCTAGTAAAAAATTAATAGGGGAATGATAGAGAGGTGCATGCATGTTGTATGATTAGATGGGCGGGGGTGCGTTTTGGGGGAGGGGGGGGGGCTTGGGGTGGCGGGGGGATGGGGTGGGGGGGGGGGGGGTGTGGAGGGGCGGGCTGGGCTGGGCGGGGGGTGTGGGCGGGAGGGGGGCGGTGGATGGGGGGTGTTGTGTTTTGGGGGTGGGGGAACATTGCCGACGCTTTTTAAAGCGTCGGCAGTTTTACCGACGCTTTTCAAAGCGTCGGCAAATTTCTTTTCCACCCTCTTCCTAACAACGCTTTTAAAAGCGTCAAAAGGCTATATCCCGACGCTAAAAAAGCGTCGGAAAATAACTTTAAAAGCGTCGTTAGCCCTTGCATTTACTGTAGTGCGTAATATCATGGATGAGGAGAAAGCTAACCTTTCCATTCCCAATTTACCGTAAACCATCATCATGCTTTCTGTTTCTTGAGAAGGAGAGAAGAAATGCATTAGAAGTGCAAAACATTTAAGTTTTGGGGATCAAAGAGTTTCAACACAATTGCTAAAACCCCAAAAAGGACCTGAAAATAATGCAAGAATAGCATCATATTCGAACACCACAGTAGGCTTGGCAAAGCTGATGACAAATGCAAGAATAGCATCAGATATATTAATTATAGATACATCAAACCGACCTCTATATCAGACATACCAACATAGTATCAACATAGTACTGGCACTAGATCTGGTACTGAAATTGCAAGCCTTGATGAACATACTTAAAATGAAAGGTAAGGAGAGGGGAGGAGATGAAAATTAGCCTCTGATTTGCAACAAATCCTATAAAACAAAACCTCAAAGCAGATAAGAGAGGCCAAAAGAAAGAGGAGCGAAAAATGTGATGATTAAGGGAAGGAAAAGAAGCTAGAGGAGAAATGGAGGGTTGGGAGGAGGCAGGCTTGATAAGGGACAGGTTTACTTGGGAATAATGAGGTGGTAGGTTAGAAAAGAAATGGAGAGATACGTAGCACTGCAAAAGAACCAAATGGTTCACAAACGGCTCAACCTTTGCTCAATAGCAAGCTCCATTGAGCTTGTTCGATAATGAAACTAGCCAGGCTCAAATGTCCTTCCAAGCTCAAGTCATAATCAAGCTAAACTTGAACACTAAAGCTTATAAAATAAATATAAGCCCAGGCTGAGCTTGCTAACAAATTACTTTTAACAGACACCAAACATTGGTAATCAAGCTTGGCTCCTATTCAATATAATGAGCCAAACCTGAGTAGCTTGCTGCTTGGTTCAGTTCAGCTAGCTTGCACCTTTAGAAGGCAGGAATTGTTGGAATGGATGTAAATCATATTTTAACCCAGAATTGGAAATTTTACTTGAGTTTTATGAGAACTGACCACAAACTTATACAATGCTGTGTTTGCTACCTATTTTTCAAATAAATTGTACAATAGATATTCATAAATTACAAAACATCAAGTAGGTTTAGGGGTACAAATGAAATGAGTTGTTTATAAAAAGCCTGGGTTTGGCTCAATAAGAAGCATATTCAACTCCATCTATCGAGGAGAAGACCGAGCTCAACCACTTTTTAAAGCTTAACACGAAAACCAGCTAGGTTGAACTCTTCATGTTTGCAAAATTAAACAGAGGCTTGGCTTTTCTTGGTACAATAACAAGCTCAGTTCAGATCACAAAACAACCAAGATTGAACATGTATTATCAAGCCCAGCTAAAACACAGCTCAAGCTTGACTACCCAGTTCATAAAATGAGTTGAGCCAGAGCAACTTACTACTCAACTTCTGCTTCATTTTCTAAATCATTTGACGACCTCTCAAGTCAGTTTTCTGGGGACTATCAAGATTACATATTTAAAGCTTTTGATTTTCATCTATGAAAGATTTCATAAGTGAAACATACATATACAGAGGATCTTTACACACACATGTACATATAAGAATTTCAAAACCTTTTGGCTCTTTAATATATTTCTGTCTTCTGAAAACAATAGACTTCTCTTTTACTGCCAAGAAGGATGTTATCAGAAGATAGACATAAGGCCTATTGAAGTGTAAGTTTACAGCTTTCCAAGTTTTCATTTTAATGTAGAAATAGGATGGTTTTGTTTGCATTATGCAGGTAAATTCATTTCAAATCCACTGGTAAGTTGCCCATCAGACTGTTGTAGCCAAAATGTTCTATCTGCAGTTGAAAGAAATAATGGAACAATAACTAACAGGAGTGACAACACTATTTTGAAATGAAAACTCCTGCATCCAAAGTTTTGATATTTTACCTCACAACTCCTGCCTCAAACAATGACTCATCAACTCATAAATCCAATATGACCAAAGCATCACCTAAACAGAACAGAAGAAATTAGTTACACCTTAAGCAATAGAATGTTGTTTAGAGAAGAGGAATCAACTATACCATCACCAGCAGCATCTAAATTTTTCTCCTTTACATTGGCGGGGCTCATGAATTCCTGCACTATCTGAAAGTGTGACAGCATTTTCCATTAGCTTTCCTAACCAACATTAAAATGAGACAAGTAGATGCATATAAAGAAAAGAAATTGCCTTGAGCAGAAAAGGTTAAATGATCTTGTTTTTATTCAATACAAACAAAACCATCAACATCAATTAAAGGGAAGAAAGGAGAAACCTAGGGCTTTTGACCCCATCTGTTTAAATGAGCTGGATCGGTATGGCAAGTTGTTAGTTTCGATTTTGGATGCCTGATTTGGAGAAAGAACATTCTTTTGGTGACAATGCATTGGATGGGCTCACATGCGAACAGGTTGAAGAAATTTTGGAAGCTTCAAATTCATTTGAAAAAATGCAGCACTCTAGAAGGTCAAGTGCATGTACAAGTGGAAATAGAAGTGAAAGAGGAAAGGTGCATCTTCATCATCTTGGTGACCAGCTCCAATAGTTGGAAAGGAGGAATTTGATATGAAAAGTGAAACCAAGGACAAGCACTGTACTGGCAAGGAAGAGGATTCCAAGAATGGTCCTCGGTTTGGTTGTGAAGAACCAACTTCCGTAAATTGGATGGAGGAAGATGAGATGGAAATCTGCTTGGATGATTAATGATGGCCATCATTTTCTATAGACATTTTGGACCGCTTGTTTTTGATAATATATCAACGTTTGGACCTTTTGGTTTCATTTTTTGTTAACTCTGCTAAGACCAGTCCCAAGCTCAGATAAAGGAGGAGGGTTGTGTTACGTAGTGACGGCCAGCATAAAACTCCGTCAGAATCTTAAAACATGAATCTTTCGTCAAAACCTTAAAACATGAATCTAGTAAAAAACTATGTGAAGGACTAGGATGTCTCCGTTACGAGACGTGTTGCATCTGCCTCTAGATGTTTCAAAAAATGAGCAAGGGGCACCACACCGATGCCCAGGTGCGATGATAAGTGAGCAAGGGTTCCTGCACTATGGATGAGTGCGGATAAAAAGTTAGTCCATGATAATCAGCTTAGAGTAGCAACATGGAACATAGGAACACTAACAGGTAAAACTATGAAGATAATGGACACTATAATTAGGAGAAAAGTAAATATAATATGCTTACAAGAGACTAAATGGGTAGGTGAAAGATCTAGAAAAATAGAGAATACAAGATCTAAATTATATTACACTAAAATATTAAAATAGAAATGAAGTAGGAATAATTGTAGACAAGAATTTTAAGGAATATGTTGTTAAGGTAACTAAGAAAGAAAATCAGATTATATCACTAAAACTTATAATTGAGAATAATATAATTAACATAATTAGTGCATATGCACCACAAGTAGGATTAGACCAACAAATTAAAATATAATTTTGGAAAAACATAGATAAAGTAATGTAAGAAATACCAAAGAAGAAAAGATATATTTGGTAGAAGATTTTAATGGATATGTAGGTAAATATAGGGAAGGATATGAAATGGCACATGGAGGATATGGATTTGGAGATAGGAATGAAGCTGGTGTGAGCTTATTAGATTTTGCAGTGACGTATGATCTAACAATAGCAAACACTTGTTTCAAAAAGAGAGATGAATATTTAATAACATTTAAAAGTGGATATAAAAGTAAAATAGATTTTTTCTTAACTAGGAAGATAGATAAAATAACATGTAAAAACTGTAAAGTTATTCAGAAGAAAGTTTAACTTCACAACATAAGATAATGGTAGCAGACAAATGGATAAAAATAAAATTTAGAGTAAAACATAAAACTATTAATCCAAAAATTAAATGGTAGAATTTGAAAGAAAAAAAAAATAGAATTATTTAAAGAAAAGTTAGTAAGAGTAATGACTATGAATATAGATAGTGATCCCAACTTAATATGGTAAAAGCAACTAAATGCATAAAAAATATAGCAAAAGAAGTTCTAGAAGAATCAAAAGGAGTAGGACTAGTAGGAAAGAAAACTTAGTGATGGAACAAGAAAGCTACCATCAGCTTAAATGATAAACTATAAAATTTGGTAAGAGGCTAGGGATGAAGAAAGTCTTAAAAGTATAGGGATGCAAAGAAAGAAGCTAAAAAAGTAGTAAGTAATGCCAAACTTAAAGCCTATGATGATTTATATAATAGACTAGATATGAAAGAAGGTAAAAGACTATATATAAATTAGCAAAACTAAGAGAAAAGAAAATAAAAGATCTTGATTATATTAAATGTATTAAGGATGAAGATGAAAGAGTCTTAGAAAAACAAGAAGTGATAAAAGAACGATGAAAAAGTTATTTTAAAAAATTATTAAATAAAAATAATTTAGTAAATTTAAGGATAGAAAGATGTGATAACCTAGGAGTAACAAATGAGCATAATTTTTTTTGTAGATTTACACTACAAGAAAAATAAAATATTGCGATGCCCAAATGCGTCGCAATTGCGTCGCTAAACATGCTATTGCAACGCAATAGCGATGCAATGACGGCATCGCTCAGATGTCCGTCGCAATATCCATTTGTCGTAATTGCGTCGCAATATTGCGACTCTCTGCGACGCAACATTACGTTGCAATATTGCGACGCATCCAAATGCATCACTAAATTAAAAATTAAATTATAATATTTAAAATTATTATTAAATATTATGACACACTCAATTGCATCGCAATATTGCGACGCATTTAGTTGCATCGCAATATTTAATAATAATATTTTTGATATAATAGCGATGCAATTTGCGTCGCTAAAGCGTCGCAAATAATTTTTTTAAAAAATATGCGACACAAGGTCATTGCATCGCAATATTTATTAAAAATATTTTAGATATAATAGTGACTCAATTTGAGTCGCTAATGCATTGCTATTAAATTTTTTTTAAATTATTGCGACGCCAGGTCATTGCATCGAATATTTAATAATAATATTTTAAAAATATTAGCGATGCAATTGCAGTCGCTAATGCGTCGCTAAATAAATATTTTTTTAAAAAAATAAAAATTTAAAAATTAAAACGGTTAATACAATTTTGTTACATTTAAATATTGATCGAAATATTCTTCACTCATATTGATCCAAACAATAATCATTCAATTTCCAAAAATAATTCATACATTAAAATTTTGAAGTTTTTATGTACAACATAAAAAAAGAAAAAAAAATACATCAAGAATCTGAGCGATCACGTGGAGGCTATAGAGGCTGGAGACTCTGCGACAAGCGGCTAACCATATCCCGCAAATAATGCATCTCATCTCGCATGTCTGCAATCTCCTAATCCCGATCTCGCATACGATCCTCGAAATCCTGCTTGACCTCCTGCCGAACCTCCTCTGCAATAGATCCCCGAAGGTCGTCTAAACGCTCGGGAGGAAGATCACCAGAAACTCGCGAGCTAGAGGCCTGATGGGGAAAATATGTAGAAGCTCTAGTGCCCAGACCATAGACCCTGCGGTCTCGCAGCTGGGCACCAACAGCCTCCAAAAACACACGCCGACTCTCCTCTGCTGAGAGTTCGACGTGCGTCTCCCCATCAGTAGAGTCGACCTGCGATGCCTGGGAGCAAAGCTCCTCGACTCGTGTCTTTAAATTATGAAATCAACAATAAATGAGTTAATAAATTTCTCGAAATAAAATTTTAGAAATTAAATAGATACTACATAAATCTAATTTCTTACCGTAACCTCCCGTGATCGCGTGTCGACCCAGGAACCGTCCTCCTGGTGTGTGTCGCCCTGAATAGACGAAACTCACCAGGATCTCCGTCCTCCTGCTCAGACTATAACATTAAAAAAATGATATTAATACAAATATTTGTAAATAACTAAAATAGTAATTAAAATATTTATATTTTCTTACCATACGCCGTCTATGCTCCTGAATCGAAATGGAGCCCGAAGTATGGCAGGAGAGACCCGTGCCAGGACCGCCCTTCTCAGATCGGCGGTTCGTTCTGGCTGATGCGGACCTCCTACGCAAGCCATCGGACTGCCAGGCCTGCTGCCACTCATGCCAAATACCCTCTGGCATGTGCGCAGGACGCTGACCCGATGACCTCCAACGATGAAGCATGTCGGAGTATCGGCATCCCGTTAGAGCCTCCCATGCTGCCCTAATGGCATCATGGCTGGCAGGATCCCACGTAAACTTTTCTGCATTAAATAAATAGTTAGTTTCTGAATTTATTAAGTTTAAGAAATTTATATTAGTGATAAATTGTATTTAATAAGTTTACCTGAAACTCAAAAAAATAAAACTCCCTCGTGGCTGGAGATACGTGGTGCCAATCGTAGCCACTAGGATCTGCACGCCTCTGAAATACGGCGCTGATGTGGCTGGATACATGATGTTGCTCAATAAATCTGTTAAAAAAATGCATATTTATAAGTAATTGACTTAAAAACATAAACATATATTTTTAATTAGTATATACTTACAGCCCCTGAGCATCAAGTCGAAGTACGGTACGGCCGATGGTGGAAGAACTCTCGGAGGTATGTGCCGATCGGCTGGATGGTAATACTGCTGGAGAGATCGAAGGCTGTGCGACTGCTGGAGATCCGAACTCTCCATCTCCGATGCTCATGTGATCTGATGCAGCAGGGCTACGTCCCTGCTCACTCCGTTTGTCGTCGGTAGATCTACCTCTGCCCGTCATACTGAAAATACTAAAGATTCATACAATTAAATTACGATTAATGATTGACTATGTAAAAATTTAACATTTTTAAAAAAAAGTTAAATTTTAAAAAACCTCTATATTTAATCGATGTCATTTGTTTCGTGAAATGTTGGTTCAACATCCGATGCCGTATCGGACTGCGATTCAGTTTCATTATCATCGGAAGGAAACCGAACATTTGCATCCGCAATTTCTTGGACATCACCATTTGGATCTCTAAGTGATGTTTCAGGAGCCCTTGTGTCGTCCTCAATTGCATGCATTTCCATCTCATCCTCTTGAAATGCAGGGCACTCGGCTGATTGACTTGATGAACTCTCCTCTAATACGATTGTTGAACGTGGGACGATTTTAGAAACGGCCCACCAATCTCGCTTGTCGTTGCGCAAACTTGGATATCCGCAGTAAAAGACTTGCTGAGCTTGGGATGCAAGGATGAATGGGTCATATTTCTGCAATCTTCGTCGATGGTTCACTTCAACCAAATTGTAGTCGTTATGAACCCTTTTGCCCACAGGAACTATCGGATCGAACCAATCACAACGAAACAATACGGTTCGTTTCATAGGCCAACCGGGATATTCAACTTCAACCACCTCTACTAACTTTCCATAATAATCCTGCATATTTGCTCCAACACTTTCTCCTTTAACACACATGCCCCTAGTTCTGCGTGCCTCTTGAAGCTGCTAATCGTTCAATCTGAAATTTGTACCCATTTACAAAATAGCCAGTAGAGGTTGTTACGGTCTTCAATGGCCATTGCGATAGACATTTAATGAAAATATTGTCGGTTGTGGACCATGGACCGTTTACCTATAAATTAATAAGCTATTCACATCCAATTCAAAAAATGAAAGCCATTATTGAAATTGATTGAGTGATACTACTCACAAATTCATAAAACCAGTAAGCAAACTCCGTTTCTAATTTCTGCCCAATTGCAACTTGACTGATGTCGGGATTCATCTGTCGTTGTCTATCACAAAACATCCTTATGGGATGAAAAGGATGAAAACTGATGTTAGCAATTAAATATTATGGTATATTGTAATTTAAATTAAAATTTCCAATTAAGCATTGAAGTATACACTTACTCAATATATGGATCGACTTCTCTACAGTTCATTAGGATGTAATAATGTGCTGCATTATACTCCATATCGCTAAGATTTCTTGACTTCTGCCCACCAAATGAACGGCCGATACCTTTAAAAATTGATATTCTACCGTCATTAGGTTCTTCTTCGTCCACACATACGTCATCGTTACGACCAAGATTTCGGCTCCTCGTGTGGACGTGACCCTCAAAGTAATGCGAGGCAAAAGCTGAAACTTCTTCGACCAAGTGTGCATTGCATATAGAACCTTCAACCCTTGCCTTATTACGCACATTATTTTTTAACTTCTTAAGATACCTATATGTAAAGTTGAAACAAAAAATTAACCAATTTTCTTGCAATGAAATAATATTTGAAATGTCAACATATCTTAATGATGTATATATTTACCTCTCGAAAGGATACATCCAGCGATACTGCACGGACCAGCTATGCTCGCTTCGTATGGCAAGTGAACCGGTAAATGCTCCATTGAGTCAAAAAAACTGGGAGGAAATATTCGCTCAAGCTTGCATAAAATAATTAGAATTTCCTCCTCAAGCCTTGCCATGGATGCAGAAGTAATGACTGCGGCAGATAACTCCTTGAAGAACAAGCTGAGCTCCGTAATTGCCTTCCAGACATGTTGCGGAAGCAACTCACGAAAAGCTATAGGTAATAACCGTTGCATGAAAACATGGCAGTCGTGACTCTTCATGCCGAACAACTTGAGCTTATGCATGTCCACACACCTACCGATATTTGAGGCATAACCATCTGGAAATTTTAACCCTCTAAGCCAGTTACATAAAACTTCTCGTGAATTTCTGTCAAGAGTGTAACAGGCTTTAGGATAGGTCCCATCGGCACTCCTTCTCAAATCACCTCTTCTGCAGTACTGATTAAGTTCTTCTCTTGACTTTGCAGTATCTTTTGTTTTTCCCGGGATGTTTAGCACCGTGTTAAATATGTTATCAAAGAAATTTTTCTCGATATGCATAACATCCAAGTTGTGCCGGATGAGATTTGTGCTCCAATAAGGCAAATCCCAAAATATACTTCGCTTCTTCCAGTTATGTTCTTTACATATACGGCCATTTATTCTATCTGCATCTGGTTCCCATGCATACATCAACCCCAAATGCTCTATAGTATCAAATATATCCGTGCCGGACCTAACCGGTTCGGCAAATTTTGTGACTGCTTTGTTTTTCCGGAAGGCGATCAAGTTACGCCTGTAAGGATGATTTGGGGCAAGAACTTCCTATGGTTATCAAACCATGACTGCTTACCACTCTTCTGCAATGTAAATGCATCCGAATCATACATGCAATGAGGGCATGCCAGACGTCCAGCAGTGCTCCAACCAGACAACATTGCATATGCCGGGAAATCACTTATTGTCCACATCAAAGCAGCTCTCATGATGAAATTCTGTTTCATAGAAATGTCGTAGGCTACGACTCCTGTTTCCCACAACATTTTCAATTCGGCCACCAACGGTTGCAGAAAGACATCAATCTTTTCCTTTGGATTTGATGGTCCTGGAACCAAAACGGTTAAAAACATTGCAGTATCTTTCATGCACTTCCACGGAGGAAGGTTATATACAGTCAGTATCACAGGCCAACATGAATACTGTTGCCCCGCTTGACCAAATGGTTGGAAGCCATCGGTACAAAGACCTAATCTCACATTCCTTATATCTTCAGCGAAATCAGGATGATTTTCATTGAAATGCTTCCAAGCCTTTGAATCTGATGGATGCCGCATTTCATCCTCTTTAGATTCATGTTCGGCATGCCATCTCATATCAGCAGCTGTTGCCTCAGATCTGTATAATCTCTGCAGGCGTGGGGTAAGAGGAAAGTAATGCATCCTCTTGTAAGGCACACTTTTCCTCCTACTTGTACGGCTCCTCCTTCGTGTTTTTGTACCTCGATTGCCCACAAATCTTACACCCATCTCAGCTCTGAGTCTTCACCCCAAAATATCATACAATTGTTCAAGCAACAATCGATCTTATTAACTGGGAGCCCAAGCCCACGCAACAACTTCTTTGTTGCGTAAAAACTGT
>UESW01002372.1:43817-65142 GCA_900491605.1 Calamus simplicifolius | reverse complement strand
TCAAATGTATCACTTAATTATGGTTCCATAGGAAACACTCGTCAAACAAATGCAGAGGAATGGGAATGCACAACAAGCCACCATTTGAAATTCATATCAAGAATTGTATCCGGAAAAAGAAAAAGGAACCAACCTTCACATAGCCAAAATTCACGTTTGTGCAGAGAGCGAGATTGCTGGAAGGTGTCCATGGAGTCATCGTCCATGCCACTACAGCTGTATTAACTCAATCCTAGCTATCGGAAAAGACCCCATGATAGCTCGGTCCTGGCACATCCTATGAACCAAAGAATTCAAGAAGATAGAAGAAATAAAGAAACAGTGTTGATAAGGGGGTAAAATCGTCATTACGTTAATATCCGTGCGCACAATGAAAAGGTTGGGATCATTTTCGATTTCTGATTTGCCAGTTGTCGCATCAGGAAAAAGACAAGGCCATTACATCTTAGCAGACTAAAATATCCTTATGCCTCGGCCAGGCCGAGCCATCCTCATACCTCGGTCGGGCCGAGCCATCCTTATATATCGACTAGACCGAGCTGCTCTTATGCCTCGACGAGACCGAGCTATTCCAAACCTTTGCGGAACTAAGTTACCTCCATGCCTAGCCCAAGCACCCTCGCCGCCAAACGTCATGATGAATTCCCCACACAATGAATGGCCCGATCATTTGATTAGAGCCAAGTGCAGGAAGATTCAAATTCATGATAATTAGATTCCGAACACGTGGGCCTTCACCTTTAGTGGAGAATAAAGCCAATAATGCTAAACGTGGCCTAGAGCCTATCAAGCACTGAATCTCAAAGCATCAGCTAGTTTCTATGGCCGTTGATTTTCTAACTAACCAGATTTGAAAGCTACCGGCCTTGTAACAAACTTGATCCGTATCAAATTTGAATCATGATGGTTTCTAATTCCCTGTAACACATCCAGGAATCAGGTTGTTGTCTACCATCATGCTGGAAACCTATAAATACCTTGTCCTAAAATCTTTCAGATACGCTCACTCTCTCACTAAAAAAACTTCATTGAAGCTCGAGCAAAGCACCTAGCTCCTCGAGAGGCCATTCTTGAGGGACTCCTCTGCATAGGCCTTCTCCTTATATCTGCTTATTGTGAATCTTCACTGACTTGGGCATCGAAGGATTTTCCGCAGAGGACCACCCCCAGCATTCTCTATGAGAGGACCGTCTTACAAGTCCACCCAAGGGAGGGATCAGCATTTAGATCTGGAGTTAGACCGCACCCGAGTCAGAGAACGGATTTTCACGGTAATAGATTGGTGCTAGAGGAAGGGCCTCAAGTCCCGTAAACTTGTGATCAAGGAGACAAGGCTTAAAATCAGAGGAATAATCCCTCATGGCTAATCGAAGGAGAGCCACCTCTGATGCTCAGGATCAGACCGCCTCCCAGAGGCTTGATCCCGCAATAATATGGCACCTCCACACCCATCGCTGGCCAAGACTCCTTCGCCATCGGCAATCATGGTGACCCAGGACCAGTTCACTGCATTGGTTCAATACGTCCAAGGGCTCCATGAAGCTTCTCGTCTAGCTACCCCCGCTCCATAGCTCCCTGATGGAGTTATCGCCCCTGCTCCTCCGGCAAACTCTCTTCCAACCTGCATGAGGTCATGAGCCATCCTCAATAGCTTACAGGAGCTAGACCGGCACGCGGAGGGCTAAGAGGAAGAGCCCACCTAGATCTCGGTGAGATCGGTCTCTCTTCCCGGTGTCCTCCCACCATAACTCAACATCGCTACCATACTCCCCTCAACCAGTCTTCCCTACCGCCCGAGATGAGGGAATCTGGTGATAGATATAGAAGATGCATCGAGAGTGGTGCCAGGAGCTAGATGCTGTTAAGTAAGCTCCACACCTCAACCAAAGGCGGAATAGGGTATCCCCTTCTCCAAGGAGATCTTACGGAAAGTGATCCCTCCTCATATCAAGCTTTCCACCATCGAGCCGTACCATGGATCTATCGATCCCAACGACCATCTGAGTAGCTTCTGATCCATCATGATGTTTCATGGAGCATTGGATGTGATCCTATGCCGAGCTTTTCCCTCTATTCTTAGGGGCCCACCAGAACCTGGTTCAACAGCCTAAAGCCAGTTCCAGTAGTTGCCGCCACCAACAAAGGTCTGATTCCCTCTTCGAGGTCACGCATGGGAGGGGAGTCTCTGAAGAATTATCTGGTTGCTTCAACACGGCCATATAGAAGTAGACCACCTCAACCATGAGGTGGCCATGTCCACCTTGGTAGGCGGGGTATCAAAGGAGAGCGACTTCTACCTAGCCCTGAAGGTCAACTATCCGAAGAGCCTCTCCGACATGATAGCCTTGGCAAATAAGTATGCTAGGGTTGAGGAGTAACGAAGGTCAGCCCGAGCCGAGCAATTAAAAAGAAAGGAGGCCAAGGGCTCAGAGAAGAACCGACCCTCTCGCCATGCAAGTCCGCCTCACCATCAGAGAGCTCCTTCTCCACCACCCAGAGATCGCACCCGAAGCCCAGCCCTGAGGTTCAATCAATACATCCCACTCACTGCGCCAAGGATGTAGATCTTGATGGAGATCGAGCGCCAGATCCCACGGCCGCTGCCTCTCCGAGGGAATGCGGCCCGGAGAGATATGATCAAGTATTGTTGATTCCATCAAGATCACGGGCATGGCACTGAGGAGTGCTGGTAGCTTCGAAATGAGATTAAGCAACTCATCCGTTGGGGTAGGCTGGACCGGTTTATAAGAGCCCCTGAGCCGAACAATGATGAAGACCATCAACATGAGCCTCGCTAACCTCCTCCGCCGAACCGATCAGTCATTGGCAATGTCAATATGATAGCAATGATCAGCTCCTCCTCGGCCTGACCAGATGAAGAAAATCCATCGAAGAATGCCCGGATTGATGAGTTTTCTTTTTCTAATAAGGACCTCCGGGAGATACAATATCCATATGATGATGCTTTGGTTGTATCTCTTAATATGAATGATTATGATGTACACCATATTTTGGTTGATAGTGGAAGCTACGTTAATATTTTATACTTTGATGCCTTTGTGAAGATGAAATTGCGGGCAGAGAGTCTCCGAACCATAGACTCCACCCTGATTGGTTTCACTGGTGACGCAATATTCCCGAGGGAGTTATTACATTGGTGGTTCGGGCGGGCACTTGGCCCAGCATAGCTACTGTTCATATAGACTTTCTAGTAACCAATCTCCCAGACAGATGTCCCTCAAAGTTATTATATCCATCCCTCATTTCACCATAAAATTTCCCATAGAATGGGGAGTGAGAATAGTCTGAGAGAATCAGGCCGTGGCTCAGTACTGCTTCGTTGTGGACCTTCAATCTAGAAAGCTTGAGGTTGACAAGCTAGACGCTAGGATTTTGCCAAGCAACGGGAAGAGCTAGCCAAAGAACTCGAGGAGGTACCACTTGATGAAGCTCGGCCCGACCAAACCGTAAGGATCGGGTCGCAACTAAAAGGAAAATCTCGGCAAGATTTAGTTGATTTCCTTTGAAGGAATGCTGATATCTTTGCCTGGTCTACCTCAGATATGCCGGGGATCAACCCAGATGTCCTTGTTCATCGCCTTAATATGGATGAGACATTTTGGCCGATCAAGCAGAAAAAAAAAAAGCTTCGCCCCCAAGCATAAGAAGGCCATCGAGAAAGAGGTTGATAAGCTCATTAAAGCTAACTTCATTTTGGAAGTGAACTATCCCGATTGGCTAGCGAATGTTGTCATGGTGAAGAAGTCAAATGGCAAGTGAAGAATCTACATCAACTTCACAGACCTCAACAAGGCTTGCCCGAAGGATAGTTTTTCTCTGCCTTGGATTGACTAGCTTGTGGACATAACCTTGGGCCACCAGATGCTAACTTTCATGGATGCCTATTTAGGCTATATTCAAATTGAGGATGAAGAAAAGACTACCATCATAACCGACCGAGGTATTTACTATTACCGAGTTATGCCTTTTGGTTTGAAAAATGCAAGCGCAACATACCAAGACTGGTTAATAAAGTTTTCAAAGAGCAAATCGGTCGGAACATGGAAGTTTATGTTGATGATATACTGGTTAAGAGCAAGGAGGCATCCCAACACATTGATGATCTTACAGAAAGCTTTGCAACACTCTGGAGATATCAGATGAAGCTTAAGCCAACCAAATGTGCTTTTGGAGTCAATTTTGAGAAGTTCTTGGGCTTCATGTCTCTCAACGAGGCATTGAAGTAAATCCACAAAAATTCAAGCTCTGCAACAATGGCGCCCCCAGGGTCAGTTAAGGAGGTGCAACGCCTTACCGAAAGGATAGCGGCCCTCAACCACTTTATTGCTCGATCGGCCGAGAGATGTTTACCCTTCTTCAAGGCACTTCGGTTAGCTAAGAACTTTTGGTGGACTCTGGACTGCCAAAATTCTTCGAAGATCTCGAAAAATACCTCGGCTCACTACCTCTTCTTAGCAGCTTGAGGCTCAGCGAGACACTATATCTATATTTGTTGGTCTCAGAAGGTGTCGTCGGGTCTATGCTAATTCGGAAGGAACTAAAATCTAGAAACAGATTTTATTATATCAGCAAAATACTTCAAAATGCTAAGATGAGGTACACCCGAATTGAAAAGATGGTGTTGGCCTTGATCATCTCTGTTCGGAAGTTGTGCCCCCATTTTTCAGGCATATACTGTGGTAGTCTTGACCGACCAGCCTATCAAATCATCATTCATCATCCGAAAACATTAGGAAGAATGACCAAATGGGCTATTGAGCTAAGTGAGCATGACCTTCGATATCAGCCTAGCCCGACCATTAAAGCACAAAATTTGGCAGATTTTCTTTTTGAGTGCACCATTCCAAAGGACGGTTCCACTCCGAATACCTCCGAGCAATCGAGGTCTAATGCTCTGTGGCAGCTTCATATAGATGGATCATCCAACATAAATGGTTCTGGCACCGGCTTGGTCCTTACCAACCCGGAGGGTGTGACCTTTGAGTATGGCATCCGTTTCTCCTTTCCAGCCTCTAATAACAAAGCGGAGTATGAGGCTTTGCTTGCTAGACTTCGAATCATTCGAGATCTCAAAGCCAAGAAACTGAATGCCTACACTGACTCTCAACTGGTGGTCAGCCACGTATGGGGAGAATTCGAGACTCAAGAGTCGAACATGATTCGGTATTTCAAAAGGTACACGATATGTCTCCCTGCTTTTCTAAATTTGAAGTCATTCAGGTTTCAAGAGTCGAGAATGCGTGTGCCAACCTTTTACCTTGCCTGGCAACCATGGATTCGATGGATCTTGAGCAAAAATTTTACTTGGAAGTCCTGAAAAAACCCAGCATTGCCGACGGTGATCAGGTATGTAGATCAAGGCTGAACCTTCTTGGTTTGACCTGATTCTCAAGTATCTTAAAGAAGGATCTCTCCCAACTGACAGAAAGGATGCAAGGAAATTGAAGATGCAAGCATCCCATTATGTCCTACTCGATGACCAGCTATACAAGCGATCCTTCTCCATGCCATTACTTAAATGCCTTCACCCATTGAAGGCTGATTATGCCCTTTGTGAAGTTCATGAGGGCATCTACGGTAGTCACCTCGGCAGCCAAGCTTTATGTCATAAAGTGCTATGCCAGGGATACTATTGGCCAACCATGCAGAAGGATTCTGGTAATCTCGTTTGAACCTATGACTCATGTCAGCGGCATTCAAACATCTAGAGGCTCCCCTCTGCTCACTTGACACCCATATCATTCGCCTGGCCCTTTGCTAAATAGGGAATAAACATCCTCGGCCCTTTTCCTCTTGCCATGGGACAGAGGAAGTTTCTGTTCATAGCGATTGACTATTTCACCAAGTGGGTCGAGCCCAAGGGAGTTGCCCAGATAACTGAGGCTCGGGCTAGGGATTTTGTATGGAGATCTATCATTTGTTAGTTCGACCTTCCACACACTATCATCACCGATAATAGAAGATAATTTGACAATCCCAAGTTCCAAGAATTCTATGAAGATCAGGCATCTGTCATCGACTCACATCTGTTGGGCACCCCCAAGCTAATGGAGAGGCCAAGGTAACCAACCAAACCTTGCTACAGGGAATCAAGGCTCGGCTTAACAGGACATGGGGGAGATGGGTGAAAGAGCTTCATCATGTCTTATGGGCCTACTGAACCATCCAGAGGGTCCCCACAAGTGAGACACCTTTCAGAATGGCCTTCGGCATGGAAGCCATCATTCCCATGGAGATAGGGCTACCTTTGCCATAGGTAGAAGGTTATTTGGAGGATTTGAACGACGAGAAGCTCCGAACCAGTCTAGACTTAATTGAAGAAGTCAAGAAAGGGTGATGCGTGTCATAGCGCAATGATTAAAACACCTTAATTTCACTAATAGATAGCGAGAGTAAGGGATCGAATCCACAGGGACTTTAGTGGTTATCTTGAATTAAAATTATGCAATTAGGAATTTAAATAAATAGCTAATGAGAATAATTAAGATATGATCTATCTTTATGAGAACACGGCCCGTACCTGTACATCACGGTCCGTCCCTTTTAAGAATAGACCAGTCAAGATTATTTCGACTAGAAGAAAATTTACTAAGAATTAAACATGAATAAATATTTTATTTTCAAGCATCCAAAGGAATACATAAAAATTAAAACTAAAAAAAATCTTCTTCCCTGACATCAAGAAGGCAATAGTAGCAGGAACTCGCCAGGATCCTTGCTTCCTGAATCAGATTAGCGCCTCCCAGAACTCTGAACCAAGGAACGTCTTCCTAGACTCCTGAGCACACGATCACCTCACGAATGCCTCTCCTTCTTCCTCTATTCGGGATAGATCTCATATCTGCCTAGCCAAAACTATTTATAGATGCTCATATGCGAAGAGGACGAAAAGAGAACGCGGAGAAATCATGAAGAGATCATGCCTCTCTGTTTCCATACCAGACGCATGGATGCAGAAATAACACGGCTTCCTAACTGTTTCAGATCTGATTCGAAGCCCGAATGGATGCGGACGATTTGTTTGCCTGATCCATGAACGCGGAGAAGACGCAGAGAGATCATGAACATCCATATTAGATGCTCAGTTTCTTTGCGTGTTTCATGAATATGGAGAATGTGCTGATTTCCTTCCAAATTTGAGATTCTTTCCCGATTTGGCATCCAAACGAAACGTGAAGAGATTTCGGATAGATAACAGATGATTCTCCTTCCAATTTGAGAGTCTTCAATCTAATTTATTTCCTGATTGCTTGGTGGAGTGATGGGATAGGAAGGAACGAAAAATCGGAAGAGAAAAACGAATTTGTGAAATATGCGATTGAACTCGGCAATTGGTTTACCGAGTTTACTTTAAGATGTGTGCAGATAAAGATAAATCCTTATAAATTTAATTCCAAGCTAATTTTAAGTCCGATTTGAGTGCCATTTGCATCATTGGACTCCTAAAATTGAGTTGATAAGGTTTTACCTAAAATATTATATAAAATATTTAAATATTAAATAATAATAGGTACTTTAACTTATTAATTAATAGGTTTATGATGATTATTTGTGCATTTATCACTCCTCCCAACTTGAATCTTACTCATCCTCAAGTAAATAAAGAATCTAGAAATATGTACCAAGCTAGTCCAAGAATTGATAGTTATCTTACAATTTTAAAATCAAAAGATTTTCGGTTAGATCATAAGAGAGGTGCTTCATTGGATTATCAAGTTTACCCATTTAGTGATAGAGTGCAGCCCATAAGAATTTATAGAAGTTTTTCTTCACCAACTTTTCACTTCTCTGTTTAAGTCCTCTAACTTAATTTGGGTTAGGTGCAGTATCTTTTTATAATTTAGTCTCCTTATTTATTTATTTATGTGTAAAGTTAGTGCAATGTCCTAACCCCTTGCTTTCTAATTGACCCTTGTAGTGAGCTTTAGGCCAATGGCTCTCAAACCAGTTGGTTTTAGGGTATTAGGTGTAAAACACCCATCGAACTTTCAGACTCGAGTCAAAAAGGCTTCAGGCTAGGGCTGACTTTACTTAGGTTCTTTCATATTCTCATCTTTTTACGCAAACAACATCACTTGCTTAGGTGAAGGGGCCTGGTTACTTAGTGAAAGATGCTAAGAACCTAATTTATTAACTTTAAAAGAGAATTTTTTTCTTTTTTTTCTTTTTTTTTGAATGACATTTTCACCCATATCCTTATTAAGTAGATTGTACTATTAAGATCAGTGGTCAGGAGGGTCTGAAATTATTCTTCAAATTTTTCTGGGCTAAACCCTATCTTTTATTAGGTTTCCTTAATAATTTGTTCCTTAGTATCTCTAAAATAATATAACCATTAATCATTCATTGATGATTAGAATGCTTGATTAACTTCAAATCGAGACAAAATTTGGTACACAAATACTGATTATAGTTTTACTCGAGGATTTACTTATTCTACCCCCCAACTTAATTTTCATTCTCCCTAATGGAAGAAAAATTAATTTCAAGGAAAGATACTATGTGGTCTAGTATTTGAAGGTTGGAGGTTTTATTGTTGCCATCATCTTTCGATCTACTTCTGTTGCTCTTCTCTGGTCATACTAAGAAAATAGAAAGTTAAAAATAACTGATAGCCCTAAGTTTAAAGTCTTCAGCCAGATTATGCTACTCATTATGATAGTGTTGGGTTCACAAGATCAATTGATTCAACAACTTCTCCATCATTAATTTTTCTATATATGGTTTTAAACGTTGAATGTTTACCTTAAAAATATTTCCTTACTTAGGATCTTTGAGTTCTATTGCCCCATGGGGAAATACTTGAGTTACTATAAAGGTCCATTCCATCATGAACAAAGTTTTCCAGGGAAAAGATGTAATCTTGAATTGTAAAGCCATACTTTTTATTTGGTTCAAAAGTTTTTCTATTAATAAATTTATCATGATATGCTTTGGTTCGTTCTTTATAAATTTTTGAGCTCTCATATGCATCATTTTGTAGCTCTTCTAACTCATTCAATTGAAGTTTTCTAGTAACACCTATCTTTTTATATCATAATTAAATTGCTTGATGGCTCAAAATGCACGGTGTTCCAATTCTACAGGTAAATGGAAGGCCTTTCCAAATATAGCCGGTAAGGAGACATTCCTATGGGAGTTTTAAATGCAGTACGATAAGCCCATAATGCATCATCCAAACGTTCTAACCAATCTTTCCTATCAGGTCTCACAGCTTTCTCAAGGATATGTTTAATTTCTCTATTTGATATTTCAACTTGGCCACTAGTTTGGGGATGATAAGATGTAGCTACCTTATAAGTAATTTCATATTTGTTCATTAATCTTTCAAAGTGTCTATTCATGAAATGTATACTCCCATCACTAATTATAGCCCTTGGGCATCCAAAACGACTAAGGATGTTACGCTGAATAAACTTGATTACAACTTTATGGTTATTGGTTCGAGTTGCCATGGCTTCAATCCATTTTGACACATAATCAACTACCACTAGAATGTATTCAAATCCGAAAGAGGAAGGAAATGGCCCATAAAATCAATACCCCATACATCAAAAATTTTACAACCAAGATAGGGTTTAGGGGCATCATATCTTTTTTAGAAATATTTCTGTTTGTTGACATTGAAGACAATTACTTCTAAATTTGTGCGCATCTTTAAAAAGAGTTGGCCAATAAAATCCACTTTGTAGTACATTTGTTGTAGTTTTCCTTCCACTAAAATGTCCTCCACAGGCAAGAGAATGACAAAAGTTAAGTATGCTTTTGAATTCGCTCTCGGGGACACATCGCCTAATCATTTGATCCGAACAGTACTTAAATAATTCAGGGTCTTCTCAAAAGTAATATTTGATTTGTGAGAAAAATCTATCTTTTTCTTGTTTTGTCCAGTGGGAAGGTACTTTTTCTATTGCCAAATAATTCACAATGTGGGCAAACCAGGAAAGATTGCTATGGGAAATTGAGAACAATTGCTTATCAGGAAACTTATCTCTAATTATTTCTTTATTATATTCCACTGAGATTCTAAAGATATGATCTGCTACCATATTTTTAGAACCCTTTTTATCTAAAATTTCTAAGTCAAAATCCTATAGTAGAAGGATCCATCTAATCAATCTAGGTTTTGTATCCTTTTTTGATAACAAATGCCTTAATGCTACATGATCGAGTAAACTAAGACCTTAGACCCTAACAGATATGATCTAAATTTTTCTAGGGCAAACACGACTGATAGTAATTTTTTTTCAGTGTAGTATAGTTCATTTGTGCATCTGAAAGAGTTTTGCTAGCATAATAAATTACATGGGGTTTTGATTGAGTTTGTCCTAGAACTGCCCCTACAGCATAATCAGAAGCATCACACATGATTTCGAAAGGTATGGTCCAATCTGGGGCTTGATAATTGGTGCAGTGGTCAAAGCAGTTCGCAGGATGTTATAGGCTGTTAGACAATCTTATCAAAATTAAAAGAACTATCTTTGGCCAGCAAATTACATAAGGGTCGAGAAATTTTACTGAAATCCTTGATGAAGCATCTGTAAAAATCAGCATGGCCAAGGAAAGATCGTACTTGTTTAACTGAGGTTGGGGTGGTAGATTTGAGATCAATTCAACCTTGGCTTTATCAACCTCAATTCCTCTCTCTAAAACAATGTGTCCGAGCACAATTCCTTATGAACCATAAAATGACTCTTCTCCCAACTTAGGACTAAATTTATTTTCATACATCGTTTCAGTACCTTAGTCAAGTTCTCGAGGCACTATCAAATGAAGCACCAAAAACTAAAAAATCATCCATAAATATTTCAAAAATTGATCAATCATATCAGAAAATATGGCCAACATACATCATTGAAAAGTGGCTGGTGCATTACAAAGACCAAATGGCATGTGTCTAAAGGCAAATGTTCCAAAGGGACAAGGTGAAGGTGGTCTTTTCTTGATCTGCAGGAAATATGGACTTGATTGTATCCTGAATATCCATCTAAGAAACAAAAGAAACTTTGTCCCGCTAGCCGTTCTAGAATTTGATCGATAAAAGGCAAAGAGAAGTGGTCTTTCCTAGTTACGCATTCAACTTTCGATAATCTATACACACTCTCCAACTAGTTGATGTGCGAGTAGGAATTGATTCACCATTTTTATTTTCAATCACGGTAATACCCGACTTTTTAGGTACTACTTAGATTGGACTGACCCATTGACTATCCGAAATTGGATAAATGATACCAGCATCAAGCCATTTTACTACTTCTTTCTTAACAACATCCCTCATATTCGAATTTAGCCTCCGTTGCATGTCTCTATGTGGTTTGGCTTTAATTTCACTATGAATGTGGTGCATGCAAACGGAAGGGTCAATTCCCTTAAGATCAGCTATTGTCCATCCAATTGCCTCTTTATGTTCTTTAAGTACATCTACCAATTTATCTTTCTACTTAGAGGTTAGGGTAGATGCAATAATTACCAGAAGGGTATCATTGGGTCCAAGGAATGAATATTTTAAGTCAGTAGGAAGAGGTTTCAATTCTAGTCAGGGTGGTTCTTCCAAGGATGGTATTAAAGGGCTTGGTTTAGTTGGAAGTGGTTCATATTTTATAGTCCAAGGAGGGATGGTATCAAACTTAGGTGGTTCTAATAACAGGTTTATCTCTTTGGTGTACTCATCAATATTAATGTCATCCATTCCAAAATGTGTAAAACATATTCGTAAAGGATCCAAATCAAGCAAACTTTAAAATTTCTTATCTACAACTTCTTCGATCATGTTTACTTCATTTAAATCATACATAGGTGGTCCTTGGAAAGCATTAAAAATATTTAATCTCATCTTCTTATTTTCAAAAGATACATCCATCACACCCATTCTACAATTTATGCATGCATTAGCGGTAGCCAGAAAAGGTCTTCCAAGAATGATGGGAATTTGGTTAGGATTACCACTAGATTTCATATCTAACACAAGAAAGTCGATAGAAAAATAAAATTCATCTACCTTCACTAATATATCTTCCAATATTCCCTAAGGTACTTTGACTGATCTATCTGCCAATTGTAGTTATTGTCGTGGGTTTCAACTCTTTGAATCCGAATAACTCATACACTGAACTTGGGAGAAGGTTTACACTTGCACCCAAATCTAGTAATGCTTTTTTTATTGTAAAGTTTCCTATTACACATGATATAATCGGGGTACCAGGATCTTTTAGTTTGGGTGAAGTTATTTGCTGAACAACTGAGCTGACTTGCTCAGTCAACTGGATCTTTTTTGGTATTTGTGTCTTGGCTTTCCATTTTTGTGTGCATAGATCCTTCAGAAATTTGCCATAAGCTGGAACTTGCTTGATAGCATCAAGAAGAGGTAAGTTTATTTGGACTTGCTTAAATAACTCAAGCATCTCATTCATTTTTATATTCTTCTTGTCCAACGAAGGAGATTCTAAAGCACTAGGGAATGGGGTTTTAGGTGTGATTGCTTGATCATTGCATTCCTTTTCTTCTTCATTTCTTCTCTTTTTTGGTTTAGCCACTTCTAATTTCTGGGTTGGTTCAGGTGGGTTCAACATTTTTCCACTTCTTATAGTCATGACTGATTTATCATGTTCTGGGAATTTGTTAGGACTATTGGAACCCTTAGCCATGAATTGTCCTTTCGGATTATCGATAGGCTGACTAGGTAACTTACCCTCCTCCCTTCTACTGAATGTTGTGGCTAATTGTCCTATTTGAGTTTCTAGTTTTGCAATAGATTGTGTGTGGGAGTGAAGGATTTGAGTATTCATTTCTAGCCCTTTCAATGCTTGTAACACTTTGTCTTTGAAAGTAGGATGATTATTTGGTGGAGCTTGTGGGATGTTTGGGTGTTGTAAATATGACATGCTTCTAAAATTGGTTTTCTAATTATTAGGTCTGATTGATGATGAATTGGTTACATGTTGAGGTTTCCAAGAAAAATTTAGGTGATTTCGCCAGCCAGGATTATAAGTATTCGCATATGGATCATTTTCTGTTCTACGAGCTAATCGGGTTTGGGCTTGGTGGGCTTGCTCTTGAACAAGCTTAGGAAATTGATATGCAGCTGGACATTCACCTGTAGAATGAGTCAACTTCAGCAAATTATACAAACATCATGATTTTGAATAGATAGGGAAGAGGTGTTTCCAACTTGTAGAATTCGGTCAAGTTTCTGGGACAGTTCATCTACCTTAGTATAGATATCTATAGAATGACCTATTTCATATATTCCACCTTTTTTAGGTTCTATGGGAGGGTCTCTACGAGCAACTGACATGTGATGTAATGAATTCTCACTCAATGTCTCAAAGAGTTTCCAAGCTTCATGTTCATTCTTTGACATAAATGTCCCACCACATAAAGCATCAACCATTTGCCAATACTTTTCTGATAATCCATCATAAAAATATTGAACTAACTGCCATTTAGGTATGGCATGATACAGACATTTTCTTATCAATTCTTTTAATCTCTCCCATGTCTCATGAAACATCTCGCCATTAATCTGAAAAAAAACTTGTTATAGCTTTTCTAATTTGATTCGTTTTTCCTATAGGAAAGTATTTCTTAAGAAACTCTCTCTGAAGATGATCCTAAGTTGAAATTGTTACAGTATCTAATGAATTTAACCAATATTTGGCTTTGTCCTTAAGAGAGAATGGGAACAACTTAAGTCTAAGAGTATCGTCAGAAAAATTTTAAATTTTTACGGTCAAACAAATTTCCAAGAATTCATCTAAGTGTTTGTATGGATCCTCATTTGTAAGTCCATAAAATAAAGGTAACATTTGAATCACACTTGACTTGATCTCATATTGAGTGGTCTCCACTGGAGGCACTTGAATGCAAGGAGAGTAGGTATACTTTGAAGGAGTGAAATATTCTTTTAACTGTCGTGGTGGATCATTTTCGTTATTAGGATCCATAATTCTAAGTTGTTTGCTCTAAAGATTCTCTCTATTTAGGATCTAGGGGTATGAGATTAGGTTGTAACGATCGGCGACCAAGCATACACCCTATCGATGTACTCTAAAGCAAAAGTAATTCAAATTTTTTTTTATTAATATAATAGAAGAAAAAGGAGACGATTCTAAAAGAAGTATCTTAAGAGATTCCTAGAACTAAGAATCCTAAGAGATTCCTAGAACTAAGAGGAATGAAGACTAATTTAGTTAGGATTTAATAATTATTAGCAATCAAGTTAACAAAGATTAAACTCTCTACCCTAGGCTTAACCTAAATCTAGACAGCTTCTAACTTCCAAGACCGCCTTAGAGCCCTCCAAGTCAAAAATAGCTGATCAACTAGCCAGTTAAGAATAAGGTCAGCGGGGTCTCCTCGTCGCTTACTAGGTAATGAATGAAACCAATTAAGTAACCACTTTCCTCTCCTTTTCTAGACACCAGTTAAGCAATCAATCTCGACCCGATCCAACTCTTTTGGGTGCCTTGTCCTATTGAGCTCAAGTTCCTTAAGGGCTGACATCTAGTTAATTTTAAAATTAAAGGCTTGAGTTAATGCAAAATGAAGGATGTAGTTTATGGGCCAAGGAAGGGTGATCAACTTTCCACCTTATCTTGATTAGGGGTTTGTGCCCTTAAAATTAATTATGAAAATGCTATGCAACAAGCAGATGTCAAGCTCTTGAAGAAATTAATCTACTTACCTATTCTTTTTTTTTAGATTTTTGTGGTTAAGTTTCTAATTCCCTAATAAATTATGAGATATCAATGGAAATATTTTAAGTTTTGTAAAAAAATAAATTTACCTAAGTCAATCTATGCATAGAAAATAAATAAAATAATAATTTTTATTTTTTATTATTTTATTATTTAATTTTTTATTTTTTATTTTTTTAAAAAATTAATTATGTTTTATGAAAAGTGTCTTAGGGTTTTCCTTCAAGTTGTTTTTTTTTAAGTTATGTTAATAACAAATAATTGATTAGGTTAAAAGTGAATTTGTGATCATAAGGAAAATAATTTTTTTATGTTAAAAAGAAAATAAGAAAATTTAACAATTAAGGTAACTAAAAATAAAAAAAAATAAATAGAAAATTCATGATAATTTTATTTAAAAAATTTTAAATTTAAATTTTTTTAATATTTTTTTTCAAAATAACTGCACTTAAGTCCCCGGCAACGGCGCTAAAAATCTGATGCGTGTCATAGCGCAACGATTAAAACACCTTAATTTTACTAATAGATAGCGAGAGTAAGGGATCGAATCCACATGGACTTTAGTGGTTATCTTGAATTAAAATTATGCAATTAGGAATTTAAATAAATAGCTAATTAGAATGATTAAGATGTGATCTATCTTTATGAAAGCACGGCCCGTACCCCGTCCCTTTTAAGAATAGACCAGTCAAGAATTATTTTGACTAGAAGAAAATTTACTAAGATTTAAACATGAATAAATATTTTATTTTCAAGCATACATAAAAATTAAAACTAAAAAAAATCTTCTTCCTTGACATCAAGAAGGCAACAGTAGCAGGAACTCGCCAGGATCCTTGCCTCCTGAATCAGATTAACGCCTCCCAAACTCTGAACCAAGGGAACGTCTTCCTAGACTCCCGAGTGCTTCAGATCTGATTCGAAGCCCGAATGGATGCAGACGATTTGTTTGCCTGATCCATGAACGCGGAGAAGATGCGGAGAGATCATGAACGTCCATATCAGATACTCGATTTCTTTGCGTGTTTCATGAATATGGAGATGCGCTAATTTCCTTTCAAATTTAAGATTCTTTCCCAATTTGGCATCCGAACAAAACATGAAGATTTCAGATAGATAACAAATGATTCTCCTTCCAATTTGAGAGTCTTCAATTCAATTTATTTCCTGATTGCTTGGTGGAGTGATGGGATAGGAAAGGAAGAAAAATCGGAAGAGAAAAATGAATTTGTGAAATCTGCGATTGAACTCGGCAATTGGTTTACCGAGTCTGCTTTGAGATGCATGCAGATAAAGATAAATCCTTGTATATTTAATTCTAAGCTCATTTTAAGTCCGATTTGAGTGTCGTTTCCATCGTTGGACTCCTAAAATTGAGCTCTTTAAATTGATATGGTTTTACCTAAAATGTTATATAAAATATTTAAATAATTAAATAATAATAGGTACTTTGACTTATTAATTAATAGGTTTATGATGATTATTTATGCATTTATCAAAAGGCCCGAATTTGGATGGCAGCATATCAGCAAAGGGTAGCTCGTTACCATTCCTTCCAAGTCAAAGGAAAATCTTTCCTCCCTGATGATCTTGTACTTCGCAAGGCGTTTGTCTCCAAACCATTAGAGCAGGGAAAGCTATTTCCAAATTGGGAAGTCCCCTATCAAGTTGTAGAGGTCATCAGGCCCGACACTTACAAACTCTAGGATCTGGACAAAAAATCTATCCTTCGGACATGGAATTTAGGCAACCTCCGAATATATCATCAATAAAGTATGCTCCCTCTGAACTCATTCTATTTGCAATAGTAAGAGTTTATTTTTAAACTGCAATATTTATGATTCAGTTACTCTTCCCTAAAGTTTTGAATAAGGGACAATTTTCACCTGATTATCGACCTATGGGTCATCAACAAAGACTCGGCATGTCTGGGCATCCTCGATAGGTCTGAGAGGTTTTATTCAGCATCAACAAAGACTTGGCATATCCGAGCACCCTCGGCAGGTCCGAGAGGTTTTCTTTAGCATCAACAAAGACCCAGCATGTCCGAGCGCCCTTGGCAAGTCCGAGAGGTTTTCTTTAGCATCAACAAAGACTCAGCATGTCCGAGCCCCCTCGACAGGTTCGAGAGGTTTTGTTTAGCAACAACAAAGACTCAGCATGTCCAAGCAACTTCGGAAGGTCCGAGCACCTTCGGCAGGTCCGAGAGGTTTTTTTCAGCTTCAACAAAGACTCGGCATGTCCGAGCACCCTCGGCAGGTCCGAGAGGTTTTCTTTTGACATCAACAAAGACTCAACATGTCCGAGCACCCTCGGCAGGTCCGAAGGGTTTTCTTCAAACCTTGGCAGGGCCAAGCCAGATATCAACAAAGACTCGATAGGCCCGAGCCCCCTTGGCAAGCCCGAGGGGTCCTCTTCATACCCTGGCAACAATAAAATGAGGTATGATCTATCTTTAAACCTTGGCAAGACTAAGTGATTTTTCAAGCCTCGACAGGACCAGGTGTTTTCTCCGAGCCTCAGCATGACCGAGCCATCCATTACAATTTTAATAAACTTAGTAAAAAATCTCTCAAGGATCTTCGGCATGACCAAACCTCCACTAAGAGCCAGCAAGGCCGCCCAAGCCTCCCTACAGCCTAAAAATTAATCATGTGCCCTATCCATGAAGGACCAACATAATCCGGCACGCATCGGCAAGCATAAACTAAATCATTAAAATACTTGGAAAGAGCCAAGTCCTTAAAGTGTTTCTAACATTATAGGCATCTCATTGATGCGGACATTCAAAAGTCTTTCCCCTAACGAAAGGGTGCCCTAATGGGTATTCCTACATCTCAGCAGGCCCAAGCCTTCATCTTACACCTCGTTCAATCCAAAGCATACAAACGGCTTGTGTGACGGCTGATGCAAACACATCGGTATGTCGGGAAAACTGACACCCAGCAAAAAAAACAAAGTCGCAAGAAGAGATGGATATGTAAAAAGAAGGAATTATTTCATTTCATTTATGTCTCATTACAAGGAGTTACAGACTCTTGCAAAGCATTACAAGTGCATTACAGCACAGGACAAAAAACAAAATACTTGGATGAACAAGTTCAGCCGACGACATTACATCAACATACCTATGCTTCGAAAATCAGAGAAATCAAACAAGACAACTATATCGAGGTCGATCTTCGAAGCACCGGGAAATGATATGGAAAAAAGAAAACAAGAAAATAGCCTGGAGAAACTTACCTTCGGCCTTCTTTTCCCTTGGAAGCACTCCTATATGTCTTTAGTTGGATAAACTGAGGGATCCAAAATGGCACCCATTTAAGGTTACCGAGGATGAGGGAAAGCCTGTGGAAACCAAAGCCCATCAAAAATTGCATTTCCAGTGGTCTACTAGTTCCATAGTAGGTGATCGAAGCCAGGTAGGAGGCACCCACGTGCACTCCCCGTATGACCCATATCCCCTTCCTGCACTTCCCGTATGACTTCTATAACTCCTCGCTTGAGGATGTCTTACTTTTCAGCAACTTCTTCATTGCCCCAGCCATCAGGGTCAACCAAATCTTGAAATGAAAACTCGACCTTACGACCCTCAACTCCTTTTTATAGGTGTTAAACAGGGAGCAGCTATTAACAAAAGGGAGAACTTCGGAACTCCAAACACCACAATCATGCCATATTCAAGTCCATGTGGCAATATCTTATCGGGACTTAGCATTTCCTGGGGTACACTGAGGATATTCCCCATGCCACAATAAAAGGTAGGAGATTTTCTCTCGATTTTGAATCAGAGTCTTTAAATGCAAAGAGCTGTTTACGAATCTTCAAGGTACGAATGAACTTAGAAAATCCTCCATGAAAAAGGATACGACCCAATAACAATCGAATGCTTGGCATATACGAAAAGTAAGCTTGCATCAAAAAAGATAAGACATTAACGATGAAATAAATGCCCTAAAAAAAATGAAACACTCTTTGGCAGAGGTCAAGCTATATCTTCTACTTCGGCAAAACCGAACTATTCCCTTTACTTCGATCAAAACCAAGGTATCATCTCTTGCTTTGGTAACAGCCTAACTATCTCCCTTGCTTCGACAATCGCTGAGTTATCTTTTGCTTCGACAAGTGCCAAACTATTCCTCTTGCTTCAGCAAATGCCAAAGTATCTTAAACTAGGCTGAAGCAAGCCATGGGCAAGCTAAACAGAGTGTTTTAGCGTAATACTTGGACAATGGAGAATATAGAAGAAAACCGAAGGTTCATTCATATTGATATTGCAAGATAAGGCTCTATTGAGCCCCCTTAGTTATAAGGAAAAGAAAAGGAAAAATTATAGAGGAGATCTTTAAGACTTAGGCTCTACCTCATGAGCAACTTCGGTAATATTCGGGGAGGATTGACTTGGCTCGCCTACTTCGAATGTAGCCGAAAGAGAAGCCTCGGGTTCTTTGGCAACAGTCTGATGGCTTTCCTTCCCTCGGCTATCCATCTCTGGATCCATAGCTCGGCTAGTGCCAAGAACGGCATCAAGGTCGATATCTGGGATCTCTTCATACTCAACTTTGGTAGATAGCTCGGTCCTCGGTGTCCGAGCATCATAATAATCAGTTTCCAGAAGGGAGAGATCCAACTCCAAATATCTCTGAGAAATCTTTGCCTATGTTTCCTCCTCCCCGTACTGGAATGCATCGGCACAAGCTACCTTGTGCTCATCTAAAAACTGAGTGAAATTTTTGTACTCTTCCATGGCCAGAGCAGTCTGTGTCTTGGCCTTGGCCACTTGACCCTTAAGTTCGGAGCACCTTTGACAACTCGAGGCCAGCTCCTCCCTCAAAGCCTTTAGTTGGTTCTAAGCTTCAGACCCCATCCTACTTACCTGAAGACACAAAATTAATCAAAATAATGATGGTTAAAGGTGAAAAAACATGAAAAAAAGCAAGGAAATACTATACCTCTTCTTCCCGCCAAGCTATTTTTTCATTCAGCTCCAGGATTTTATCGATGGCTCTCGATTTATCATATCTATACTCGTAGATACTCTCCTTGAGGTCATTGACCCTCGATTGTCTCTCGTTAACCTCTCGCTGAGATTGGGCGAGATCGGCAGTGAGTTTATCAATTTGGTCATGTTGCCATCGGGATCTTTTTTCCTCTTTCGCAAGCTTTCTATTCAAGCTGGCAATTTAACCTTGTTGCCACTGGTATCTATTCTCCTCCTCATCAAGCCTTCTATTCAAATTGGTTCTTTCATCAGCAAAACGCCTATGTGCATTGCTCCATTTCTCCTCGAAGAATTTTTTCATGGACTCTATCTCCTGAGCATGCTCGGACCTACACTATTGTAATTTCGACTGAGCCTTATCTGCTAAATTGCGAGCTCCTCTGAACTCATTGGCTTCATCTTTCTAGAGCATTTCTCTTGATTTGCTCTGACTTCTCGATGCTCTCTGAGCCACACATAAAGCTTTGGAAAGTCTATCGGTTGATCCCACCCTTTCCTGAAGGCTGGCAACCTCCTTCCTGGCTTGAGCACAGGCCCCCGCGATCAGTTTCAGACAACAGCATAGCGACCTCGTTATGATAGCGCTATGCAAGTGAACTTCCGATGATAAGATCGGATTGAACTACTCTTTAAAAGTGAAATATTTCAAGGTTCCTACTTACCTGGGAGGTGTATGCTGACACTATCTTGGTAAGCGTATGATTATCGACTTTGGAAAGAAACTCGATATCACTCAGTAGGCATCATGCCCAAATGCTGCAAAAATAATATCCTCCTCGATTGAGGAGCCATCCCTCTCATATAAAACAGACTGCATCAGTGCAGCACAGTCTCATCAACATCTGGGTTAAGTAAACTTAACGCCAGGGGATTTATTTGTGGGGTCTCGATCCAAGGAAATCTGATTCGCCTCGCCTCTTCAACTAGAGCTTCGATGTGGGAGGCTTCAGCCCAAAAAATTTTGGCTTGCTTGCCTTTTCCTCTCGATGCCTCTGTTGGAGAATCCTCACTCCAGATTTCTTCCTCACCTAAAAACCCCTCTTGATCTACGGGCCTCTGCTCTATGTCCTTTAACCTCTTCGATGCCTCAGCCTCTTCCTTGACCTCCCTTGATTCTTCGAGAGTATATTCCTCTATAGGTGGCTCCTCCTACACCTCAGAATCCATTTCCATTCCCCTCACCTCCTCGATCGGAGCTGAGGGCTCTCTCTTTCATGAGCGGAGGGTGATTTTGGGCTGCTAACCCCCTTCAGATGTGGTTCTTCATCTTCGGACGGAGGGGCTATTGAGCCGGTCGGTGGCATCCCATCCAAGTCATCCAGTATCACCATTACTGGTGAGTGGGATGCCTCGACGATCTTTCCCTCAACCATCAGCCTATCTTCGACCACCTGCTCCTCCTCTACCATTGGTTTCCCCTCTAATGGGAGGGACTTATCCTCTGCCGCTGGCACTATCGTCTCTTTCTCCTTTGGTGTAGAGGATTGCCGGCCAGTCTTGATTCGCTTCGCCTCCTTTGAATGCGGTTCAGAAAGATGAGGCTTTTTCCCATACTTACGTCTCTCCCCAGAGCCAGTTCTCCTTTAGCATTTGCCCAGCTCCCCCT
>UESW01002372.1:0-38196 GCA_900491605.1 Calamus simplicifolius | reverse complement strand
AAATTTATTATTGTTTGGATTGAGTGAAAATATTTGTATCAATATTTAGATTTAGCGAAATTGTATTAACCGTTTTATTTTTAATTTTTTATATTTTTAAAAAAAAAATTTGTTACGCATTAGCGACTGAAATTGCATCGCTAATATTTTCAAAATATTATTATTAAATATGAGATGCAATGATCTGGCATCGTAATAATTTAAAAATAAATTTAATAGCGACGCATTAGCGACTACAATTGCGTCGCTATTTTATCTTAAAAATTTTTAATAAATATTGCGACGCAATGACCCTGCATCGTAATATTTTAAAATAATTTTTATTTACGATGCATTAGCGACTCAAATTGCATCGCTATTATACCAAAATATTATTACTAAAATTGCGACGTATCTGGATGCGTCGCAATATTACGACGCAATTTAGTGCATCGCAATATTTAATAATAATTTATTTTTAAAAATTAAATTTAAATATAGCGACACATGCATGCGTCGCAGTTGCGTCACAGAGAGTTGCAATATTGTGACGCATTGCGACAAATGGGTATTGCGACGGACAGTTGAGCGACGCCGTCATGCGTCGCTATTGCATCGCAATATCATGTTTAGCGACGCAATGCGACGCATTTGGGCATCGCAATATTTATTTCTCTTGTAGTGCACCCCTTTGTCGCCATCCAAAGCTCTCTGATTTTTTACTCATCACCCTTTTTTCAGATGTTTTAGTTTTCTGCTCATCACCTCTTCCCAGATGCTTTCATAAAATTTTGGCAAACTTCATATTAGAAGTTACAAATGTCTCAAAGAAGATAATTAAAAAAAATAAAGATACTAGTTTGGCCCACCAACATTACATGATAAAATGCAATGGTTAAAGGTATATTGCTCATTTAAAAGGTAATGAAGGTTCTGGTGGAATGTTCATACCAAGAATCATCACTTCCATAAAACTATTGTCAGCTCATACTTTAAACCTAACAAACAAGGCTAAATCATCACTTCCACAACACCAGTGGGCTTGCTGCTTGTGGCTTTGCGGGTTCGGGTTTTCTCGGGTTTGGGTTGACTGCAACCCTAACCCGCCCAAGTTGCAAATCGGTCCGGGTTCAACCCGGATCTTTGGGTTGGGTTAAGCAAATTAGAGTTTGAGTACTGCTGCAAATCGGGTTCCGTGGGCCAGGTTCGGTTGAACCCGCCCAAGTTGCACCCCTATTTGTAGCACCTAGCATGTCATAAAAATATATGTTGACTGTCCAAATTTTGGTTCTTCATAAAAGGTGCTTGGATTGAAGCCCAAACCCTCTGCATCCATCATTATTTCTTCATATTGATTTAAGTTGTCATATTTATTATAATTCTCAGATGCCATGTAATAATTTTCTGATGCCACATTATAATTTTCTGCTATTTCATAGACTGAATCTGCCCCCTGATTACTTAATTCTCCCCTAGCCTTGTTTCTCCATGGCAGTACCAGTTATAGTAACCAGATAGAAAATCCTTTTTACAAAGATGAATTTTAACTGTTTCAACATTCCTATAAGCTTTATTCTGACACTTTCTCAAATTATGCAGACATCTGATCTGGTTGACTGCATGCAAATGCAATAAATTCTTCTCCTCCATTAATAAATTCAGGATTAAGAAAATTATCCTTAACCTTTTGATAGATCAACATTCATTTTTAAATAATTATGTACGACCTAAAAAATATATTTTGAATAAAACATTGGATCAGCAATATTGATATTAATATTCAAGTACAAATACATCTGATTTCAATGGCACTATTCCTAATAATCAAATGTTACTAATAATTTTTTCAACATTATACAACATATTAATCTGAAATAATTAACTTATATAATCAATAATCAAAATATAACATTGCATATAACTAACACTGAAATAATATATTTTAATATTACAAAATTCATATCAAATGTATAATATAAAATTATTTTGAATGCACATCATATTTTTTACTAGCAATACCGACCGAAAGGAAGGCAACAATGAAAAGATCGGCTAAGATGGAGGGCTCGGGGTGGAACCAGCCAAGGGGGCAGCGAAAGATGGGGTCGGGGCGAAACCGGCCAAGGGGGTAGCCAAGAGGGGAGGTGGGGCCAAGGGGGGCCGGCCAGGGGCCAAAGGGGGGCCTTGGGAAGGGGGAAGCCGAGGGCCAGTGGGGAGACGAGGAGGCTGGATGACAAGGGCGGAGGCCGATCGGGAGAGGGAGGAGGGTCGAAGGGGGAGCGGGTGGGGTGAGGTGGGGGAGTCGGGGGCTGACGAGGGGCCAAGGGGCGAGCCGGGGAGGCCGGACGCTAAGGGCGGAGGCCGATCGAGATAGGGAGGAGGGCCGAAGGGAATGGGTAGGGTGGGGCGGGGAGCCAGGGGCTGATGGGGGACAGGGTGCCAAGGAGCTAGGGAGGTCGGACGCCAATCGGGAGAGGGAGGAGGGTTGGAGGGGGAGCTAGTGGGGTGGGGTGGGAGAGAAGGCCGCGTGCCCTAGATCTGGCGCATGGCCCAAGGTCGTCTAGCGCAACCGTGTCATTAATTAATGCAAGCGCGGGCACACGCTCCTCATTAGCAACGCGCACATTGCGTCGCTGATCCGGTGCACGTACGGGTGCACGTGCCCCTTTAGCGATGTGTTGCTAATTAGCAATGTTAGCGACTATTCAGCGATGATCTTTGCATAAGGATGGCAATTTTTTTTGTTTCCCCGTTTACCCGGTCGGTACCATTTTTAACGAGTCAGGAAATTCGTTTTAAACGGGTTAATGGGTAACAAAGATTTTTTATTAATGGCTAAACGTAGGGATGGCAATGGCCCGGGGATGGTACGGGGCGGTCTATACCGTTCTCCATCCCGTTAGAAAAAACATCCCCGTTCCCCGCCCCGTTAAGCCGTTATAGTTAATGGGGCGGGGACGGGGATACCCGGCCGGGCAAACGGGTACCCAATGGGTACCCCTTTGCCCGTTTACATAAAAATAAAATTTAAAAAATTAAATTAGTTAGGATAAGATAGAGTATAATCGAGAATAACCAAACGATGATATTGATACGTATAAGAGATTCTTTGACTTTTGAAATGGTTTGATTTAGGCCTATTAATAAATGCATATTAGCTTTAGCAAAATAACAAACTAGATAGAAAATGATCTATCACATTCTAATTGCATTTCAAGAAGAATAATCTGTAAAAAAAAATTATAACTTGGTAGCAAACAATAAGCAACAACATTAAGAATATTAAACTATAACAATAAACACACACTCTATATTAGCTTTAACATAATAACAAACCAGATAGAAAATGATCTATCAAATTCTAATTGCATTTCAAGGAGAATAATCTGTAAAAAAAAAAATTTACAACTTGGTAGCAAATAATAAGCAACATCATTAAAAATATTAAACTATAACAATAACACACACTCTAAATAATAAAAATTTCACTCCATGATACTTGCTGAAGAAATGCATGATTCCTACAAAAAAGAAGAAGGATTTGTTAGTAATGTAACAAATACTAGTACTACAGACAACAAGGATAAAAATATATTAATAAATAACAAATACCTCCATATCGCTAATATCACCATCATCCCAATAATACAAGTAAACATCATCCGACTTTTTCGATGTATCTAACAATTTACCAACACAAGATAACAAAGTAAGAAATATTATCATATACTTAAAAAATAATAAATGCAAGATAGATGCTTACCTTCAAATTGAGTCCACAACCAACTTTGAGCACACATTAAAGCCTCTAATGTTGCAGGCAAAAGTCTACTACGATGAGGATTCACCACTCTACCACTTGTAGAGAAAGCAGATTCAGAAGCAATTGTAGTCATAGGAATAGCAAAGATATCCCTAGCAACCTTTTGCAACATGGGAAATTTTACTCCGTTAGTTTTCCACCAATTCAACACATCAAAGTCATCACTATCAGGTGTTATAGACTCTTCCAAGTAGAAGTCCAACTCTGTCTTGACTTTCTCCGCAGTAATATCTTGAGAAGCCAAAAATGCCTCATATCTACTTCTTTTCAGTGATGGACGATTAGGCAGAAGAAACATTGAAGACCCACTGCTCGTGCTAGAACTCTTTTCCTTATGTTTGCCTTTGTCTCTTGCCTCATACTTTTTAACTAAATTGGTCATAGTTGTCTGAACTTTTTCAATTTCCAATTTGGCACGCTCTTCCCCATAAACTAAAGGAAAATAGCATTCAAATGACTTCATGTTGTACCTTGGATCCAATACATTTGCTATGCTCAATATGCCTTGAATGTCATCCCAATACTTGTTAAACTTCTCTATCATTGCCAATGACATATCCTTTATTTCTTGTCTTGTAGATGTCACCCACTCATAAAGTGACAACTTAATCTCAATGATCTCCATAAAAAAAAGATTAGCAGTAGGATATTTCAGACCAGAAAACAAAACAGTAACATTATAGAAATTCTCTAGTCTTTTGCACAATTCACTAGCAACCTCCCAATCCTCCTCTGAAGGTAAACAAGTATACTGAGAATCACGTTGCTTCAAGCGAGAGAAAACATCTCGATATTCTAAAGTAGTATTAAGCATCAAATATGTAGAATTCCATCTAGTTTTGCAATCTAAAACTAGTTTCTTAGTACATGCTATATTCAGTTGCCTTGCGGTTTCCTCAAATTTTTCTATTCTCTTAGGGGAACTCATCCAAAACACGACACTATCACGCATATTTTCAATTCCACTCTCAAACTTGCTAAGCCCCTCTTTCACAATCAGATTTAAAATATGTGCAGCACACCTCATATGAAAAAGCTGTCCTCCCAAAATAAGTGCACCTCGATCAATCTTACTTTTCATCTTTGAAATCATGCTATCATTCGTACTACAATTATCAACAGTCAAGGTAGACAACTTACGATCAATATTCCAATCCAACAATGTCTCCATAAGTTTGTCACACAGAACGTCAGAGGTATTTGGAGCAGGCATGTAAACAAACCTATCAAATTCAAATAATTACAATATTAACATAACAGATATAAGATTAAACGAATAAGTTATTAAAAAAATTAGTACCTCAATATGCAATTTCTTAACACCCAATCATTATCAATGTAATGCGCCGTGACCACCATGTAATGCCTTTTTTGATTCGAAGAAGTCCACATATCAGTAGTGATAGAAACTCTTTTAATTTGGTCAAGAAGACTCATGACTTTAGTTTTCTCAAGGCGATATATCTTCAAAATATCTTTCTTTATTGTATTTCTTGTCACCATCTTAAACAATGATTGCAGATTATGGCAAAAAATTCTAAATCCTATATGGTCAACCATGGAGAGTGGATACTCATGCAAAATTATCATAGTTGCAAGGTCTTTTCTTGAAACCTCTGGATTGAAAGTATGTAAAGCAAGATTAGGGCTATCTTCCATCAACTTACTTGAACTAGCTGACGTTAATATTTGTTTTATATCTTTTGTGGTTCGATAGAGGCATCTCTTCCAATGTTCATGCAAATGGGACGTGCCATCATTGGGTCCTCCCCCCAATTTCTTTTGATAGTAGTTACAAATTGCTTTCAAACTCCCATCGATCATTTTGCGTTCAAAATGGTTCCAAACTTCAGATCGTAAAGACCTTGCTGGAGGAGTGTTTTGCATTCTTGCTAGAGGAGTGTTTTGCATTTCAAGAGTTGAAGAATCTCTAATGGAGTCATCTAATGTGTTAGATGTATCAATATCATCATTTGGTTGTTCTCGATTGGTCTCCATCTTATCCTAAAAATTAATAAAATGTCATTAAGTACATAAGCTTCCAAACTGTTAACAAAAACAAAGAATACAACCAAGAAATTCTACAAAAACAAACTTTTCTAGTTGGCATAATTAAGCACATCTAACAATAAGTGAAGAAAATAGAATCGTCTATTAACAATTTTATTTTACATAATCAGGGCACTCTTTCCTCGCAAATTTGTTAATTTATGTTTTAAACGGGTAAAACTATTATGAATATTTTTGGTTAATTTTATGTTTTAAATAATCTCACTTTATGCAGAAAACCTAAAAAAAATAGAAACATTGTCAGGAAAATAAGAAAGAATAAAAAAAGAAGTGAATAGCATAGTCCAAGCGGCTAATAAAACCTAAGCTTATTGTCTAGTGCTCTATTCGCAAAAAGACTTGTCATATACTTATGAAGCCATGCTATATTGACATGATTTTATGAACATGGGGCGTACATAGCATGAGGCACATAGCATTTGATTCACATGAAACCCCCCTTTTGAGTGGAAACGAGAGTGGTTTCATCCTCTTACCATGAAAGGCAAGTGCTCGCTGGTACTTCTAAATTTGGTTTTGTTTTTAGCCATTATAATTACCATCATCACACAACAAATCATCCATAACATCCTCTTATTATGAAACCCTTTTTAGCTAGAGTCAGGCGACTCAGGCCAATATTATGAAACCCTTTTTAGCTAGAGTCAGGCGACTCAGGCCTATTGGCCTGGCCTCTTGTGTCACGTATGTCATGCCTTCGGCCAGCTCCATGAAAAACTCATCAGCTATTAAATGTTATATTTTTTTATTTTTATTTTTAAAAGTAAAAATAAAATCTTCAGAATGAAACCAAAAGAGTTTACAAATAATATTAAAAAAAATCAACGAAAAGTAAGAAAGATCAAAGAAAACAACTAAGAAGAGGAAAAATAAAAAAATAAAGATTTTCAACGCAACAACCGTAAAAAAAGAATACATTCAAATTTTAAAACAGAGATATCTTTCTTTAAAAATAAAGGATAGAGATGAGCATACCAAAGAAAGATAAAGATGTTGGAGGGCGTCGATGGGGCAGCAATTGGCGAAGTAGATGATGGAGCTATCTGGTTTGATGTTCAGATTCTTCAAAATTTTAGATCAGAAAGAAGAGCAGGAGACGGTTTGCATCACTTGCGTGAAAAAAGGAAGAGCAAGAGACGGGATGAAAATCGGTAAACGGGGATGGGGCGTTTAATATAATATATTTTATTTTTTAATATAATATAATATAAGATATTTAAAATTTAAATATATTATATTAAGGCTAACGGGGACGGGGATGGGTAAATGGGGATGGGGCATTGAATACCATCCCCGAGCCGTTTACCCGTTTAGCTGTTAATAAAAAATCCCCGTTACCCATTAACCCGTTTAAACCGGGATTTTTCGACCCGTTAAAAACGGTACCGATCGGGTAAACGGCCAAACGGGAAAATTTTCATCCCTAGCTAAATGGGTAAATGGCCCGGGGATAGTATTCTCCATCCCATCCCCATTTCCGTTAGCTTTATATAACCGTCTCTTGCTCTTCCTCTGGTTTGTTACGATTGGTTGTTGATGTTTGATATATTTTATCCTAATTATTTTATTTTATTTTTTTATGTAAATGGGTAAATGGGTACCCGTTTATCCGATCGGGTATCTCCGTCTCTGTCTTGTTAACTATAACGACTTAACGGGGCAGAGAACGGGGATGTTTTTCTTAACGGGGATGGGTACCGGTATAGACTGTCCGAAGTGTTGCCATCCCTATCTTTGCATCGCTCATCTCAATTATCATTAACTTATTATTAATTTATTGTTAATTTTTTTTTTTTTGCATCACTGTTGTATCACTGTTAGTGATGGTTATTTTCGGCGTCGATGCCGCTAAAATCAAAAATGTTTTGTAGTGAAACGTTAGAACGTGGGAATCTTAAGTAATTGACTTGGTAAGGGAGTAGGGTACGTCTTTATTAATTTTATCTTTACAATAACGTTAGCATCAACGTCAGTATCAACGTCATGCCTGCATGCGTTGGCAAAGCGTCAGTATTAGCGTCTCGCATTCTTATCTCACAACAACGTTTGGCCTGCACGTGTTAGCAAGGCGTCAATATCAACGTCCGGAAACCATAGCATGTTCCCTGTCTAATTTTATCAATTACTAAGATAACATATTATATCTTTATTAATATTTAAAATAAAAAATACTACAAACATAATAATTAAATTTGTTTAATTAAACCAGACATTTATCATCCTCTATGTATCTTCCATAATACTCACCTTCTCTATCAGATCTCATAATTTTGATTTATTGTTTACATTATGTCTCTACTTCTTCCTTGAACACCTTAAAGGTATCTAATGCTTCGTTCTTATTATTAAGCAAGTAGAGATACATAAATCGTGAGTAGTCATCAATAAAGAAGATAAAGTATTTGGACCATAAAAATCCATATCCGGACATCAAATGTCCGTGTATGATCTCTAATAGGTCTGAACTTCTCTTGGCACCTTTCTTTGATTATTGGTCTGCTTGCCCTTAATGCAGTCCACATAAGTATAAAAGTCAGTGAAGTCCAAAGTATTGAGTACTCCTTCATTCACTAACCTCTTGATTCTATCTATGGAGATATGTCCCAACCTTCGGTGCCACAACATAGAAGAGTTATCATTTACAACACATCTTTTCATGCCAGCCCTAACATGCATCACATCATGAGTGGTATTATTTTACAAATTAATATAGAAAAGACCATCAGACAAGGTACCATTTCCAACAAGTTCAGATTTATAATATAAATTGAAAGAAGTATCTGAAAAGTTGAAGGAATAACCCAAAGGTACAAGTCTTGAAACTAAAATTAAATTCCTAGAAAAACTAGGTACATTAAAGGTCTTTTCCAAATTTAAAATAAAACAACTACTAAGAACTAAATTGCATGTCCCTATAGCTTTCACATGTGAGCACATCTTATTTCCTAAAGAGATATACTGCTCACTTCCTACTGGCTTTCTTAAGTTTTGCATACCCTGCAAAGTATTGCAAATGTGGATTGTAGAACCAGAATCAATCCACCGTGTGTTATAAATAACATCAGACATATTAGATTCATAACAGTTAAGAGCTTTGACTGAAGTACTGAATTGCTCATCAATGGCCTTTAGTAGCTTCCTGACATTCTCATGCTTATCGACTGAACCACGTATACCAACAGAGATTTTTATCTTTATGAACATTACACTCAAGCAATTAGATCGCTCCCAACGTTCATAAATCGCAATCTCACTAGGAGTGCTGGTCTGAGTTACTGAAGGTGGTTTATCCTTCCTTATAGCATAATCAATATACATCCAGCCCAGATGAAGGAGAATTCTCTCCTTCCAAACCTTATAGTTATCACCCCTCAAATCAGGTATGTCACACTTTATATCAGAGAAATTTATAGGTTGCATAAATGCAAAATTTAAACATGCATGCTTATTATAAAAAATTAAGGCTAATAAAATACTTTACCAATGTAAATCATGCATTTAGAAACCAGTGAATCTACTGACATAAAACTTGCATGTGGGCTAAAGTTTTAATTCAATTAGATTCACTTAAGTTTGTATGATAAAACTATCAAATTATGTTCGTTCTTTCTAATTCCTATGGGTAAATTAGAAAAATATAATTTGATATTTTATCTTAATTAATTATATAAATAATGAATCTACTAACATAAAACTTGCCTATGGGCTAAATCTTTAATTCAATTAGATTCACTTAAGTCTCTATGATAAAACTATCAAATTATGTTCCTTCTTTCTAACTATTTTATCTTAATTAATTATATAAATAGTTCTGTTGACATAAAACTTCCTATGGGCTAAAGCTTTAATTCAATTAGATTCACTTAAGTCTGTATGATAAAACTATCAAATTATGTTCCTTCTTTTAATTCCTATGGGTAGATTAGAAGCATATATTTGTAGCCCATAGCGAGTTGGACAAGAATATTGTAAGCTGCAAGAATATTCCCATAACGAAAACAAGTTCCTCTTCCCCCTGGCCTCCTATCACTGGAAAATACTTAAAAGGCTTTCATACGAAAGAGAGTACTCTTTGGTAAGAAAATAATTATTATATATAATCTTTAGTCTTTTTTTAATCTAAGTAATTGCGGAATCCACTCTTCCTCAACTTTGATAATATTATCCTGGTTGATGGATGGCAACATGTATCCTTTATTTGAATAAACTACTCTACCAACATGTGCCGTCAACGTGTTGACTTTGTCAAAGTGCTTCGAATGCCATCGCAGCTGCATCTTCTAGGATGTCCAAGATATGTCACCTTCAAGTCACATTCCCGTCACAATGTATTAGCTCACACCTAGGCAATTCCACATTAAAAATAAAATTGTCAAGTACCATCCCAGCAAGTCTCATTCTCATATCTTATTATTTGTCTTATGTGATGGAGTATTTATAAGGCATATATTTGTAGCCTATAGCGAGTTGGACAATTCCCATAACAAAAACACGTTCCTCTTCCCCCCTTCTATCACTGGGAAATACTTAAAAGGGGTTCATACGAAAGAGAGTACTCTTTGGTAAGAAAATAATTATTATATATAATCTTTAGTCTTTTTTTTAATCTAAGTAATTGTAGAATCCACTCTTCCTCAACTTTGATAATTTTATCCTGGTTAACGGATGGCAGCATGTATCTTTTAATTGAATAAACTACTCTACCAACATGTGCTGTCAAAGTATTGACTTTGTCAAAGTGCTTCGAATGCCATTGGAGCTGCATCTTCTAGCTTGGATGTGCAAGATATCTCACCTTACGTCACAATGTATTAGCTTACACCTAAACAGATGGGCACTGAGCTGTGCCTGGCACGGCACGACCCAGGTTCATCGGACCTCACCAAAAATCGAACCATACCTAGCACAGTCCATTAATAAACAGGCCATGCTGGGCACGACTCAAAAAAAATATTTTCAGCCCGGCACAACCACAATGAGCCACGGGCCGTGCCTGGCACGGCCCCTAACAGCCTTAACTGGATCATGCCAAGCACGACCCGCCATGGGCCAGGCTGGCATGGCCCAGTTATGACCATTTCTAGTCATTGAACGGCCTTAATTGGGTTGTGCCAGGCACGACCCGCCATAGGCCAAGTTGGCACGGCCTAGTTATGGTCGTTTCTAGCCATTTTAACTAGGTCGTGCCAGCCATTAAAAATGGCTATAAACAGTCATATGGGCGATTTTGATCATTTTAACTCCTCCAACAGCCATATAATAGCTATTTGAAGGGTATTTTTTCAAAAAAAAAATTAGGACTTCTATAAATAGCCCATTTCTTCCTCATTTTCACCATACCAAACCAACTATTCTCTCCTTCTCTACTATTACTATTTCTCTCTTCTAGCAAGTGCTCTAGCAATTTAATTTTTAGTTTGTAAGTGTTCTGGCAAGTGCTCTAGCAAGTGTTCAAGTGCTACACAAGAGGAGGTTCTTGTTAGAAGTAAGAGAAAGGAGATCACTTCTTGTTGAAAGGCAAGAGCACAAGAGAAAGCTCACAAATCTCGGCTCCACGCCTTCATCTCTGGTCCTCTTCTTAATTCCTTCTTGTAGTTAGTTTTTATTTTTTGCATTCATTAATTTAAAATTTTAAATATAGCATCTTATGACGAAAGTCATTTTGGTATGCACCCTTTTTCTGAGGGTGAGGAAATTAATCTCCAACCCCAATCCTAAGTTTCCTCTAGAGCCAGTGTCAATGAAGGTCAAACCTCTTCTCGTAAGAGGACTAGTGATGTTTGGAATGGTTTTGATAGAATTATAGTTGATGGAGTCATGAAAGCAAAATGTAGAAAATGTGCAAAACTTTACAATTGTAGTAGTAGCGGAGGAATAGGACATTTAGAAAGACATCAAGAGACTCATAGGATGCATGATTCCCATCAACAAAGTACCCTTAATATACCAGGGGATCTCTTGTAGGTACTTTTGCATATAACGATAAAAATTAGAGGAAGTTACTTGTAAGATGGATAGTTCAGGATGAATTACCTTTTAGTTTATGTGAATCTTATAATTTTAAACAATATGTTCAATTAGGCCTACAACCTGCTTATAGAAGAACTAGTAGGCGTACGTTTAGAAGAGTGACTATGACAAACTTTTTAGCAATGGAATAATATGTTTAATTAAAACACTTTCAAATTTAAATGCTAGAGTGTCTTTTTACTTTTGATATTTGGTCTGTAGGTAGTAATTATTTTATTGCTATTACTGCTCTTTATATTGATAATTGGTAACTAAATAAAAATTCTTGCTTTTTGTGCTTTTAATTTTCCGGGACAACAAATTTTAAATACTATTTATCAAACTGCATGCTCATATAATATTAATAATAAAATAATATCTATTACTTTTAATAATGCATCTAATAATAATTCTGCTATTGTCTTATTAAATGACTCTTTGCGTCCCATTTTAAATGAATAATTATTTCATATTAGATGTGCATGTCATATATTAAATCTTTCTATTCAATCTGGCATGGAGATAATTAAGATGTTATTTCAAAAATTAAAAATGCATTTTCTTTTATTCATGCTTCAAGAGCAAGACTTCAAGAATTTAAACAATTATGTGTAGATCATGGTAATCATTTAAAAAAATTAAACTTGATGTAATTATTCAGTGGAATAGTACCTATACCATGATACATGATGCATATTCATATAAGAACTTATTAAGTTCTTATATTAATGATCATGGATTAAGATTTACATTGACTAAAATTGATTGGAGTAAAGGTAACATTTTAGAAGATTTTTTTGTTACGTTTTATGATGCTACAAATGTTCTTTCTAGTATTTATTATCCAACTTCTTTTCATTTTTACAAAAAGCATATATAATTAGTAAAAAATTTAAAGAACATAGATATGATGATGTTTTAATGCCTATTATACGTCAAATGAAAACTAAATGGAATAAATATTGGAATAGGATATGTCCTTTGCATAACTTATCTTCTATTTTTGATCCTAGAGTTAAATTAAGTGGTGCAAAAATTTTAATTGATGAATATTATGAAAATATAAATTAAGATCCTGAACCTACCAAAGATGAGGTAACATGACTTCTTAATGATATTTATGCTTTATATGATAATAAAATTTATGGATCTAAAATACCTGCTCAAAGCTCTACTTCTTCTAGATCTCGTTCGTCACTTATTTTTTCATTCATTGCACAAAGAAGACACATCATCTTCATCTTCGTCTTCTTATCATTAAGTAATGAATTAGAATTTTATTTATGAAATGATCTTCATTATGCATATGATGAAGATCAAATAGAAAATCTAGATGTATTAGCTTGATGGAAGAGTGTTAAAAATTAATATTCTATTATGTCTGCTATTACACGGGATATTTTAGCTGTGCTAATGTCCAATAGCATCAAAATATGCTTTTAGTGTAGGTCAACATATTCTGAACGAAAAGAGAAGTAGGATGACTGGTGAGATGGTTGGGATCCTTCTATGCTTCAAAGATTGGTTGGATGCTAAGGCGAGACTTCAAGATAAAGGTGAACATGACTTAACTAGCGAAGATGATGATGCCACAAATACTACTGATGAGTGAGTCATCTCTATTTTTATAATTATATATTTTTATTTTTTTAATTATTAAAATAAGTCATCTCTATTTTTTTCTCCTTTCTTATTGTATTCTGAAGGTCAGGCCTAGCCCCCTTTCCTTTATGTACCATTTTTATTTTAAATTAATAAACTGGTAGGGATCTATGCCAAACCTTCCACCATTAAGGTGACTTCATATTAATAATTTTAAATTTTAAAATCTCTTTGCAAAGTTTGAAGCTTTATGGTTTTTACCTTGAAAATGCATTTATACTTCTTTTGAAGTATATTCCGAGCCTCTTTTACCCTTGTTGCATTGATACTTCTTGAAAAAAATTGTATCAGCAACTCCTTGTTTAATCGAAGCTAGAGCCTTTGCATCTTTCTTCCTTTGATCCTTAAATTATTATTTTTGGGCATTACTCAAAGCAACTATATCCTTAGATTTATGGTATATCTTCCACATACTCCCAAAAATCATAGGATAAAAAAAATTGTTTTCATGTTCACAAACTAGGAATCTTATTTTTCTTCATAAAAAAGGAACTTGTGATTGCCTGAACTTGCCATCTTCAAAACTTGAGACTACTTGGAGGTATCCTCACTCAAGCCTTTCATTGAACACCTTGAAAGCATGGAAAGATTGCTTGAAGGTGTCATATCTTAAGCCTTTCGTCAAACATTTGAAAGCATGGGAAACTTCTTTGATGAAGTTGGGCTTCAATCTTCTCCGTTTGTCATTCTTCCTAAAGAAAAATCTTCTAGATATCGCAAGTCTGCATTACATCATCTCTTTCTTTTATCTCAATTTATTTGATGTTTTGATCAAACACAAAAGGAGAGGATCACGTTGCTATGAGAAGGAAGAGATTTGAGCAGTGGGACTCGATCTCAGTAGCGAGAATTGTCAGCAATGCTAATACCTGTTTGACAGCTATAGTTTCAGCTTAAATTTTTTCTTAGAAAGAAAGTGAAATAAGTAAAAGATAAGAATTCTTATTTTTTATTTTGAAATTATACTTATATATCCAACCATACGTTTACCACACACAACTAACTACATTTGATTTGACTCAACAAACTACTTCACTATCACTCATTTTGACCAAAAATTGATAGAAGCTTCCTCCAAATGTATTAATTATAAAGGAGAAAAGAGAGAAGTTACAGATTTATGAATTAGAAACCGATAAGACAGAGTCAGACGTCACACAGTTGTAATTAATCGGGATTAGACCATCCACCAAATCCTCGTTTTGATTATCTCTTGGGAAGTTAAGCCTGATACATTTTTTTCATCTGTTTTTTAACAGCTTGAGATCATGTGCTCACGATGTTAAGGTTGAGAGGGTTCAAAGTTATTAAAGGAGGGCTGTGAATTAGGAAGCCTCATCTGCCGAAATAGTAAATATGAGAGAGAACAACTTGCATAATGATATTTGTCCGATCATCAACTATTAAAGTTCATACAGATCAAAGACCGACTAGCATGCATTTCTATACACACAAATGCATTTATTGAAAGCAACAATCATTTGACAAGAACCTAATCAACTTTAATTTATTGGTACAGCCAATATTAGAACCTCCCACGCTCATATCAGGACAGCTGAAACAGGCAACTCAATTTGCAGTAGATATATGGTTCTGTAGAGACGGCGTTCTCAAAGCACGCTGAATGCCATGGCAGCCCCATCAGCTGGTCTTGGACGAGGAAGGTACTCCATCTTCGCATCAGGATTCAGTAACTCCCACCTAAGAAATTTCACATTAAAAAATATCAAAGCACTACCAATATGAAGCCTTCTCCCATGTTATCGGCTGTTCTTATGAAACAGAGTTGTCCAAGACATTTACTTGTAGCCCAAAGCTAGATGGTGAAGAAAGATTGTAAGCTGTATTCGTGCAAGCATGTTCCCGGCACAGATCCTGTGGCCCCCTCCAAACGCTTGGAAAGTTCCGGGCTTTGCAGGTTGCTTCAAGTGTCACAAGCTCCCATTAGTCAATTAAAATAGCTATCCTGTTTGTAAACAAGTAACTGATGTGTTCTTGGTTATGCTTACATTCCAGCGGTCAGGATTGAAGCTCAGTGGATCGTCAAAATTCATCGGATCTGTATGAAGGGATCGAAGCCAGACAACAACTTGCCAATCCTTTGGTATTCTATAACCTGAACGGTTTGTTTATTTAATCGCATTCCTAGAAATAAATACATAGATCCACTGCAGGGTATAGGGGTTGAAAAAAAAAAAAAAAATTCATTCCATTTACCTCCATATTCAATATCTCTGTTGGTGAGGCGGAAACTAAAGGGAGATGCGTTAGCCAACCTTATTGTTTCTTCCACCACCTTTTTCTCCCACAAAAAAAAAGAAGAAGAAGAAGTTAATTTCATGTTTAGACTTGCAAAAAATTTAATCCATTGCGAATCCCAGACCTTGGCTGTGTATTTCATTTGTGATATATTATCCATCGTAATGAACTCCCCTTTCTTCCCCTCGCTTATCATCTTGTTCTCTTCCTGCACGAAAAGAAATGACGACGTGCATGATTAACAGCTTAGCAATAGGGACACGAGGACCATTTCTCTTGCTCGAGGGGGAAGTTCCTCCCTCGCGATTTCCTTAAAAAAAAAAAAAAAGGACCATTTCTCGGAAAGAGGTTTGAATTACCCGAAGCTTTTGAAGAACCTCTGGTGATTTAGAGAGGTGATAGAGAGCCCACATTGAAGCGACTGATGTAGAATCAAACCCGCCGACGACTAAAGAGACGATGTTGTCTACCACCTCATCATCGGTCAGTTGCTTCCCTTCTTCATCCTTGAATTGCATCAGATCAACCATCAAGTCACCGTTTTTATTGATCTCCTCCTGATCTCTTCCCTTCCTCTTCTCCAGTTCTTCTCTGAACACCGCAGTCAGCTTTCTCCGACACTGTTACACGTAAATAGAATTCGTCACCCGGCACAAGTCTTAGAGGGAGAGAGAGAGAGAGAAATCGAGAAAATGACAGCAAACTTCTCCAACCTTGAGAGCATGGTGTGCTGCTGACCCTGGAAAGTTTAGCGGGTATGCTCTGAGTCCTTTAACTAAGCCTTGATACCAATGATCCATCGCATCCGTCAGTGGGCTGGGATCCATGCTCACAAACATCTTGCATATATTTTCAAATATCACCTGAAATTTACGCCGTAAATTTTACTCGATGTTTCATGTTAGAACTATGCGTATGATGTGGCCTTTTTCCATTGGTAAGGAGATCGAACCTTTTTGGTTTCGGTCGCTGCATTGATGGTGCCCTTCTCTGCCCAAGAGTGGAGCGCAGACACGACACGTGGCTGCACCGAGTGGGCGATTCGCCGGAGTGCTTGGGGTTGATTGATGGCATTGACTACGAAGCTCTTCAGACGTGCATGCTTCTTTCCCTCTACGTTGAACACGGAGGAGATTCCAAGGAGCTCAGGCTCTGGCCAGTTGGCACGGAAGCCCTCAGAGGACTTGAGCACAAACTTGTTGCTGGCCGGAGAGCATGTGAGGATGGTAGGAGACCCAAAAAGATGGGTCCTATACATCCCCACTCCTTCTCCATACCTACCAACAAATCATCCATTACATATATAAACAGCAGCTTGAACCAACTGAAATTTGTTAGAACTCGTCCTTAAAAATTTTTGGTGCAGCAAATCCATATAATAATGTCAGAAGCAATATGACCGAGATTTCGTTGAGTTTTTTTCTTTCCGTTTCTAGTTTTGGAAGACCAAGATTTAGGTAAGTTGATGAGGCCTATAATAACACTTAACTACAGAACCACTGCACGTAGAAGCTGATAAAGTACTTCCTGTCTTTTAGAGAATTTGAGATTTTATATTTATCTCTATGAATTATAAATGTTTGGCTCCATACTGCACTTATTCTCAAAATAGTTTAGCTTAACTCTGTGATTTTGAGTTAATGTTATGGAACAGACACCAGTGATTTCTTTCTTCTAGAAAGCAGATTCTTTGAGTTAATCTGGACTAAAATTAGAGTTGGAAATTTTCCAAGCATTATTTAGGTTTTTTCCCTCATAAAACGTTTTTATTTTTTTAATCCTAGTGATATTTCTATCAAGAAAGACTGCTACCGTATATTCAATAGGGAGAACATAGAATGCGGATAACATGATTAGCGGCCGGTTTTAAGAACATTAGAGGTTTGTTGCTTGAGTTATCTGCAAATTGTTAACTTTACATGAAATAAGGTTATGTATACATATAGTAACAAGTAATTCCTCCAAGTATTCTTATAAAACAAGATAGTTATATATTGTGAATTTGCTTATAGCTAGCAGAATATGTAATTAAGCGTATGTGTTTATACTTACGTAGCATCAAGAAATTTAAATAATATTTTTTATTAATTTTTTGATAAAACTTTAGGCTGCTAGAAATAGCATTAGAAGAGCTAAGATTTATGATGCAGGTAAATTCAGAGAGCTGTGATAATAAGAGTCTTTTCGGGATGCACGTAAAAATGATCTGAGAAGCCAATATTCATAGCATTTATATATGGTTGGATGTCACTGAATTTATTATACTCGTAGCCTGACTTGAATAGAGATTGTATTTGATAGCCGTACGTACCATCGTGCGATTGGCTCCATGTCAAATTTGTTCTGAAGAGATATTGGGTACGTATCTCTATAGAATCAAAGAATCTAATTAATAATTTCCACTAAGTCTATTTCAGCTGTGATTATGGACTATCGGACGACGAGCCTGCATCAGCCTCTTTTTGGTCAGCAGGTTCCAGTAGTTCTTGAATTTGATGGACCCTCGCTCGGAAGGGGAACAAATAAAACAGAAAGAAAAAAAAAAGTCCAATACGAACAAAATTTTGCTACGAGGGCCTACCGCTGCTTTTTGGCGTTGATGAAGTCGTCCGGCCGGCGAAGGATCTTGAAGTACCAAAGAAAGGTGATGGCCTCCCCAATGAAGGGCAGTCCCATGTGACCCGGTGGAAGCTTGGCACGGCCCTCTTTTCCAGTACTGCTTGGTCGCAGCCTGAGGGAAACCAAGAATAAGGCATCATTCCAGTACCATAATGCTTGTAACAGCAGTGGGATTGCAGCCAGAGCCAGCCAAACCACCAAGCCAACACCGAGAAACTCATGTCTAGAAACTAGAAGCTCGCCTCTAGATCTTGAGTCGTTGAGCGAAGAAGATGCATGCTTCCCATATTTATGGATACCTTCGATTCCTTGAACTAGATTCCCCAGGTGCTACCGTCCTGGATAGGACAAACTTTTGGAAGGTGACCTGCGCCTGTATGAACGTCAGGACGTGGTAATCCTATCTCGAAAGAGTCTTACTGCACTGTACAGAAGGATTAATATGTGATGCATGCATTCGTATTAAAAATAAAAAAAAATATTTTATTTTTAACATGTATGCATGCATTATGCATTAATCATCGCATGAGATGCTTTTGATCTGTAGCTTGCGGATTCTTTCATCTTACCTTGGCAAGTTGACATGTTATATTTTTATTAATTTTATTTTCCCAATAACGTCAGCATTAACGTCAGTATCAACGTCAGGCCTGCATGCGTTGGCAAAGCGTCAGTATTAGCGTCTCGCATTCTTATCTCAGCAGGTTGACTTGGTAAAAGAGTAGGGTACATCTTTATTAATCTTATCTTCACAACAACGTTAGGCCTGCACGTGTTAACAAGGCATCAATGTCAATCCGGAAACCATCATGCCTGTCTAATTTTATCAATTACTAAGATAACATAATATATCTTTATTAATATTTAAAATAAAAAATACTATAAACATGCTAATTAAATTTGTTTAATTATATCTCCTTTTATTTAATAGATATGAAAATGATATAACCAATCTAATTTACTTGCTCCCCGTTCACATTACCTTGTATCTAGATCGTAGTCATCCTTTTTTTTAAAAAAATTAAAATAAAATATTATATAAATTAACATCTCAAAAAGAATCTTACAAATTCATACCAATATAAATAATATAAAATATGATATAATTGAATATTAAGCTACACAAAAAAAAAAAAAACTACTTTTGCCTAGAATTTTTTTGTAGGAAAAGATAAAACAATCATGGGGAAAAGCTTTTTCTGCGATTTTTCACGTTAGCAAAAGTTTTATAAAGTTGTAGGTGAGTCAGAAAAGTCTTTCCTATGCTTTCAAAAAATTATAAGAAAAAGCAGAACTTTTTTTTATGATTTGTTCGTAGGTAAAGATTATCTTTTTGTAGGAAAAGAGTGACCAAGCTCATGCAATAATTTTTTTTTTTAAAAATGTATCATGACAATATTATCAGATGGCAGAACCTTCTTTTTTAATTCGGCAACTGAATCAAATGCCGTTTCAGTTAAGTGATGTTTAGCCTTAATGTTCAACAATCGAGCTGCTACGAATGATTTTCACATCCAAGCCATAATTATTCATTTGTAGCACCTAGCATGTCATAAAAATATATGTTGACTGTCCAAATTTGGTTCTTCATAAAAGGTGCTTGGATTGAAGCCCAAACCCTCTGCATCCATCATTATTTCTTCATATTGATTTAAGTTATCATATTTATTATAATTCTCAGATGCCATGTAATAATTTTCTGATGCCACATTATAATTTTCTGCTATTTCATAGACTGAATCTGCCCCCTGATTACTTAATTCTCCCCTAGCCTCGTTTCTCCATGGCAGTACCAGTTATAGTAACCAGATAGAAAACCCTTTTTACAAAGATGAATTTTAACTGTTTCAACATTCCTATAAGCTTTATTCTGACACTTTCTCAAATTACGCAGACATCATTCTGATCCATCCATCCACTCTGGTTGACTGCATGCAAATGCAATAAATTCTTCTCCTCCATTAATAAATTCAGGATTAAGAAAATTATCCTTAACCTTTTGATAGATCAACATTCATTTTTAAATAATTATGTACGACCTAAAAAATATATTTTGAATAAAACATTGGATCAGCAATATTGATATTAATATTCAAGTACAAATACATCTGATTTCAATGGCACTATTCCTAATAATCAAATGTTACTAATAATTTTTTCAACATTATACAACATATTAATCTGAAATAATTAACTTATATAATCAACAATCAATATATAACATTGCATATAACTAACACTGAAATAACATATTTTAATATTACAAAATTCATATCAAATGTATAATATAAAATTATTTTGAATGCACATCATATTTTTTACTAGTAATACCGACCGAAAGGAAGGCAACAACGAAAGATCGGCTAAGATGGAGGGCTCGGGGTGGAACCAGCCAAGGGGGCAGCGAAAGATGGGGTCGGGGCGAAACCGGCCAAGGGGGTAGCCAAGAGGGGAGGTGGGGCCAAGGGGGGCCGGCCAGGGGGAGCCAGGGGCCAAAGGGGGGCCTTGGGAAGGGGGAAGCCGAGGGCCAGTGGGGAGACGAGGAGGCTGGATGACAAGGGCGGAGGCCGATCGGGAGAGGGAGGAGGGTCGAAGGGGGAGCGGGTGGGGTGAGGTGGGGGGAGTCGGGGGCTGACGAGGGGCCAAGGGGCGAGCCGGGGAGGCCGGACGCTAAGGGCGGAGGCCGATCGAGATAGGGAGGAGGGCCGAAGGGAATGGGTAGGGTGGGCGGGGAGCCAGGGGCTGATGGGGGACAGGGTGCCAAGGAGCTAGGGAGGTCGGACGCCAATCGGGAGAGGGAGGAGGGTTGGAGGGGGAGCTAGTGGGGTGGGGTGGGAGAGAAGGCCGCGTGCCCTAGATCTGGCGCATGGCCCAAGGTCGTCTAGCGCAACCGTGTCATTAATTAATGCAAGCGCGGGCACACGCTCCTCATTAGCAACGCGCACATTGCGTCGCTGATCCGGCGCACGTACGGGTGCACGTGCCCCTTTAGCGATGTGTTGCTAATTAGCAATGTTAGCGACTATTCAGCGATGATCTTTGCATAAGGATGGCAATTTTTTTTGTTTCCCCGTTTACCCGGTCGGTACCATTTTTAACGAGTCAGAAAATTTGCATTTTAAACGGATTAATGGGTAACAAAGATTTTTTTTAATGGCTAAACGTAGGGATGGCAACGGCCCGGGGATGGTACGGGGCGTCTATACCGTTCCCTCCCGTTAGAAAAAACATCCCCGTTCCTCCCCGTTAAGCCGTTATACTTAATGGGGTGGGGACGGGGATACCCGGCCGGGCAAACGGGTACCCAATGGGTACCCCTTTGCCCGTTTACATAAAAATAAAATTTAAAAAATTAAATTAGTTAGGATAAGATAGAGTATAATCGAGAATAACCAAACGATGATATTGATACGTATAAGAGATTCTTTGACTTTTGAAATGGTTTGATTTAGGCCTATTAAAATGCATATTAGCTTTAGCAAAATAACAAACTAGATAGAAAATGATCTATCGCATTCTAATTGCATTTCAAGAAGAATAATCTGTAAAAAAAAAATAACTTGGTAGCAAACAATAAGCAACAACATTAAGAATATTAAACTATAACAATAAACACACACTCTATATTAGCTTTAACATAATAACAAACCAGATAGAAAATGATCTATCAAATTCTAATTGCATTTCAAGGAGAATAATCTGTAAAAAAAAAAATTTACAACTTGGTAGCAAATAATAAGCAACAACATTAAAAATATTAAACTATAACAACAACACACACTCTAAATAATAAAAATTTCACTCCATGATACTTGCTGAAGAAATGCATGATTCCTACAAAAAAGAAGAAGGATTTAGTAATGTAACAAATACTAGTACTACAGACAACAAGGATAAAAATATATTAATAAATAACAAATACCTCCATATCGCTAATATCACCATCATCCCAATAATACAAGTAAACATCATCCGACTTTTTCGATGTATCTAACAATTTACCAACACAAGATAACAAAGTAAGACAATATTATCATATACTTAAAAAATAATAAATGCAAGATAGATGCTTACCTTCAAATTGAGTCCACAACCAACTTTGAGCACACATTAAAGCCTCTAATGTTGCAGGCAAAAGTCTACTACGATGAGGATTCACCACTCTACCACTTGTAGAGAAAGCAGATTCAGAAGCAATTGTAGTCATAGGAATAGCAAAGACATCCCTAGCAACCTTTTGCAACATGGGAAATTTTACTCCGTTAGTTTTCCACCAATTCAACACATCAAAGTCATCACTATCATGTGTTATAGACTCTTCCAAGTAGAAGTCCAACTCTTGACTTCTTCGCAGTAATATCTTGAGAAGCCAAAAATGCCTCATATCTACTTCTTTTCAGTGATGGACGATTAGGCAGAAGAAACATTGAAGACCCACTGCTCGTGCTAGAACTCTTTTCCTTATGTTTGCCTTTGTCTCTTGCCTCATACTTTTTAACTAAATTGGCCATAGTTGTCTGAACTTTTTCAATTTCCAATTTGGCACGCTCATCCCCATAAACTAAAGGAAAATATCATTCAAATGACTTCATCTTGTACCTTGGATCCAATACATTTGCTATGCTCAATATGCCTTGAATGTCATCCCAATACTTGTTAAACTTCTCTATCATTGCCAATGACATATCCTTTATTTCTTGTCTTGTAGATGTCACCCACTCATAAAGTGACAACTTAATCTCAAATCTCCATAAAAAAAGATTAGCAGTAGGATATTTCAGACCAGAAAACAAAACAGTAACATTATAGAAATTCTCTAGTCTTTTGCACAATTCACTAGCAACCTCCCAATCCTCCTCTGAAGGTAAACAAGTACTGAGAATCACGTTGCTTCAAGCGAGAGAAAACATCTCGATATTCTAAAGTAGTATTAAGCATCAAATATGTAGAATTCCATCTAGTTTTGCAATCTAAAACTAGTTTCTTAGTACATGCTATATTCAGTTGCCTTGCGGTTTCCTCAAATTTTCTATTCTCTTAGGAGAACTCATCCAAAACACGACACTATCAGCATATTTTCAATTCCACTCTCAAACTTGCTAAGCCCCTCTTTCACAATCAGATTTAAAATATGTGCAGCACACCTCATATGAAAAAGCTGTCCTTCCAAAATAAGTGCACCTCGATCAATCTTACTTTTCATCTTTGAAATCATGCTATCATTCGTACTATAATTATCAACAGTCAAGGTAGACAACTTACGATCAATATTCCAATCCAACAATGTCTCCATAAGTTTGTACACAGAACGTCAGAGGTATTTGGAGCAGGCATGTAAACAAACCTATCAAATTCAAATAATTACAATATTAACATAACAGATATAAGATTAAACAAATAAGTTATTAAAAAAATTAGTACCTCAATATGCAATTTCTTAACACCCAATCATTATCAATGTAATGCGCCGTGACCACCATGTAATGCCTTTTTTGATTCGAAGAAGTCCACATATCAGTAGTGATAGAAACTCTACTTTTAATTTGGTCAAGAAGACTCATGACTTTAGTTTTCTCAAGGCGATATATCTTCAAAATATCTTTCTTTATTGTATTTCTTGTCACCATCTTAAACAATGGTTGAAGATTATGGCAAAAAATTCTAAATCCTATATGGTCAACCATGGAGAGTGGATACTCATGCAAAATTATATAGTTGCAAGGTCTTTTCTTGAAACCTTGGATTGAAAGTATGTAAAGCAAGATTAGGGCTATCTTCCATCAACTTACTTGAACTAGCTGACGTTAATATTTGTTTTATATCTTTTGTGGTTCGATAGAGGCATCTCTTCCAATGTTCATGCAAATGGGATGTGCCATCATTGGGTCCTCCCCCAATTTCTTTTGACAGTAGTTACAAATTGCTTTCAAACTCCCATTGATCATTTTGTGTTCAAAATGGTTCCAAACTTCAGATCATAAAGTCCTTGCTGGAGGAGTGTTTTGCATTCTTCCTAGAGGAGTGTTTTGCATTTCAAGAGTTGAAGAATCTTAATTGAGTCATCTAATGTGTTAGATGTATCAATATCATCATTTGGTTGTTCTCGATTGGTCTTCATCTTATCCTAAAAATTAATAAAATGTCATTAAGTACATAAGCTTCCAAACTGTTAACAAAAACAAAGAATACAACCAAAAATTCTACAAAAATAAACTTTTCTAGTTGGCATAATTAAGCACATCTAACAATAAGTGAAGAAAATAGAATCGTCTATTAACAATTTTATTTTACATAATCAGAGCACTCTTTCCTCACAAATTTGTTAATTTATGTTTTAAACGGGTAAAACTATTATGAATATTTTTGGTTAATTTTATGTTTTAAATAATCTCACTTTATGCAGAAAACCTAAAAAAATAGAAACATTGTCAGGAAAATAAGAAAGAATAAAAAAAGAAGTGAATAGCATAGTCCAAGCGGCTAATAAAACCTAAGCTTATTGTCTAGTGCTCTATTCGCAAAAAGACATGTCAATATACTTATGAAGCCATGCTATATTGACATGATTTTATGAACATGGGGCGTACATAGCATGAGGCACATAGCATTTGATTCACATGAAACCCCCCTTTTGAGTGGAAACGAGAGTGGTTTCATCCTCTTACCATGAAAGGCAAGTGCTCGCTGGTACTTCTAAATTTGGTTTTGTTTTTAGCCATTATAATTACCATCATCACACAACAAATCATATAACATTCTCTTATTATGAAACCCATTTTAGCTAGAGTCAGGCGACTCAGGCCAATATTATGAAACCCTTTTTACCTAGAGTCAGGCGACTCAGGCCTATTGGCCTGGCCTCTTCGTGTCACGTATGTCATGCCTTCGGCCAGCTCCATGAAAAACTCATCAGCTATTAAATGTTATATTTTTTTATTTTTATTTTTAAAAGTAAAAATAAAATCTTCAGAATGAAACCAAAAGAGTTTACAAATAATATTAAAAAAAATCAACGAAAAGTAAGAAAGATCAAAGAAAACAACTAAGAAGAGGAAAAATAAAAAAATAAAGATTTTCAACGCAACAACCGTAAAAAAAGAATACATTCAAATTTTAAAACAGAGATATTTTTCTTTAAAAATAAAGGATAGAAATGAGCATACTAAAGAAAGATAAAGATGTTGGAGGGCGTCGATGGGGCAGCGATTGGCGAAGTAGATGATGGAGCTATCTGGTTTGATGTTCAGATTCTTTAAAATTTTAGATCAGAAAGAAGAGCAGGAGACGGTTTGCATCACTTGCGTGAAAAAAAGGAAGAGCAAGAGATGAGGATCGAAATCGGTAAACAGGGATGGGGCGTTTAATATAATATATTTTATTTTTTAATATAATAATATAAGATATTTAAAATTTAAATATATTATATTAAGGCTAACGAGGAGGGGATGGGTAAATGGGGATGGGGCATTGAATACCATCCCCGAGCCGTTTACCCGTTTAGCTGTTAACAAAAAATCCCGTTACCCATTAACCCGTTTAAACTGAGGATTTTTCGACCCGTTAAAAACGGTACCGATCGGGTAAATGGCCAAACGGGAAAAATTTCATCCCTAGCTAAACGGGTAAATGGCCCGGGGATAGTATTCTCCACCCCATCCCCATTCCCGTTAGCTTTATATAACCGTCTCTTGCTCTTCCTCTGGTTTGTTATGATTGGTTGTTGATGTTTGATATTTTATTCTAATTAATTTATTTTATTTTTTTATGTAAACGGGTAAATGGGTACCCGTTTATCCGATCGGGTATCTCCGTCTCTGTCTTGTTAACTATAACGACTTAACGGGGTAGAGAACGGGGATGTTTTTCTTAACGAAAATGGTACCGGTATAGACTGTCTGAAGTGTTTTCATCCCTATCTTTGCATCGCTCATCCCAATTATCATTAACTTATTATTAATTTATTGTTAATTTTTTTTTTTTTGCATCACTGTTGTATCACCGTTAGTGATGGTTATTTTTGGCTTCGATGCCGCTAAAATCAAAAATGTTTTGTAGTGAAACGTTAGAACGTGGGAATCTTAAGTAATTGACTTGGTAAGGGAGTAGGGTACGTCTTTATTAATTTTATCTTTACAATAACGTCAGCATCAACGTCAGTATCAACGTCATGCCTGCATGCGTTGGCAAAGCGTCAGTATTAGCGTCTCGCATTCTTATCTCACAACAACGTTTGGCCTGCACGTGTTAGCAAGGCGTCAATATCAACGTCCGGAAACCATAGCATGTTCCCTGTCTAATTTTATCAATTACTAAGATAACATATTATATCTTTATTAATATTTAAAATAAAAAATACTACAAACATAATAATTAAATTTATTTAATTAAACCAGACATTTATCTATCCTCTGTGTATCTTCCATAATACTCACCTTCTTTATCAGATCTCATAATTTTGATTTATTGTTTACATTATGTCTCTACTTCTTCCTTGAACACCTTAAAGGTATCTAATGATTCGTTCTTATTATTAAGCAAGTAAAGATACATAAATCGTGAGTAGTCATCAATAAAGAAGATAAAGTATTTCGAACCATAAAAATTCATACCCGGATATCAAATGTCCGTGTGTATGATCTCTAATAGGTCTGAACTTCTCTTGGCACCTTTCTTTGACTTATTGGTCTACTTGCCCTTAATGCAGTCCACATAAGTATAAAAGTCAGTGAAGTCCAAAGTATTGAGTACTCCTTCATTCACTAACCTCTTGATTCTATCTATGGAGATATATCCCAACCTTCGGTGCCACAACATAGAAGAGTTATCATTTACAACACATCTTTTCATGCCAGCCCTAACATGCATCACATCATGAGTGGTATTATTTTACAAATTAATATAGAAAAAACCATCAGACAAGGTACCATTTCCAATAAGTTCAGATTTATAATATAAATTGAAAGAAGTATCTAAAAAGTTGAAGGAATAACCCAAAGGTACAAGTCTTGAAACTAAAATTAAATTCCTAGAAAAACTAGGTACATTAAAGGTCTTTTTCAAATTTAAAATAAAACAACTACTAAGAACTAAATTGCATGTCCCTATAGCTTTCACATGTGAGCACATCTTATTTCCTAAAGAGATATACTGCTCACTTCCTACTGGCTTTCTTAAGTTTTGCATACCCTGCAAATATTGCAAATATGGATTGTAGAACCAGAATCAATCCACCGTGTGTTATAAATAACATCAGACATATTAGATTCATAACAGTTAAGAGCTTTGACTGAAGTACTGAATTGCTTATCAATGGCCTTTAGTAGCTTCCTAACATTCTCATGCTTATCGACTGAACCACGTATATCAACAGAGATTTTTGTCTTTATGAACATTACACTCAAGCGATTAGATCGCTCCCAACGTTCATAAATCGCAATCTCACTAGGAGTGCTGGTCTGAGTTACTGAAGGTGGTTTATCCTTCCTTATAGCATAATCAATATACATCTAGCCCAGATGAAGGAGAATTCTCTCCTTCCAAACCTTATAGTTATCACCCCTCAAATCAGGTATGTCACACTTTATATCAGAGAAATTTATAGGTTGCATAAATGCAAAATTTAAACATGCTTGCTTATTATCAAAAATTAAGGCTAATAAAATACTTTACCAATGTAAATTATGCATTTAGAAACCAGTGAATCTACTGACATAAAACTTGCATGTGGGCTAAAGTTTTAATTCAATTAGATTCACTTAAGTTTGTATGATAAAACTATCAAATTATGTTCTTTCTTTCTAATTCCTGTAGGTAAATTAGAAAAATATAATTTGATATTTTATCTTAATTATATAAATAATGAATCTACTAACATAAAACTTGCCTATGGGCTAAATCTTTAATTCAATTAGATTCACTTAAGTCTCTATGATAAAACTATCAAATTATGTTCCTTCTTTCTAATTTCTATGGGTAGATTAGAAAAAATAATTTGATATTTTATCTTAATTAATTATATAAATAGTGAATCTGTTGACATAAAACTTGTTTATGGGCTAAAGCTTTAATTCAATTAGATTCACTTAAGTCTGTATGATAAAACTATCAAATTATGTTCTTCTTTCTAATTTTTATGGGTAAATTAGAAGCATATATTTGTAGCCCATAGCGAGTTGGACAAGAATATTGTAAGCTGCAAGAATATTCCCATAACAAAAACAAGTTCCTCTTCCCCCTGGCCTCCTATCACTGGAAAATACTTAAAAGGCTTTCATACGAAAGAGAGTACTCTTTGGTAAGAAAATAATTATTATATAATCTTTAGTCTTTTTTTAATCCAAGTAATTGCGGAATCCACTCTTCCTCAACTTCGATAATATTATCCTGGTTGATGGATGGCAACATGTATCCTTTATTTGAATAAACTACTCTACCAACATGTGCCGTCAACGTGTTGACTTTGTCAAAGTGCTTCGAATGCCATCGCAGCTGCATCTTCTAGCTTGGATGTCCAATATATGTCACCTTCAAGTCACATTCCCGTCACAATGTATTAGCTCACACCCAGGCAATTCCACATTAAAAATAAAATTGTCAAGTACCATCCCAGCAAGTCTCATTCTCATATCTTATTATTTGTCTTATGTGATGGAGTATTTATAAGGCATATATTTGTAGCCTATAGCGAGTTGGACAATTCCCATAACAAAAACACGTTCCTCTTCCCCCCTTCTATCACTGGGAAATACTTAAAAGGGGTTCATACGAAAGAGAGTACTCTTTGGTAAGAAAATAATTATTATATATAATCTTTAGTCTTTTTTTAATCTAAGTAATTGTAGAATCCACTCTTCCTCAACTTTGATAATTTTATCCTGGTTAACGGATGGCAGCATGTATCTTTTAATTGAATAAACTACTCTACCAACATGTGCTGTCAAAGTATTGACTTTGTCAAAGTGCTTCGAATGCCATTGGAGCTGCATCTTCTAGCTTGGATGTGCAAGATATCTCACCTTCACGTCACAATGTATTAGCTTACACCTAAACAGATGGGCACTGAGCTGTGCCGGGCACGGCATGACCCAGGTTCATCGAACCTCACCAAAAATCGAACCATACCTAGCACAGTCCATTAATAAACAGGCCATGCTGGGTACGACTCAAAAAAAATATTTTCAGCTCGGCACAACCACAATGAGCCACGGGCCGTACCTGGCACGGCCCCTAATAGCCTTAACTGAATCATGCTAAGCACGACCCGCCATGGGCCACGCTGGCATGGCCCAGTTATGACCATTTCTAGTCATTGAATGGCCTTAATTGGGTTGTGTCAGGCACGACCCGCCATAGGACAAGTTGGCACGGCCTAGTTATGGCCGTTTCTAGCCATTTTAACTAGGTCGTGCCAGCCATTAAAAATGGCTAAAAATGGCTATAAACAGTCATATGGGCGATTTTAATCATTTTAACTCCTCCAACAGCCATATAATAGCTATTTGAAGGGTATTTTTTCAAAAAAAATTTAGGACTTCTATAAATAGCACATTTCTTCCTCATTTTCACCATACCAAACCAACTATTCTCTCCTTCTCTACTATTACTAGTTCTCTCTTCTAGCAAGTGCTCTAACAATTTAATTTTTAGTTTGTAAGTATTCTGGCAAGTGCTCTAGCAAGTGTTCAAGTGCTACACAAGACAAGGTTCTTGTTAGAAGTACAAGAGAAAGGAGATCACTTCTTGTTGAAAGGCAAGAGCACAAGAGAAAGCTTACAAATCTCGGCTCCGCGCCTTCAGCTCTGGTCCTCTTCTTAATTACTTCTTGTAGTTAGTTTTTATTTTTTTGCATTCATTAATTTAAAATTTTAAATATAGCATCTTATGACGAAAGTCATTTTGGCAAGCACCCTTTTTCTGAGGGTGAGGAAATTAATCTCCAACCCCAATCCCAAGCTTCCTCTAGAGCAAGTGTCAATGAAGGTCAAACCTCTTCTCGTAAGAGGACTAGTGATGTTTGGAATTGTTTTGATAGAATTATAGTTGATGGAGTCATGAAAGCAAAATGTAGAAAATGTGCAAAACTTTACAATTGTAGTAGTAGTGGAGGAATAGGACATTTAGAAAGACATCAAGAGACTCATAGGATGCATGATTCCCATCAACAAAGTACCCTTAATATACCAGGGGATCTCTTGTATGTACTTTTGTATATAACGATAAAAATTAGAGGAAGTTACTTGTAAGATGGATAGTTCAGGATGAATTACCTTTTAGTTTATGTGAATCTTATAATTTAAACAATATGTTCAATTAGGCCTATAACCTGCTTATAGAAGAACTAGTAGGCGTACGTTTAGAAGAGTGACTATGACAAACTTTTTAGCAATGGAATAATATGTTTAATTAAAACACTTTCAAATTTAAATGCTAAAGTATCTTTTTACTTTTGATATTTGGTCTGTAGGTAGTAATTATTTTATTGCTATTACTGCTCTTTATATTGATAATGATTGGCAACTAAATAAATGAATTCTTGCTTTTTGTGCTTTTAATTTTCTGGGACAACAAATTTAAAATGCTATTTATCAAACTGCATGCTCATATAATATTAATAATAAAATAATATCTATTACTTTTAATAATGCATCTAGTAATAATTCTGCTATTGTCTTATTAAATGACTCTTTGCATCCCATTTTAAATGAATAATTATTTCATATTAGATGTGCATGTCATATATTAAATCTTTCTATTCAATCTGGCATGGACATAATTCAAGATGTTATTTCAAAAATTAAAAATGTAATTTCTTTTATTCATGCTTAAGAGCAAGACTTCAAGAATTTAAACAATTATGTGTAAATCATGGTAATCATTTAAAAAAATTTAAACTTGATGTAATTATTCAGTGGAATAGTACCTATACCATGATACATGATGCATATTCATATAAGAACTTATTAAGTTCTTATATTAATGATCATGGATTAGGATTTACATTGACTGAAATTGATTGGAGTAAAGGTAACATTTTAGAAGATTTTTTCGTTACGTTTTATGATGCTACAAATGTTCTTTTTAGTATTTATTATCCAACTTCTTATTCATTTTTATAAAAAGCATATATAATTAGTAAAAAATTTAAAGAACATAAATATGATGATGTTTTAATGCCTATTATACGTCAAATGAAAACTAAATTGAATAAATATTGGAATAGGATATGTCCTTTGCATAACTTATGTTCTATTTTTGTTCCTTAAGGAGAGGATCACATTGCTTTGAGAAGAAATAGATTTGAGCAGTGAGGATTCGATCCCAATAGCGGAGAATTGTTAGCGGTAGTTTCAGCTTAAATTTTTTCTTAGAGAGAAGGTGAAAGAAGTAAAAGATAAGAATTCTTATTTTTTATTTTGAAATTATACTTATATATCCAACCATACCTTACCCACATACAACTAACTACATTTGATTTGACTCAACAAACTACTTCACTATCACTCATTTTGACCAAAAATTGATAGAAGCTTCCTCCAAATGTATTAATTATAAAGGAGAAAAGAGAGAAGTTACAGATTTATGAATTAGAAACCGATAAGACAGAGTCAGACGTCACACAGTTGTAATTAATCTGGATTAGACCATCCACCAAATCTTCGTTTTGATTATCTCTTGGGAATGTTAAGCCTGATACATTTTTTTCATCTGTTTTTTAACAGCTTGAGATCATGTGCTCACGATGTTAAGGTTGAGAGGGTTCAAAGTTATTAAAGGAGGGCTGTGAATTAGGAAGCCTCATCTGTCGAAATAGTAAATATGAGAGAGAAAACCTTGCATAATGATATTTGTCCGATCATCAACTATTAAAGTTCATACAGATCAAAGACCGACTAGCATGCATTTCTATACACACAAATGCATTTATTGAAAGCAACAATCATTTGACAAGAACCTAATCAACTTTAATTTCTTGGTACAGCCAATATTAGAACCTCCCACGCTCATATCAGGACAGCTGAAACAGGCAACTCAATTTGCAGTAGATATATGGTTCTGTAGAGACGGCGTTCTCAAAGCACGCTGAATGCCATGGCAGCCCCATCAGCTGGTCTTGGACGAGGAAGGTACTCCATCTTCGCATCAGGATTCAGTAACTCCCACCTAAGAAATTTCACATTAAAAAATATCAAAGCACTACCAATATGAAGCCTTCTCCCATGTTATCGGCTGTTCTTATGAAACAGAGTTGTCCAAGACATTTACTTGTAGCCCAAAGCTAGATGGTGAAGAAAGATTGTAAGCTGTATTCGTGCAAGCATGTTCCCGGCACAGATCCTGTGGCCCCCTCCAAACGCTTGGAATGTTCCGGGCTTTGCAGGTTGCTTCAAGTGTCACAAGCTCCCATTAGTCAATTAAAATAGCTATCCTGTTTGTAAACAAGTAACTGATGTGTTCTTGGTTATGCTTACATTCCAGCGGTCAGGATTGAAGCTCAGTGGATCGTCAAAATTCATCGGATCTGTATGAAGGGATCGAAGCCAGACAACAACTTGCCAATCCTTTGGTATTCTATAACCTGAACGGTTTGTTTATTTAATCGCATTCCTAGAAATAAACATAATAGTACATAGATCCACTGCAGGGTATAGGGGTTGGAAAAAAAAAAAAAAATTTCATTCCATTTACCTCCATATTCAATATCTCTGTTGGTGAGGCGGAAACTAAAGGGAGATGCGTTAGCCAACCTTATTGTTTCTTCCACCACCTTTTTCTCCCACAAAAAAAAGAAAAGAAGAAGAAGTTAATTTCATGTTTAGACTTGCAAAAAATTTAATCCATTGCGAATCCCAGACCTTGGCTGTGTATTTCATTTGTGATATATTATCCATCGTAATGAACTCCCCTTTCTTCCCCTCGCTTATCATCTTGTTCTCTTCCTGCAGGAAAAGAAATGACGACGTGCATGATTAACAGCTTAGCAATAGGGACACGACGTGCAAGTTTCTCTTGCTCGAGGGGGAAGTTCCTCCCTCGCGATTTCCTTAAAAAAAAAAAAAAAGGACCATTTCTCGGAAAGAGGTTTGAATTACCCGAAGCTTTTGAAGAACCTCTGGTGATTTAGAGAGGTGATAGAGAGCCCACATTGAAGCGACTGATGTAGAATCAAACCCGCCGACGACTAAAGAGACGATGTTGTCTACCACCTCATCATCGGTCAGTTGCTTCCCTTCTTCATCCTTGAATTGCATCAGATCAACCATCAAGTCACCGTTTTTATTGATCTCCTCCTGATCTCTTCCCTTCCTCTTCTCCAGTTCTTCTCTGAACACCGCAGTCAGCTTTCTCCGACACTGTTACACGTAAATAGAATTCGTCACCCGGCACAAGTCTTAGAGGGAGAGAGACAGAGAGAAATCGAGAAAATGACAACAAACTTCTCCAACCTTGAGAGCATGGTGTGCTGCTGACCCTGGAAAGTTTAGCGGGTATGCTCTGAGTCCTTTAACTAAGCCTTGATACCAATGATCCATCGCATCCGTCAGTGGGCTGGGATCCATGCTCACAAACATCTTGCATATATTTTCAAATATCACCTGAAATTTACGCCGTAAATTTTACTCGATGTTTCATGTTAGAACTATGCGTATGATGTGGCCTTTTTCCATTGGTAAGGAGATCGAACCTTTTTGGTTTCGGTCGCCGCATTGATGGTGCCCTTCTCTGCCCAAGAGTGGAGCGCAGACACGACACGTGGCTGCACCGAGTGGGCGATTCGCCGGAGTGCTTGGGGTTGATTGATGGCATTGACTACGAAGCTCTTCAGACGTGCATGCTTCTTTCCCTCTACGTTGATAATGGAGGAGAATCCAACGAGCTCAGGCTCTGGCCAGTGGATACGGAAGCCCTCAGAGGACTTGAGCACAAACTTGTTGCTGGCCGGAGAGCATGTGAGGATGGTAGGAGACCCAAAAAGATGGGTCCTATACATCCCCACTCCTTCTCCATACCTACCAACAAATCATCCATTACATATATAAACAGCAGCTTGAACCAACTGAAATTTGTTAGAACTTGTCCTTAAAAATTTTTCTTTCCGTTTCTAGTTTTGGAAGACCAAGATTTAGGTAAGTTGATGAGGCCTATAATAACACTTAACTACGGAACCACTGCACGTAGAAGCTGATAAAGTACTTCCTGTCTTTTAGAGAATTTGAGATTTTATATTTATCTCTATAAATTATAAATGTTTGGCTCCATACTGCACTTATTCTCAAAATAGTTTAGCTTAACTCTGTGATTTTGAGTTAATGTTATGGAACAGACACCAGTGATTTCTTTCTTCTAGAAAGCAGATTCTGTGAGTTAATCTGGACTAAAATTAGAGTTGGAAATTTTCCAAGCATTATTTAGGTTTTTTCCCTCATAAAAAGTTTTTATTTTTTTTAATCCTAGCGATATTTCTATCAAGAAAGACTGCTACCGTATATTCAATCGGGAGAACATAGAATGCGGATAACATGATTAGCGGCCGGTTTTAAGAACATTAGAGGTTTGTTGCTTGAGTTATCTGCAAATTGTTAACTTTACATGAAATAAGGTTATGTATACATATAGTAACAAGTAATTCCTCCAAGTATTCTTATAAAACAAGGTAGTTATATTGTGAATTTGCTTATAGCAGAATATGTAATTAAGCGTATGTATTTATACTTACTTAGCATCAATAAATAAAAATAATACGGACAAATAAAACAGAAAGAAGAAAAAAAAAGTCCAATACGAACAACATTTTGCTACGAGGGCCTACCGCTGCTTTTTGGCGTTGATGAAGTCGTCCGGCCGGCGAAGGATCTTGAAGTACCAAAGAAAGGTGATGGCCTCCCCAATGAAGGGCAGTCCCATGTGACCCGGTGGAAGCTTGGCACGGCCCTCTTTTCCAGTACTGCATCATTCCAGTAACAGAACAGCAGTGGTGGGATTATTGCAGCCAGAGCCAAGCCAACCACCAAGCCAACACCGAGAAACTCATGTCTAGAAACTAGAAGCTCGCCTCTAGATCTTGAGTCGTGGAGCGAAGAAGATGCATGCTTCCCATATTTATGGATACCTTCGATTCCTTGAACTAGATTCCCCAGGTGCTACCGTCCTGGATAGGACAAACTTTTGGAAGGTGACCTGCGCCTGTATGAACGTCAGGACGTGGTAATCCTATCTCGAAAGAGTCTTACTGCACTGTACAGAAGGATTAATATATGATGCATGCATTCGTATTAAAAATAAGAAAATATTTTATTTTTAACATGTATGCATGCATTATGCATTAATCGTCGCATGAGATGCTTTTGATCTGTAGCTTGCGGATTCTTTCATCTTACCCTGGCAAGTTGACATGTTATATTTTTATTAATTTTATTTTCCCAATAACGTCAGCATTAACGTCAGTATCAACGTCAGGACTGCATGCGTTGGCAATGCGTCAGTATTAGCGTCTCGCATTCTTATCTCAGCAGGTTGACTTGGTAAAAGAGTAGGGTACATCTTTATTAAATCTTATCTTCACAACAACGTTAGGCCTGCACGTGTTAACAAGGCATCAATGTCAACATCCGGAAACCATAGCATGTTCCCTGTCTAATTTTATCAATTACTAAGATAGCATAATATATCTTTATTAATATTTAAAATAAAAAAACTATAAACATGCTAATTAAATTTGTTTAATTATATCTCCTTTTATTTAATATATATGAAAATGATATAACCAATCTAATTTACTTGCTCCCCGTTCACATTACCTTGTATCTAGATCGTAGTCATCCTATTTTTTTAAAAAAAATTAAAACAAAATATTATATAAATTAACATCTCAAAAAGAATCTTACAAATTCATACCAATATAAATAATATAAAATATGATATAATTGAATATTAAGCTACACATAACAAAAAAAAAAAAAAAAACTACTTTTGCCTATAATTTTTTTAGGAAAAGATAAAACAATCATGGGGAAAAGCTTTTTCTGTGATTTTTCACGTTAACAAAAGTTTTATAAAGTTGTAGGTTATAAAGGTGAGCCAGAAAAGTCTTTACCTATAACTTTCAAAAAATTATAAGAAAAAAGCATAACTTTTTTTATAATTTTGTTCGTAGGTAACACTATAAGAAATTTAAAATATTGCGACGCCAAAATGCGTCGCTATTGCGTCGCTATACCATGTTTAGCGACGCAATAGCGACGCAATGATGGCGTCGCTCAACTCCCCGTCGCAATACTCTTTTGTCGCAATTGCGTCGCAATATTGCGACGCAATTGCGACGCTCTGCGACGCATAAAAATGCGTCGCAATAATAAAAATTAAATTTATAAAAAAATTTAATTATTAAATATTGCGACGCAATTTATTGCGTCGCAATATTTAATAATTAATTTTTAAAAATTAAAAATTATTAATAAATATTGCGACGCACCAAATTGCGTCGCAATATTTAAAATTAAATTTTAAAACAGAAAAATTTTTATTAAATATTGCGACGCAAATAAATGCGTCGCAATATTTAATAATAATTTTTTGTTTTAAAAATTAATTTTAAATATTGCGACGCAATTTGGTGCGTTGCAATATTTATTAATAAATTTTTAAAAATTAATTTTAAATATTGCGACGCAATAAATTGCGTCGCAATATTTAATAATTAATTTTAAAAAATCAAATTTTAAATTTAGCGACGCATTTTATGCGTCGCAGAGCGTCGAAATTTTTTTTAAAAAAAAATGATTAAAATTATTAAAACGATTAATAAAATTTCGTTAAATCTAAATATTGATACAAACATTTTTCACTCAATCCAAACAATAATAAATTTCAAAAAATAATTTATATATTAAAATTTAAAAGTTTTTACAACATAAAAAAAAATACATCAAGAATCTGAATGATCACGTGAAGGCGTGGAGGCTGTGGAGGCTGTGGAGGCTGAAGACTCTGCGACAAGCGTCTAACCATATCCCGCAAATAGTGCATCTCATCTCGCATGTCAGCAACCTGATCCTGCATCTCATCTCGCATGTCGCAACCTCCTGCCTCGCATACGATCCTCAAATCCTGCTCGAATCCTGGCGAAGCTCCTCTGCAATAGATCTGCGAAGCTCCTCTAAACGCTCGGGAGGAAGATCAGCAGGAACTCGCGAGCTGGAGGCCTGATGGGAAAAAATGTAGAAGCTCTAGTGCCCATACCATAGACCCTGCGGTCTCGTGGCTGGGCACCAACAGCCTCCAAAAACACACGTCGACTCTCTCTGCTGAGAGTTCGACGGGCGTCTCCCCATCAGTAGAGTCGACCTGTGATGCCTGGGATCGAAGCTCGTCGACTCGTGTCTTGAAATTATGAAATCAATAATAAATGAGTTAATAAATTTCTAGAAATAAAATTTTAAAAATTAAACAGATACTACATAAATCTAATTTCTTACCGCAACCTCCCGTGATCGCGTATCGACCCAGGAGCCGTCCCTCCTGGTGTGTGTCGCCCTGAATAGACGAAACTCACCAGGATCTCCGCCCTCCTGCTCAGTCTATAATAATAAAAAAATGATATTAATAAAATATTTGTAAAGAACTAAAATAGTAATTAAAATATTTATGTTTTCTTACCATACGCCGTCTGTGCTCCTGAATCGAAATGGAGCCCGATGTATGACAGGAGAGACCCGTGCCACGACCGCCCTTCTCAGATCGGCGGTTCGTGCTGGCTGATGCGGACCTCCTGCGCCAGC
>UESW01002371.1:208286-234946 GCA_900491605.1 Calamus simplicifolius | reverse complement strand
TAATTGGATGTTAGCAATGCAAGAAGAACTAAATCAATTTACTAGAAATAATGTTTGGACTAGTTGAAAGACCTAAAAATCATTCAGTAATAGGATCAAAATGGGTTTTTAGAAATAAACTAGATGAAAATGGCATAGTAATTAGAAACAAAGCTAGATTGGTTGCTAAAGGATATAATCAAGAGGAAGGTATTGATTTTGATGAAACCTTTGCACCTGTAGCTAGATTAGAAGCCATTAGGCTATTACTTGCATTTGCATGTCATATGAATTTTAACTTATTTCAAATGGATGTAAAAAGCGCATTTTTAAATGGATTTATTAATGAAGAAGTTTATGTAGAACAACCACCAGGTTTTGAAGATCACGAATTTTCAAATCACGTTTTTAAATTGCACAAAGCTTTATATGGTTTGAAACAAGCACCTAGAGCTTGGTATGATAGGTTAAGTAAATTCTTAATAGAAAATGATTTTACAAGAGGAAATGTTGATAAAACCTTGTTTTTGAAAAGAAAAAGTAAAGATTTACTTGTAGTACAAATATACGTAGATGACATTATTTTTGGTGCTACTAACGATTCTCTTGTCAAGAATTTGCAAAGTTGATGCAGGGAGAATTCGAGATGAGCATGATGGGAGAACTCAACTTCTTCCTTGGACTCCAAATCAAACAATGCAAGGAGGGAATCTTTATCAACCAAACCAAATACACAAGAGAACTACTCAAAAAGTTTGGTATGGAAACAATGAAACCCCTCGGAACTCCAATGAGTCCTTCATGCAAGCTGGACAAAGATGAAGAAGGTAAAAAGGTTGATCAAAAGTATTATCGAGGTATAATCGGATCCCTTCTTTATTTAACAGCAAGTAGACCAGATATTATGTTTTCAGTATGTTTATGTGCTAGATTTCAATCTGAACCTAAAGAATCACATTTAATAGCTGTTAAAAGAATTTTAAGATATCTAAATGGAACTAAAAATGTAGGTTTATGGTATTCTAGAGACTCACATTAAACCTAATTGCATATTCGGATTCTGATTATGCTGGATGTAAACTAGAAAGAGCACAAGTGGTGCATGCCATTTCTTAGGAAGTAACTTAATCACATGGTTTAGCAAAAAGCAAAATTCAGTTGCATTATCAACTACTGAAGCTGAATATGTAGCAGCTGGAAGTTGCTGTGCGCAAATCCTATGGATTAAGCGACAACTTGAAGACTATGGTATCACACTTGATAAAACACCCATAAGATGTGATAACACTAGCGCAATCAACTTAACTAAAAATCCAATTCAACACTCAAGGACAAAACACATAGAAATTAGATATCATTTTATAAGGGAACATGTAGCTAATGATGAAATTTGTTTAGATTATGTAAACACTGAAGAACAATTAGCTGACATCTTTACAAAACCTTTAAGCGAAGAAAGATTTTGTTATCTTAGAGGAGAGTTAGGAATTTGTAACCCTTTTGAATAAATTTTGAAACCTCTAAGGAAATATATCTAGAGTTCTTTCAATTCTCAAAATCTTAAGGAAATTTTATCTAGAACTCATATCAATTTGATCTCTCAAAATCCATGATTTTTAATCATACTCAAAGATCAAATTCCGGACTCATTTCGGATTCTCTGAATCTTAATCTATTTTTTCTCTGAAATTTGTCCTGGAGCCGACTCGAGAGTATCGGAGTCGACTCGAGTTTCTGCTGAAACTCAGGAGTCGACCCCTCCTCTGAGCGAGTCGACTCGAGATCGTGTCCGTGCTCTGTGACTAGTCGGGAGCCGACTCCACACTTTGCGCGAGTCGACTCGACGTGGTCCCAGTCGAATTATTTAGGGCACGAGTCGACCCCACGGACATTTCACTCATTCCAAATCTTTCCAAATCCTCTCCAAAGCTTTCCCAAAACCCTCCAAACCTCAAATAACCTCTGATTAACCATCCTTCAAGATCTATGGCACCCAAAACCCGTGGAGCTAGCTCTAGTGGCGCCGGTTTGAAGAGGAAGAGGACCGTTCGACGACCCGTCCGCGAGCCGTCTACGGATTCATCCTCTACCCCTTCTGCGAGTGATTCTCCTGCTCCAGCTCCTACTCTTCAGGTAGATCATCTTGCTAGTAGGGTTGTCACCACAGGAAGAAAGGTTGATTTTGAATTGTTTGAGAATGAAGGATTCATAATAGGTAGACAACTAATTGAGATGGGATTTGAGAGTATATGTTCATTGGACTGTCCCACCTACCCTGCTCTAGTTAAGAGTTTTACAAGAATTTGACCAGAGGAGATGATGGCTTGGTGAGCAAAGTTAGAGGCATTGGTCTGAACATTACTTCCTCTATTCTATCTAGATTGTTGAATTTACCCTTGTCTGGACCATCCACCTTTGCCCCAGAAGATAGATCTCCAGCCCTCACTAGACTATTGAACAGAAATTTTGAGGGATTTGAAGAAGTATTTGCTAGTCAATTGCCTTTGGAATTAAGATTACTCCACAATATCTGCAGCAGGATTTTGTTTCCCAAGACCGGCAGATTCGACTATGTGTCTGAGAGAGATATTTTTGTTATGGATGCTGTTGTTTCTGGGAAGCCCATTAACCTACCTCGGATGATAATATGGTACATTGCAGATTGTGGTGGGAAAAAGAAATCAAGTTTACCCTATGGCATGGTTTTAACTAATTATTTCAAAGCCAAGGATTGTATTTGGTGATAGTGAGCCAAAAAAGGAACTAAGGCATACGGATTTTTACTCTTTGGCCACTATACATCGAATGGGGTTTTTAAGAAAAATGGAATTGGGAGAGAAAGAATGTTACAGAGGACAGAGATATAGTTGCTGAGGCCCCCAGACCTTCTATGAGACATTCATCACCTGAGCCTCCTCAGTGCTCGTCTGTTCCAGAGTCTATTCCAGCTCCTGCTTCTGATTCTACCCCTGCTCCTGCTGTTGCTCCTGCTCAGTCTTCTACATTATCATCTGGTAGTTTTTCTGATATACAGTTAGATCAGCTTCGATATTATTCAAATCTGAGATAAGTGATCATAAAAAAGACTGAAAGAAGAATTTAATGAAAAGTTTATGAATTTAAAAGAAGCCTTATATTCACTCAGTGATCGGGTTGCATCGATTGAGTCTACTCTCAGTTCATCTACCAGCTCCTTAAGTGAAGATTTAAAGAATATCTTTGGAGAACTTAAGGATATCTGCGGTGACTCGGAGACATACTCCCAATGCAACGCCGAGCTTCAAGATAAAATTACATCTGCTTGTACTTTTGTTGACAATAAGCTCAAAGACTATGTTAGACTTCAATGTGAAGGGATGAAGCAGATTGTTGATCACTTGAATAGAATTACTAGAAGAAATTTTTAAGTTTTCATGTAATCTCTTTTTGATGTAATCAAGTTTACTTTCAATGCAATGAGCAAGTTTACATTTTCATGTATTATCATTTTGAAGTAATGAGAAAGTTTGATGCATTTCTTTTGTCTATTTCAATTGTAAGTATCCTTGAATACTTTGAATGATTATCCTCAATTGATAAGTTAAATAGAAAAGATAAAGAATGTTATTGATATTAAACTTCCTAACCTTTTTGTTGATTACAAAAAAGGGGGAGAGTTTTTATTCAATCGTATATGCCTTGCCTTCAATTCAATCAAAGTTTAATTTTGAAAGAGGAAGAGCATAAGGGGAAGAGATAAATTGAATTTCATAAAGAAAATGCTTAAGTTTCTAATTTTGAAAAATTTTGAATGATTATAAAATTAAGGTTCATAGGGGGAGCTACCTCATTGAGGGGGAGCCTTTCCATGAACACAATAGTTGATTTTGGAATCATAAATTTTTTCAATTTTATAATGCATATACTCAATGTTTTTGTCATCATCAAAAAGGGGGAGATTGTTGAGAAATTATTAAAACATAATTGCCCCAACTTTATTGATTTTGATGATTTCCAAAAGCCATGAGTACCTTAAAGAATACAATGTGTTTATTTATCAAAAACCTTGAGCTTATTCAAATTGAAAGGAATGGAATATCAATGGTTATATTTAATGAATTTTGAATCCTTTAGAAAAAGGAGTTTCAAGCTCTATGCTTAAAAGATTTCAAAAAGGAATTTTTACACATATAATTCAATCTGTGAATTCTTGAAACATGTCTTGAATCCATGCTTAATGTCATATTTAATGTATTCAAGTCAAATTTATATTTTAAATTTATTGGGATAAATTTTAAAGTCTATCAGAACATTTTTCTGATTTTTGTATCGCTCCCGAGCCGACTCAAGAGTTTCCGAGTCGACTCCTGTAAGCTTTTTCTTTTTCTCGAGTCGACCCTTGGTTTTCAAGAGTCGACCCCTGACTCTGTGCGAGCCGACTCCTGTCTGTGCGAGCCGACTCCGCTCAAACAACAGAAACCATGTTTTTTGAGCACTTCTCGAGTCGACTCCCCATTTTCCTCGAGTCGACTCCCAACTTTTGCGAGCCGACACTTTTGTTTTCGCGAGTCGACCCTTTAATGCTTAAAATGTTTCTATTTTTAGTAATCGACTTCGAGCCGACTCCCATAAAGCTCGAGTCGACTCCGCGAAATCTGGGCGCGATTTTTAACGATGACACATCAGCCCCAACGGTAAGATTTTTAAATAACGGCTATTTTTCTGTGTTTCTAACGGATATATTTTTGCAGATTCTATAAATAGAGGAGCTCTTTTCAATCAAAAATAGAGAAAATCAAAGAGAGAAAAGAATATCTTTTGAAAAGAGGGAAAAACAGAGCATATTGAAAAATCATCTAGCTCAAAGGAGAGTGATTCAAAAGGAGTGAAATCCAAGTGGAAGTTTCGTCTGCTCCTTCTCATCAATCCACAAGAGTCAAAAGAAAATCCACAAGCATTTCAAAGGTCAAATCGGAGGATTTTCAAAAGAGAAAAAGCTTCATCTCAACTCCAAAGACTTCAACGGTCAAGAATCTTGCTGAGGCGTGATTCAACGTTTCAAGAGGAGTTAAAGAGAAGAAGGAAGAAAGCCAAAGCCACTACCATCTGCAATACAATCAGGCTTTTCTAACCCTTTATTTTTGTACTTCATTTGTATATTTGCTCAAGGGGAGCACTTCATTGTTCAAACACTATTATTCTTATTGTTTGCTGATTCAATCAGTGGATTGAATCAGTGGAGGTTGGTATACCTCGTTACAAGCCGGAGTGCTTGTGTTGGGTTAGTTGTGAGCCCGTGAAAAAACGTGTAGGGTTTTGTGCTGGTAAGCCCGAGTTAAAACCAGCTGGGTTCGTTGTTCACCCGGGAAAACAACAAGTTTGAGTTGTGAGCTTGGAAAACAACTCGGCTGTAATCTAGAGAGATTATAGTGTGGACCCAAGTGAATCTTGGGAGTGGACGTAGGTGTTGATTGCACCGAACCACTATAAAATTATCTTGTGTTTGCCGTGCCATATTTTCTCTTTTTCTATCTCTCTTTATTTGCTTGTGTATTGATTTTAGTTAGCCTCTCACTTGCACATCTTGCTAACTAATCAATTAAAGTTAAAAAGTCATAAATTTTTAAGAACCCAATTCACCCCCCCCCTCTTGGGTTGCCATCTGGGCCAACACACTATTTTTGAAAAGAAAAAATAAAGATTTGCTTGTAGTACAAATATATGTTGATGACATTGTTTTTGGTGCTACTAACGATTCTCTTGTCAAGAATTTGCAAAGTTGATGCAGGGAGAATTCGAGATGAGCATGATGGGAGAACTCAACTTCTTCCTTGGACTCCAAATCAAACAAAGCAAAGAGGGTATCTTTATCAACCAAACAAAGTACACAAGAGAGATTCTAAAGAAATTTGGTATGGAATCAATTAAACCCCTCGGAACACCAATGAGTCCTTCATGCAAGCTGGACAAAGATGAAGAAGGTAAAAAGGTTGATCAAAAGTATTATCGAGGTATTATCGGATCCCTTCTTTATTTGACAGCAAGTAGACCAGATATTATGTTTTCTGTATGTTTATGTGCTAGATTTCAATCAGAACCTAAAGAATCACACTTAATAGCTGTTAAAAGAATACTAAGATACTTAAGTGGAACAAAAAATGTAGGTTTATGGTATTCTAGAGATTCCACATTAAATCTAATTGCATACTCAGATTCTGATTATGCCGGATGCAAGTTAGATAGAAAAAGCACAAGTGGTGCATGCCAATTTTTAGGAAGTAACTTAATCTCATGGTTTAGCAAAAAGCAAAATTCGGTTGCATTATCTACTGCGGAAGCAGAATATGTTGCAGCAGGAAGTTGCTGTGCTCAAATCCTATGGATTAAGAGACAACTTGAAGACTATGGTATCACACTTGATAAGACACCCATAAGATGTGATAATACAAGTGCAATAAATCTTACTAAAAATCCAATTCAACATTCAAGAACAAAGCATATTGAAATAAGATATCACTTTATAAGAGAACATGTAGCCAATAATGAAATTTGTCTTGATTATGTGAATACTGAAGAACAACTTGCAGATATATTAACAAAACCCTTAAGTGAAGAAAGATTTTGTTATCTTAGAGGAGAATTAGGAGTTTGTGATCCTTTGGAATAGTTTTCTGAAACTCTTAAGGACATCAATCTAGATTTCATCATTTTCTTGAAAAATCTTGATATTTCAATAAGGAAATCTATCTAGATCTTGATTCAATGTTTCCCCAATTGCTAAATAACTTTAATCTATAATTTGATGATTAATTGAATAGTTTCAAATGCTTGAAACTTAATTTTTTATCTCTGAAACTGTTAGAGTCGACTCTGACAGTTTGCGGAGTCGACACCTGAGTTTTTGATTTTCTGTCTAAGTGATTAGAGCCGACTCTGGCTTTTGTGGAGCCGACTCTAATACGAGCGCTGACAGACTTTCTGGCTCGGAGCCGACACCCAGTTTTCGGGAGTCGACTCTAAGTCGAGTTAGGTCAAAAATAAAAAGGCGGAGTCGACCCCCAATCATTCCAATCGTCTCCTAAACCGTTCCTAAGAACTCCAAAACTTTTCCAACTTCCCCAAATCCACTCAAAACCCCTGATTAACCTTCCAATCCTCTCAATGGCACCAAAGAGGCGCGGATTCGTCGCTGGAGCATCCGTTCCAACGAAGAGACGCACGGTTCGAAGGCAACCATCGCCTTCTTCCTCTTCGGCCACTCAAGAGGATTCTCCACCTTCACCCTCATCTCCTAAGGTTGATCAATTAGCTGGTAAGACCATTACCACTGGGAGAAAGTTAATTTTGATTTATTTGAATCGGAGGGTTTCTCTATTGGAAGAAATTTAAGGGATATGGGATGGGAGAAAGTGTGCTCACTAGATTTGCCCACATATCCAGCATTGGTAAGGGAGTTTTATAATGGATTAAGCAGAGGAGAAGGAGGATTGATAAGCACAGTGAGAGGAACTAGGGTTACGGTAACAACTGAGATTCTTGGAACCCTATTAGAAATGCCCACTGTTGGTTTAATGGAATGTCAACTTAATGACAGAAGTGGTGCACTATCAAGGATGCTAGGAAGAGATGTGACTGAGTTCGAAGAGATCTTTGCAAATCAGTTAAACCTAGAACTCAGATTATTGCATAATATATGTGGTAGAATCTTATTTCCAAAAATAGGGAGATTCGAGTATGTCTCGGAGCGAGACGTTCTGATGATGGACTGCATTATCACTGGAAGGCCAGTCAATTTAGCTGGCATGATGATAGGTTACATGGCAGAGGCAGCTACTAAGAAAAGATCAACACTGCCATACGGTATGATTCTGACACTAGTTTTTAGAAGCCAGGGTGTGCTCATAATGGAAAATGAACCTTTAAGAAAACTGAGACACACTGATTATTACAGCACTTCTACTATTCATAGAATGGGATTTAAGAAAGTTAATGGTGTTTGGATGAGGAGAGAGGAAAGAACAGATAGGGATGGTGCAGAGGGAACCAGACTAGAAGAAATCCCGGGACCATCTACTGCGGGACCATCAGTCCCTGATTCATCTTTTGCGGGACCTTCGTCTGCTGGACCTTCGGAGGCCGGACCGAGTTCTATTCCATCACCTCCACATCAGCCTATAACAAATTCTGGAGGATTTTCTAATGAACAACTTGATCAGTTAAGAAGCTTACTTGCTGAGTATGACAGTCACAGGTCAAATGAAATTAATCAATTGAAGGATGACTTTAATCAGTTAAAAGAAGAATTAAATTCGAGACTGGACATGCTATCCTTTACCTTAGGCAGTTCTGTAGAATCCTTTGGAGCTGAGCTTCACAAGATCTTCGAAAGGATGGAAGGCATTGCCGATGGATCAGGATCGTATGTTCATGCAACGGGTCAATTGAAGAAGGATATTGACCTTGCAGTCTCTCAAATCGAAGCCTGCCTTGAAAATTTTAAGAAAGCACAAAAAGATGATGTAATGGAGATAATAGGTCATCTAAAGAAAATTGTATTCAAGCACATTTGATCTTGTTTTTGAGTTTGATAGCTTGTACTTAGGAAGTTTTTGATTATCCAATGTATTTCATTTTGAAATGTAAATGAATCAACTGATGTAATGGTTCTTGCATATGAAATACAATTTCACTTTTTCAAATTTTGATTGATTGGATTCCTATGCTTATTGAGATTATAAATTTTTCTTTACTCTCCTTATTGCTAATAACAAAAAAGGGGGAGAGATAGTTGTGTATATGCAAAGAAAGAAAGAAAGATTGAATAGGAATATTGAATAATATGCATAAAGAAAGAAAGAAAGGGGGAGAATTAATTGTTTATGCAAAATGAATTGAAATGATTATCAGTTACAATTTGATGTTTATATATAAGAAGAGCTACTCAATGCAGGGGGAGCTTAACAAAAAGCTCATTTACAATCTTATGCACATTAAGTTTAACAATTCAATATTGATGGATTATATTGAACTCATGTGCAATTTTAAAGTTTACATTGAACATTGGCATCAAAACCTTAATTTCAATGGTTTAAAGTTAAAATGACTATAATCCTTAGTTTGATTGAATTTTTGAATGCATATACTCAAAGTTTTTGTTATCATCAAAAAGGGGGAGATTGTTGACCCAATTGATGATTTTGATGATTAACAAAACTATTTGAGTATAATTTTTGAAGGCTCTGATGATTTTGATTTAGTGTTTCAGCCTATAAGACTATTGAAAGATCAAAATCAAGAGTTACAATGTGTTCTGGATCGAATCTAATGTCTAGGTAAGAATTGCAGACATTAGAGTCGACTCCGAGAATCACAGAGCCGACTCCGGAACTGGCACGGTCATTAGAGTCGACTCCGAGACTGTTAGAGTCGACTCTCACAGACGAAGCAGAAAGTCGATTTTTCTGGCTCCAACCTAGAGTCGACTCCGGGTAAGTTAGAGTCGACTCCGGAAAAGTTTCTTGTCGACCCCAGAAAAGCCAGAGACGACTCCGGAAATATCATTTTAAAACGCCTCGAGCTAGAGCCGACTCCAGAAAAGTTAGAGTCGACTCCAACCCACCTGGAACGAAAAACGAAGTTGCCAGATCAGCTCTAACGGTAACTTTTCTATTTTTACTCATTTCTAACGGATATATTTTGATAGAAGGTACACTCCAACGGATAGTTTTATTCCAAAGAGGTGTAAAAGAAATCTATAAAAAGGGGAGTCTATTGTTCAAAAAAAAAAAGAACGGAAAATCTGAAAAACAAAAGAGAAAATCTGAGATAGACAAATCCCATTTCAAAAATCAGTGAGCTTGAATCTTGAAAGGAAAACCTTCTAGCTCAAATCCACTCCACTCCAAAAGGCTCAAGAGGAATCCAAAGCATTCAAAATCAAAGTCTTGGAGGATTTCCCAACTTGGAGAAAGGAGATTCGTTTCTTGCTTTTCAACCCTTCTCAACTGCTTCAACCACGAAGAATCGGAGCTGAGGCTTGATTCAATCCAGCAAGGAGAAGAAGAAAAGAAGAAAAGAAGAAAAGCTTAAAAGCCAACCTATCTACAAATCAGGCTTTTCTAAACCTTATTATTCTTAATTTGTATATTTGCTCATTGAGGAGCTTTGTATTCACACACAATACTTATCTTATTTTTGCCTAGTTCAATCTGGGGGATTGAACTAGAGGAGGTAGTTTTACCTCGGGTTAAGCTTGTTTAAGCCTGGGTTAGTTGTGAGCCCGTGAAAAACAACGTGTAGGGTTTTGTGCTGGTAAGCCCGAGTAAACCAGCTGGGTTCGTTGTGCACCCGGTAAAATAACAAGTTTGAGTTGTGAGCTTGGAAAATAACTCGGCTGTAATCTAGGGTGATTATAGTGTGGACCCAAGTGAATCTTGGGAGTGGACGTAGGTGTTGAATACACCGAACCACTATAAAATCTTTTGTGTTTGCAGTGTCTCATTGTCTCTTTATCTATCTCTATCTTACTCACTGCACTTTATAGTTATCTTGCATTTGCCCTCTTTAATCTCAAGCAAATTATTTTAAAAAGGAGCTAATTTTTTAAAGAACCCATTCACCCCCCCCTCTTGGGTTGCCATCTAGGCCAACAAAAGGCAAAGCGCTTTTAATGGTCGTCATGATCAGAACGTAACATCGTATCAGAGCCATCCCGTCGCGCATCGTCAGTCCATGCAGGATCCACGTGGATCAATAAGTATAGACAGTGCAGCCCACGTAGGACTTGCTGCATCGGAGGCGGTGTACAAAGACTTTTCCCAGGTACCTAACTTTTCAAGATCATTCGCACAACATCTCTCTCATGCTCGCCAATTAGTGCATGGCCCATGGTGCAATTAATGTGATACGACCGCATATTCTTAGAAGGAACCTCAAAAGTATCCGAGCGTACTAAAATTCATAATCAAATAATATTATCATTTAAATTATATTCACATAACATTACAACAATAGTAATACGAGTATATATACAATCATGTACAAATGAGACTTATAAGGTTGATCTTCTAAAATTCTAGATCTTCTAAAAAATGATATTTGAGCCTATATCTCTTGTTTTGTTCATACAAAATAATCATATTTATTTTCTTTGACATTTCATTTAATACATATTTTAAATTATAATATCTTTTGACAATGATAAATGCATATTTTAATTAGCATCTAAGCTTGTAAAACTTGGAAAGATGTGAATGTGTGTGTGTGTGTGAGAGAGAGAGAGAGAGAGAGAGAGAGAGTGAGATGAAAACTAGATGTACTCAGCTATGTCAGCTCTCCTTTGATTGTTAGAAAGTAAAGAAATCGGTCAAGAGCATACACTAAGTTATCATAATTGCATGAATAACTACCCATGATATGGATAGATGACAACAATTATGAGCCAAGCATATAGGCTAGACCAAAGTTCTGATGATGCACCTTTTAGTCAGATCCATATATTATTAGTTTACAATAATCTTGTGTGTGACTATTTAATCTAACACTTATAACAACAATAACAACAACAAAGTTTTAATCCTAAACTAGTTGGGATCGGCTACATAAATCTTTTTTCTTCATTATATAAGGTTTAAAGTTATAATTTTTTAAAGATGCGATGAATTAATTTTTTTTTTACTTTTATATAATTTTTGAACTACTATTATTTCTTTTTTCTTCTATATGTATCTAACCACTTCACATTGCTGCATCTTTAAGCCTATGCTGTAAATATTTAAACAAACTATGTAGTCTTCTCAATTTGTTCTCAATTGGTGCCAGCTTCATCTTTTTACAAATAATTTTATTTTTTTTATTTTTATTATCATATATTCATTTCAAAATTTTTAATTCAGCTACATTCATCTTGTGTACATATAATTTTTTAGCTGCCCAATATTCTATCTCAAAAGGCATCATCGGTCTTATGGTTGTCTTATAATTTTTTGTTAATATGATAGTTATTTATATTATAATATTTTGTTGCATTTTTAATTTTATCTAAAATCTCAATCTCTTCTCTTTTATAAATAATTGATCCTAAATATAAAAAATTATTACTTTTAAAAATTTTTGGATTTACTTGACATTCATCTTTATTTCTAATTATACTAAAATTGCATTTCGTGTATTTTTTCTTTGTCATACTTAACTTAAAATTTTTAGATTATAATATATTTCTTTATAATTCCAACTTATGATTAACCGTAGTCTTAGTTTTATCTACTATTAATATATTATTGCAGATAACATGTATCATAAAATATCATCTTGAATATATTTAGTAAACTCATCCGTAACTAATGTAAAATATATGAATTAAGAACAAATCCCTCATGTAATACTTTTATGATTTAAAATTCAATGGTATTATTATTAGTAGTTCTTATACTAGTAATCGTCATACAGGTCTTTTATTTCGTTAATATATGTAATGGGTACTTTTTCTTATCTAACATCTATTATAAGATTTTTTTAGATACTCTATCATATTCTTTTTTTTTAATCAATATAAACCATATAAAAATCTTTCGTCTTGCTTCTTTCTTTATATTTCTTTATTAATATTTTAAAGAGAAAAAGAACTTTTATAGTCAACCTTCTTGGCATAAAATTGAATTGATTCTCTAATATTTTTCTATTATATTCCAATCTATGCTTAATTATTCTCTCCTAAAGTTTTATAGTATGACCCGTATATTTAATATCATGATAATTAGAACAAATTTGAATATTTTCTTTATTGTTACAAATTGGATCTATATTGCTCTTCTTCAATTCATTAGACATCTTTTTAGTCTTTAAGATGTTATTCAATATATGTCACCAAAGGTACTCCTATATCATTTAAACATTTTCAAATCCTAATCAAAATTATATCGAATTCTATTGCTATTCTTATTTTTATCTTTTTCATAGCCTCTTTAACTTTAGATATCCTAATTCTGTGAGTATACATGATATCTCTATCCTTAATAAAATTAGTAAAGTATATAAATTATCTATATAATTTTTATTTAATAATTTATTAATATAATTTCTCTAGTTTTTATTGATTTTGTCCTCTTTAATGAGGAAAACTTTTTTGATCTTAATTTTTGATGCATTCAACTTGAATCATATTTTTGGTTTTTCTTTTGTTAATCATGTAATTTTATATTATTCTCTTCATCTTTAGTTTTGAGCTTGCAATATAACTTTTCATATGCCTTAAATCTAACCTCAGGAACTATCATTTTAATTCCTTTCTTAGCCATATTATATTTTTATATGGTTCTATATTTTTACATTTAAATAGTTTTCTATAACACTCTCCTTTAGTCTTAAACGTTAATCAAACTTTCTTATTCCATCACTAAGTTTCCTTACCAATATTATCTCTCTTTTTTTGACTCTTTTCATAAGTTTGTAGTTTTTTAATACTATTAATCATCTCATGTAATATAGTGTTGAGTGCCAAAATAATTTTATCTTTGCTAAGGAACCACAAATTTGTCATCCATGAATATTAGCTCTAGTGATGATAGCCTTCACGATGTTGTTCAACATAAAGATAACAGAGCTGTTTATTCTAGCTATGCATTATTTTTGGTAATCTATTGGAGTGATCTATTCTTAAAATTTATGCACATGCAATATGAATGGAATTATATTGTTCAGTTGACCTTTTTGATGTTTTCTGTTTACATTGTTGAAGACATGTCAATGAGTTCTTCGTTTCTTTGATGCATGAACTGAATTTTTGGGAGAATGAGGTGTTCGCTTTCTTCCATCTAGGATTTCTCTAGCAAGACTGAGATCTATACTACTAGAAAAGTATGATTTATCAAGGGATTTTACCGAGAAAAAAAATCCCTCGCAATTTCAAGGGATTTTCCAATAAAAAATATAAACTATAAAATTTCCTGACAAAAAATATTTTCTCACAAAATTCGTCGTAAAATTAATTTTGTGATAGATTTTTCGAGGGATATTTCTAACATAAATGTGTTCTTTGTAAAAATTTTTTGATAAAAAAATCCCTTAAAAAATCCCTTGGAAATTAATATTGCGAGGGATTTATTTTTCATTAATGAGTTATTAAGAAAATATTTTGATGAAAAAAATCCCTCGCAAAATTAATTTCCGAGGGATTTTGTGGGGGATTTTTTGATGATTTTTAAGGGTTTTTTTTAGGAATTTTCTATAATAAATGGTTTATTTGTAAAAAATTAATAAAAAAATCTCTCAAAAATCCCTCAAAAATTAATTTTGCGAGGGATTTACTGAGGGATTTATTTTTCATCAATAAGTTATTAATAAAATTTTTTGTTGAAAAAAATTCCTTGAAAAATCCCTTGCAAAATTAATTTCTGAGGCATTTGGCGAGTGATTTTTTTGATGATTTTACGAGGGATTTTTCGAAGGATATTTCTATAATAAATGGCTTATTTGTAAAAAAAAATTAATAAACAAAATCCCTAAAATTAATTTTGTGAGGGATTTGTTTTTCATTAATGAGTTATTAATAAACTTTTTGTTGAAACAAATAATTCTGTGAGGGATTTTGCGAGGGATTGTTTTGATGATTTTGCAAGGGATTTTCTTACGGATTTTTTATAATAAATGACTTATTTCTAAAAAAATTGATAAAAAAATATCCCTTGCAAAATTAATTTTTGAGGGATTAGTTTTCATTAATGAGTTATTAATAAACTTTTTTGATGAAACAAATCCCTCGAAAAATTTCTTGCAAAATTAATTTTTGAGTGATTTTACGAGGGATTTTTTTGATGATTTTGCGAAGACGTTTTTGATAGATATTTCTATAATAAATGGCTTATTTGTAAAAAATGTTGATAAACAAAATCCCTCAAAAAATCCTTCGGAAATTAATTTTGTGAGGGATTTTTCAAGGGATTTATTTTTCATTAATGAGTTATTAATAAATTTTTTTTGATGAAAAAAATCCCTTGTAAAATTAATTTCTGAGGGATTTGGTGAGGGATATTTTGATGATTTTACGAGAAATTTTTCGAGGGATATTTCTAACATAAATGGGTTCTTTGTAAAAATTTTTTGATAAAAAAAATCCCTCGAAAAATCCCTTGAAAATTAATTTTGCGAGGGATTTTCTGAGGGATTTGTTTTTCATTAATGAGTTATTAAAAAAATATTTTGATGAAACAAATCCCTTGGAAAATCCCTCGCAAAATTAATTTTTAAAGGATTTTGCGAGGGATTTTTTTTTTTATGATTTTGTGAGGAACTTTCCGAGGGATATTTCTATAATAAATGGCTAATTTGTAAAAAAAAATTGATAAAAAAAATTTCTCGCAAAATCTCTCAGAAATTAATTTTGTGAGGAATTTACCGAGGGATTTTTTTTTCATTAATGAGTTATTAATAAAATTTTTTGATGAAAAAAATCCCTCAGAAAATCCCTCGCAAAATTAATTTCCAAGGGATTTGGTAAGGTATTTTTTTGATGATTTTGCGAGGAATTTTTCGAGGGATATTTCTATATGTTGCCCAGACGTAGTAGCCCAAGAGGGGGGTGAATTGGGTATTTAAAATTATTTAATTCAATGGATGATATTGACTAACGCAGATATGTGCTTAATCAGAATTTAATTCGCAGCGGTGTAGTGGAGTGCACGAAATAGAAAATACACAGATCAATCAATCACAAACACAGCAAGGTTTATAGTGGTTCGGTGCCAAACTCGGCTCCTACATCCACTCCCCAAAAACCTTTGGGAATTTCACTAATCGTATCACAACGATTACAACCCCTAGCCTTCCCCGGCTAGTCCTCTTGTTTTCACGGCACAAGGCAGCCAAATCCCCTAGCCTTCCCGGCTAGTCCTCTTGTTTTCACGGCACAAGGCAGCCAAATCCCCTAGCCTTCCCGGCTAGTCCTCTTGTTTAACTGGTACAAGGAAACCAATCCCCTAGCCTTCCCCGGCTAGTCCTCTTGTTCAATGGCACAAGGAAGCCAATCAAGAAACTAGGGTTATCTCTAACCCTAATACAAGATTTATCAAAAATAGACAGCTCCTAATTTGAGCAAATATTCAAAGATAAACTTTACAACTTTTTTGAAGCAATACTTCAGCAGCAAATGTTGATTTTCGAAGTAGCTGAAATTTGTACTCGCTTCACCGGATCTGGACGACTTGAGCAAGGGTTGGAGGATGTAACTTCGCAGCACAATATCTTGCTCTTCAAGGATCCGAAAAATATCTTGCAATAAGCACTCTCTTTTGATTTCTTTCTTTTCTCTCTTTGTGTTCTTGATATGAAAAATATGTAAGAGATTCATCAAGGATTTCTTCTGAACATCCCTATTTAAACCATTCAAAAAACTATCCGTTAGATTCATTGGTAAAATAGAGGAAAGGAAAAACGGGAAGAAATAAAACCGTTTGAAATATTTTCCCAAATGATGAAAGCATTAAATCCATTGCTAATGAAGGATTCCTGTCCATAACAAAAAGAAAATGGTCAGCATTCATCAAAAGTAATGAGAGAGAGAGAGAGCATTAAATGAGAGAGAGAGGAGAAAGCTGAAATAAATTTCAGCAACTCTCAAAGAAAAAACGTGCGGCCATAATGGGAAAAGGAGGAAGCAATAAGCTAGCTTTTCTCCCAAGCTAGCTAGCTTGTTTCCAAAAACCCACGGCAAGAAGAAATCGGTCAAAACCATGGAGGGATAGAGTAGCTAGCTAGCAAGCTAGCTCAAATCAAACTTCACACGGCTGAGTAGAAACCAGGAGAAAAAATAGTTAGCTTGTTAGCCTTGGTTTCATGCTATAAGGAAAAGATAGTTAGCTATGGAGCTAACTAAGGCACAAACTAGTTAGCTCTTGAGCTAACTAGCCATGTAAGAAAGCATCCAACGGTTTCATAACCAGAAACATATTTAAAAATAGTTAGCTTATGAGTTGGCTATGAAAAGGTGTAAGAGGCCATGTAAAAAATAGTTAGCTTGTGAGCTAACTTAATTTTGAATTCATGCGGCTAGGATGAAAACACTTTAAAAATAGTTAACTCATAAGTTAGCTAAGCCTATTCATGTCAAGAAATAGCTAACTCCCAAGCCATGAAAGCAATAAAGATAGTTAGCTTATAAGCTAACTCCCAAAGGGAATCATGAAAAGATGGTTAGCTTGTAAGCTAGCTTTCTCAAAAAAAATGCTACGGGAGATGGTTTCATGAAAAAGCATTCTTGACAACTAGCTAACTCATAAGTTAGCTATCCATAAAGGTGTGAGGCCATGACAAAAAGATAGTTAGCTTGTGAGCTAACTCTATTTTAAATTCATGCGGCTGATATGAAATTCAGTGGAGGGAAGTTAGCTTATAAGCTAACTAAGATAAAGGTTTATTCTATCATGCATAAAGGTAGTTGACTTGTGAGCTAACTGGGACATGAAAAAGCTAATACCAAGCTAGCTAAGAAGAGAGTTTTTCATGTTACGTACCTTGGAATGAAGGAAGGAAGTTAGCTTGCAAGCTAACTCCTACAAAGCACCAAACGGCCAAGCATGAAGGCATGAACAAACAAGTTAGCTTGTGAGCTAACCTCAAGGGAAAAGTGACCAGCCATGCAAGGAGAAAGAGTTAGCTTCCCAGCTAACTTATAAAATAAAACTCACGGCCAGCAAGAAGAGAGTTAGCTCAAAACGGCTTGCATGGAGGGGAGGTTAGCTTCCTAGCTAGCTTGTTTCCCAATCCATTCGGCCAGCATGAAAGTAGCTAACTCCTAAGTGGCTAGCAAGGAAGGGAAGTTAGCTTCCCAGCTAACTCATTTCCCAACAAATTCAGCTAGCACAAGGAGAATACTAAAATAGCTAACTAGCATGGAATGGAAGCTAGCTAGCAAAGCCATGCAATAAATTCAATAGATAGGCAAGTGAATTTTTATATTCTTCACAAGATAAAATAAACTTCATTGCATCATATGAAAAATTCTTGACAATTGTAAACATGAAGATACATGAAGATACTCGCAATATCATGGATTATCATAATTTATTTAGGCTTGATATGTTTTGTAATCATCAAAATCAATTCAAGGGTCAACACTATAATAAATGGCTTATTTGTAAAAAAAATTGATAAACAAAATCCCTCAAAAAATCCCTCGGAAATTAATTTTGCGAGGGATTTGTTGAGCGATTTGTTTTTTATTAATGAGTTATTAATAAAATTTTTTGATGAAACAAATAATTTTGTGAGAGATTTTGCGAGGGATTGTTTTGATGATTTTGCGAGAAATTTTTGAGGGATATTTCTATAATAAATGGCTTATTTTTAAAAATAAATTGATAAAAAAATCCCTTGCAAAATCCCTCGAAAATTAATTTTGCGAGGAATTTTTTGAGGGATTTATTTTTTATTAATGAGTTATTAATAAAAATTATTGATTAAATTAATTTTGCAAGGGATTTTTCGAGGGATTTTTTGATGATTTTGCCAGGGAGTTTCCGAGGGATATTTCTATAATAAATGGCTTATTTGTAAAAAAAAATAGATAAACAAAATCCTTCAGAAATTAATTTTGTGAGGGATTTTTCAGAGGATTTTTTTTTCATTAATGGTTATTAATATTTTTTTAAAAAAAATCCCTCGGAGAATCCCTCACAAAATTAATTTCTGAGGATATGGCGAAGGATTTTTTTGATTATTTTGCGAGGAATTTTTTGAGGGATATTTCTAACATAAATAGGTTTATTGTAAAAACTTTTCGATAAAAAAATCTCTCAAAAATCCCTTGAATATTAATTTTGCGAGGGATTTTTATGAGGGATTTGTTTTTCTTACTGAGTTATTAATAAAATTTTTGAGAAATAAATCCCTCAGAAAATTCCTCGCAAAATTAATTTCTAAGGGATTTTGTGAGGGATTTTTTTGATAATTTTGCGAGGGACTTTCCGAGGGATATTGCTATAATAAATGGCTTATTTGTAAAAAAAAATTGATAAAAAAATCCCTCGCAAAATCCCTCGAAAATTAATTTTGCGAGGGATTTTTCGAGGGATTTGTTTTTCATTGATGAGTTATTAATAATTTTTTTTGATGAAATAAATCCCTCGGAAAATCCCTTGCAAAATTAATTTGATGATTTTGCGAGGGATTTTTCGAGGGATATTTCTATAATAAATGGCTTATTTGTAAAAAAATTATATAAAAATCCCTTTGAAAGTCCCTCAGAAATTAATTTTGTGAGAAATTTTTTGAGGGATTTGTTTTTCATTAATGAGTTATTAATAAAATTTTTTGATGGAAAAAAATCCCTCGGAACATCCCTTGCAGAATTAATTTCCGAGGGATTTTGGGAGAGATTTTTTTCATCAAAAATTTTATTAATAACTTATTAATAAAAAATAAATCCCTCAGAAAATACCTCGCAATTTTACAAGGGATTTTTCGAGGGACTTTTTTTATCAAAAAAAAATTTAATAACTCATTAATAAAAAATAAATTCCTCAGAAAATCCCTTGCAAAATTAATTTTTGAGGGATTTTGCAAGGAAATTTTTTTTATCAATTTTGTTTTATAAATAGTCCATTTATTATAGAAATATCCCTTGAAAAATCCCTTGTAAAGTCATCAAAAAAATTCCTCGGAAAGTCCCTTGGAAATTAATTTTGCGAGGAATTTTTTCATCAAAAAAATTTATTAATAACTCATTAATAAAAAATAAATCCCTCGAAAAATCCCTTGCAAAATTAATTTTCGAGGGATTTTTTGAGGGATTTTTTTATAAACCCTATTAAGTTGTTTCATGAACCGTCAACTGAGTTTGCTAGGTTGTGGCAAATAACAAAGGTTGTATAGTATTTAAGATTATAGGATAACAACTCAGAAATTCCCATCTCTTGCTTCATGTTAAAGATGGTGGCGATTAAAGATGATGGCAATTACAAAGGTTAAGGTTTTATGTAATATAGGATAAAAGGTTTGAGCTCATTACATAAATTAGGTAAAGGACAATCGGCTATATAATAAGAAAAAATTATGTGGTAGTTAAAGAGTGACCAAATAGGCAATCAATTGTTTGGGTTAGATCAACCTTATTTAAGCCTGACGACCCAACTTGACCTATTATTAAGTCAAGATTGCTAGACCTAAATTTGACTAACAACCACCCACTGACCTTTGTAATGCTAAATAAATTTAGTTTTGGGGTTTATATTAAATGGGTAGTATTTTTTTATATATATAGCTTTTGGATCATTTGTTATATAACTCATCTCTCCTTTGGATCAATGGTCTAGTTGCTCATTTACTACATGGTTTTCTTTTATACATACATATACATACATATATATTTATATATACACACACATATACAGGTGTGTGTATATATATATATATATATATATATAGTGTTGATGGTTATTTCCAAAATTTAAATTTCACTAATCAATGTCATCAAGCCTTCTTAGTCTTCACTAATTCATGTAAAATCACACTTATCAAGAAGCCTAGATATGAAGAACTTATTCTTTTATAGTTACTTTACTAATATATTCCGCATGTACAAGCACATGATTCATCTTAGATTAGATAAATTAATGGTTATGAACTCATCAATCAGTAAAATAATGTCCATAAACTTATTTGATTTAGATTTTTTTCTCATTTATGTAAAATGGTAAATGAGATACTGCTTTTTTTTTTAACGATCCAACTAAAACAGCATAAAAAATAGTGACTTTATATATTAATAAATTATTTAAATAATTTATGAAGGGATTTAAATGGTTAATAAAATCTTGATAGTTCTTTCAACTAATATTTCTTTTTAAAAAATATCTCCCATTAAATATTTTTTCAAATGATATATATATATATATATATATATATATATATATATATATATATATATATATATATATTGAACTACTAAATCAAATTCTAATGGTTAAAGATCTTAGGACAAATCCAAATTTCAAGCTTCTGCCACTCGCTCACCAGTTTCTTCCCTCTCACACTTAGACCTAGGGTTGCAAATGTGTAGGGCGAGATCAAGTTATGCTTGATCCCAACCCGACCTGGTTCCTTGGTCAGGTCTTGATATTGAACCCAAACCCAATATAATAAAAAATTAGGTCAAATCCATGATCAAATTTCTTGACCCAATGGGCCATTCAGGTCAGGTCAGGTCCATGTATAACCCAATCCCAATCCATACTTGATCTTATTTGATTTAGATTTTTTTCTCATTTATGTAGAATGATAAATGAAATACTACTTCTTCTTCAATGATCCAACTAAAACAGCATAAAAAATAGTACCTTTATATATTAATAATTATTTAAATAGTTTAAAAAAATTTAAATGGTTAATAAATTTTTTAATTAATATTTTTTTAAAAAAAAATTTATTAAATATATTTTTAAATAATATACATATATAAATATAAATTTTGAATCATTAAAACCAGTGCTAAAATTTTTCGTCGTCGCTCGTAAATTCTTCCTTCCCTCTCTTAAGCGCCAAAATTTTTCGCTCGTAAATTTCTTCCTTCCCTCAAGCCCCAAAATTTTTCGGCGTCCATCACTTCCCCCTGGTTTTTTCCCAACATCTCTCGCTCTCTCTCTCTCCCCTCTCTCTCTCTCTCCCTCCTCCCCAACCCCTCGCCTGTTCTCTCTCCTCTCCTCTTCTCTTCTCCCGTCCGAGAATCAAGAAGAGAGAGCGAGAGAGAGAGAGAGAGAGAGAGAGAGAGAGAGAGAGAGAGGGGGGAGGGGAGAAGAGATGAAGGAGGCGGTGGCGTAGGAGGGCCAGGATTGGTCGGAGCTGACGCCGATGTGCCGCGCGTGGCTGGACGCCGCCCGCGACCCCTCTTCCTCCTCTCTCTGTTTCCTCCCCTGCCCTCTCCTTTCCCAATATTTCTCTTCCTCCTCAGTCCGTTCCCCAGAAACCCTAGCAATCTCTTCTCCAGCGATCTCTCATTTCTTTGTTGTCTTCGATGTATTTGAGCATGGAATTTTGGGGGATGGGCGGTCTGGGCCAGGGCAAGCCCAGGGCTATGTTTTTTTTGGTTGGGGGGGGGGGGGGGGGGGGGGGGGGGGGGTGGGGCTGGCATGGTTGGTTGGTTTATTTGTTTTTGTACATGGATTGATCCCGAAGCTGTTCTTTTGTATAGATCAGGGAGTTGGTGATCTTTGCTAATTCTTAAATGGCAAAATTTCTGTGGAAAGCAACCTAAAATTGTACTCTTTTTAATGTATTGTATCTGCTTTCTTGGTTCGTATGTGTCTAAACATGATTTTTACTAGGTTGAAAGGTACAAAACCTATTTCCAGTGATGTTGGAGGGAGGAATATTTCGATCAATAAACTAAATGGAATCAATGAGCAACTTATCAAGTTTCAAATCCACTTATGTTGTAACAACTTTTCTATGATTCAGTAAAAAGAAATAGGTCCAATGTTTCAACTTCAGGTTCTTGTTACTGAATCTTTTGATGTACCTTCATATTTCAATATCTTATTTGCAATAATAGGGCCACAGAATCTGCCAACCAATTCTTTTGTAAAATTATTAGTTAAAAAGAATAAAGGATTTTTGCACTTTTATATGGTGTCTAGGCTGACGACTATTTTTTTCTTTCTTTTGCTTTCACGCTGTTGATTGAATATGGTCATGGCAAAAAACGTTACCAACATGGAGGAGGGAACATTGGAAATTGGCATGGTATGCAGAAGCTTAACTTCAACATATCTTGTTCTCTCTGTTGTCCTTATACAATGAATCCCGATATCTTGGAATGTTACGATCAATGTTTGATGCTTTCTTGATAATGCTCTCCTGCTTTTATCAAGTGCTATTAATGAATCAATGGACTGCAGGCTTGTTTTTGACAAAGTTTGATGTGAAATTTCGAAAACCTTTAAACCAATTGGCATACTTTTGTTATATCTCTGATTAAAAATTATATGATGGAGGATAGCCAGATAACTTGTTTGGGGACTTCTATTGTGCCCTTGGGGTTAGGACATTGGGATCTCACACAGCTTTCATTGTGCCCTTGTGCTTAGGACATTAGGATCTCAAGTGGCTTTTATTGCACCCTTGTGGTTAGGACATCAGGATCTGATATATGGTATAAATGGACTCATTTCTTCTTCCTTCCACTAGAAGGGAAATGATATGTAAAAGCTATGCTACATGGATCCTTAGAGTTATCCCACTCTGTATATCCTAATATGTAGATATGGGTATTGATATAAGTCCTCTTGGGTACAGGCCTATAAGAAGGATTCTTAGAGTTAGGAGCAGATACTTAAACATGTATCTGCACCTAATGCTTAATTGCTTATATCCAACTCCATGCAATGCAGGATTAAGATATTATCATTGTCAATCTAATAAAGTCAAATATGTAGTTACAGTTTTTAATCTGATGTTGTAAACAAGTCAAGATGTCCACAAATGACAAGTCACCATGTGATTATTGATGACATAGGGATGCTGTTGTTGCAGCTAATCTTTATATGCATGTCACTAGGACACATTGCATACATCATCCAACATTCCTGATCGTGAAGATCATGTAGTTGTCAGCACTTAGTTGAACATCTCTAGATGGGGATCAAGATGGCTGTTCCATAATATTGCTAGGTAACATTTGGCATTTTCCACTTGTCTCCCCAACAATGCATGCATCTATCATTCTATCATACCATGGTAGTACTTGTACATGTTTATAAAATACACCTCTATCTAACTTTACATTTAATATTGAATTGATAATGCCATACCATGGTATGATATCTTTTTCTAATTTGGAAATATCTTCTAATTTGGTAATATATTTTCTTTACATATATGTTGTTCTTATTTCATATAATTTTTTAAAAATTGATAATATTGTTTATATTATAAAATTTAGACACAGAAGTTGAACCGAGCACCTACATTAGATGAGCTCTTCAGACACATCAAAAGAAAAAGGATGACAATCAGTGGGTAAATAAAAAGGCAGAGGTATCACATGTAAGTATTTAAAAAACTCTACTTTAATTCATATATTTATACTATTTGTATGTTTAACTAATTGTATTTAATATCTTTTATAGACAAATTTTATACAAAAATGGCAAGAGGTGGAATCAAGTCAAAGCTCAACTGGAGAGGATGATGCGGAATCATCACTGCAGCAGCCTCAGTCGTCCATGATGCATATATGGAAAGAGAGGTAAATAAGGGATGAATTTATGGACTTGGATCCAGGCTAGCTTGTTGACAGGCTCATCTTCTAATTGCACATCCTTACGAGTTCCTGAGGAGTGGATTCCGGAACGGGAGAGGATTTATAATATGTTTGAGATTGTTTTTGCCCAAAATGAGGAGTTAGCTGTCCGAAATAAGGGGTTGGCTACCCGAAATGAGGAGTTAGCTAATCAGAACAGTCAATTAGTATCTCAAAACAATAAGCTATCTGCTCGGATTTCCTGTACCGAGGAGTTTATCCATCTTATGATGGAAAAGATGCAGGTTAATCTATCTACAGTTTCAGAACCATCTCTAGCTGCTACTCTGCAAATGATGATGATTGCGATGTCAATGATGATGATCATGATCATGAGGAGGATTTATAATTTTTCTCTTTTTCTATAATTGGAATGATACTTGTTTGTGATACTTTTTTCTTTTGTCATGAAACTTTGGATATGATGACACTTGTATAACTTTTTTGAACTTGTTTGTTATGAACTTGTTATGAACTTGGATATGATGAACTTGCTATAAACTTTTTTGAGCTTGTTATGAGTTTGTCATGAACCCTTGAATATGATGAAACTTGTGTATAATTTGTATATATAATCAGGTGTATTTATAAAAAGGCCATTTTGCGAGGGATTTTTCCCTCGGATATTTATTTAGTGAGGGATAATTTCCTCAAAAATAAAGAAAAGCTATTAAAAAATTCAAAATATCCCTCGAAAATTCCTTCAAATTTTTTTTTGTAAAATCCCTCAAAAAATCACTCAAAAAATCCCTCTCAAAATCCCTCAAAAAATCTCGCAAAATCCCTCGAAAATTTTTTCTCGAAAAATCCCTTAGTAAATTGCCCTCGGAATATCCCTCAAAAAATTTCTTAAAAATTTTCCCTCAGAAACTCCTTCGGTAAATTGCCCTCGGCAAATTCCTCGTAAATTGCCCTCGCAAAATCCCTCAGTAAATTACCCTCAGAAAATCCCTCGAAAAATCCCTCGAAAAGGTTCCCTCGAAAAATCCCTCGGAATTTTTTCCTAGGAAAATCACTCGGAAAATCCCTTAGAAAATTTCCCTCGAAAATCCCTCGAAAAATCCATCGAAAATTTCCAAGGGATAAATTTCATCGGAAAATCCCTTGGTAATAAATTCCTTGGAAAAATTTTTCGAGGAGGGTTTTTCCAACGACCATTTATTCGTCAAAATATAAATTTTCGATGGATTTTTTTCTTTTTCCCTCACAAAATTCCTCGTAAATGACCATTTTTCTTGTAGTGCTAGAAGGCTCATATTATCATGTCAAAAGTCTCATATTATTCTGTTGTTGTCTATCATTAGCCTGAGCTATGCATTACCTTCCATATATGCTGATAAAATTTGCATGAGTTTCAGGAGTAGCTGAAGCTACTGACATTGCAGCTGGCAAGAGTAAAGGATTTGTATGTACCTGAATATGGAAGTCTCCAAGAATGGGAAGCTTGGGCAAATGCTGCTGCTCATGCAAGTGGTGTTCCCAGCACAATTGATTCCACAAAATCATCTCAAGGACAGGGATAGAGTGAAACACCGATGCTATTTCTTGGCAAGACAAGAGTATGCCTGTTATCTGCTTTTTAAATACTCAATGTTTTGTTGACCGAAAAGATATTTTTATTTTTCTTATTTGGTGGCATGAGTTTAATAGAGTTGATGATATTGGAATAGAAGGGCATCCATCACCTAGAGTTCACTTTGTATGATTTTGCTGAATTAGTTTATGGGCTTTGTTATGGTTATGCTGAAAACTGTTCTTTCATATCTACTGACTGCAATATACAAAAGTTTGTAATGGTTATTTTGTGCTTGGTCTGCAAAACTTTATTCATGCACATGAATCTCGAGAAGCAAGCGATGTGCTGACATGATTGTTCTTATTTAGGCATGGAGAAATACATTTAGGACTCGCACCAACTCTGCTTTTCAGCGTCATACAGGGTCATGCTATTCAAAGGTCTATACATGTAGAATTGGAGACTCTAAAAATTCAGAGACAATCAAGATTTTGCTGGCTGCTACATGTTGCATGGCACCTACCATTCTAAAACTTGACAAAAATTGGTCCTGAATGAGCGCCAAGGTAACAATCCAGCTGGCTTGCATGCATTTAATCATGTAACCGGCATGGGCCATATATGATGACTGAAAATTAGTCTAAAGGCTTCCAACACCTTTTTTGATTTTGTAAAAAATAATTCTCCCATTGTTTCACTAAAGAGTTATGTTGAGAACTTCTTAGTTTAGAGCAGTAGACTTGTGAATTAGTGCCCGCTAGATGTGGTCTTCACAAAATCTAGCCTAATGAACTTCATCTTCTATGACAAAATTAGGAAATAATCCATTTAAACCTTTTTCTTCCCTTTTTTTGCAAAGTTAGATTCTATTATTTTATTCATTTTGTTTTTAATGTCAGG